>SSNP01000015.1:5822907-6003068 GCA_006937955.1 Pachypanchax playfairii | reverse complement strand
TATATAGATGTATAGATAGATAGATAGATAGATAGATAGATAGATAGATAGATAGATAGATAGATAGATAGATAGATAGATAGATAGATAGATAGATAGATAGATAGATAGATAGATAGATAGATAGATAGATGTCCAGTCCAATAAATCGAACGTACCTATCCCCATAGTAACCGCTGTGTTTCAAAAATGTTTGTGATATAGACGCGCATGCGCACTCGCGTACTGCTAACTGAGGCGCTCAGTTTGCTCAAAGTCGGTTATTTCGGTTCTATTTTCTCAAACTGCGGTCGTGATTAATTTTCAATGAAGGCTTCATAGCAGGCTAACCCGGCCAGATGAGTGTGTTCCGCCTTGCTTATTCACTCACGAAGCTGAGCGGAAGTACACTAGGGTCTGGCGAAAACCAGCGGCAGGCAGCGTACCGGCACTAAATCTCTTAGTGGTACGCCGTACCGGACCGTACCAGCTTACTTTCACCCCTGGATTTAAGAGTTTTTGTGCAAAACAGTTAGTGTAACGTGAAACATCTGTGACTTTAACCATATTCTGACCTCACCTGTATTACTTATTATATAGTATTTTAAACTTGGACTCTGCTGACAGAACAAAGTGTATATAAAAAAGGAATAATTTCAAAGTATAAAGGCTCCTTTGAAACATAACACAGGTTTCTTTTTCTCATAATTTTACCATCAGAAAATATTTCAATGGATCTAATAAAATACACCTGCTGTTATAAAATACCTAAGGAAAAAATCTAGCTCTGTGGTAATGTTTGAATTCTTTGACTTACCATAGTGAAAGGGTTAAAAATGCCCAGAATTATTATGTGATTGTTATTTCATTAACGCTGACTTTAATAGACGTTGTCTGTTTTCTGTGTTTAATCATTATGATCCCAGTTAATATTCATTTTGTTCTCTTCTGAATCTTAGAACTTAGTTGTTCTGCTTTCAACTTCAGTGGAATATGTACATGATCTCAAACCTGAGCTGTTTGACCTTGCTGAATCTCACTTGTAATAGCCTCTTTATTTTGGATATTTGCACTGATGTGATTAGGTCACCAGAGTACAATCACTCTTCGAGCCGTGTGATTTTAATGTCATACAGAGGTTGATTTTTGTGTGCGCTCACAAAGTTGGCTGGATCTTCCGTCTGCTTCCCCCGTGGACTGATTACTGATCAGACTAGCATTTCATATCAGCCTAGTGGGAGGAAATTAGAGGATTAGTAAGAACTTCTCCTTATTCCCTGTGTATCTTCCAGGCTTCCAAATCCTATGGAAGCCATTGTTATTGTAAGTAGCTTGGCAACAGAGTGTGGAAGCCAGCTCTCTTTCGCTTGAGTCTTCTGGGAAGCAGAGCCACAGAGAGTTAGCATTTTTGGAGCTAGCTTTCTTTCCATTTCTGTACTTTCATGATATGAAAATGAGCAACTGCCTGTGAAGCTGGCTGCCTCTTCAGTCCTTCATACAAAATAGAAAAGTGGCTGTAACTTATTGTGGATTAACTAGACCAATTTTTATTTGTGCTCACATTATTTATTTTCTGTCTGTGTAACAGGGAGTTTCTCATAATGTAAAACCCACATTTTATCTATATGATTCCCATCAGATATCATTCAGTTTGTCTATGAACAAAACAGTTTTTATAAAAGCAGTACAGAAACTGTCTGCCGAGCTGTTGGGAGCTGTGATTTTATTCTGAAAGGTCCCGGTGTCTGAACTCAGTCTTTGGAAAATTCTTATTAAAGACAGAAAGAATCTGATGACAGTATTACAATAGATTGTTTCCCTGTTAATTTGGTGCTTTTCTAAAGTGACGAGACAGAAGTGGAGTGGGTGAGAGAGAAGACAGCAGAGAGAGCTGAGGCCTTATAGTGAATGAATCTCACAAACCACTTTTTCATCAAGAGGTTCAAGGAAGCCTGACGCTGCCATCATCACTGCCTTGTGTTATATAGCAGATTTATCATTCCACTTAATGAATGACAGGCAAAGTTGTTTATTCATTACTTTTGTTCTTCACTTCTCATAGATGAAATAGACCCGATGCTGACACCAACCATCATGTGCCGTAAATTATTTTCCCTTTTTTGTGTGTATTTTGTGTACATATAAATGAAGTAAATGATGTGTCTTTTATATAAATACAAACTATATTTGGATCTATTGTACTTAAAGGTCCTATATCATGCAAATCAACATTTTGGAGCTTTTAACCATGTTGCAATGCTATTTCCTTATTAACCAATCCCCCCCCCCCCACTACAAAGAGTAGTTTTTGCATTAAAATGCATTAAGCTAATGTTTTAAAACTTGTCTAAGTGAGTACTCACTGAAAAACATGTTCATCTTCATATAAGACACGCTGGTCCTCCTATATTACACTTAATAACTTCAGTAATTCAGGTCGCAACCGGAAGTGGTGTTCTGATGATTTATGCTGCCCTGAAGAAAAATACCGCCATAGTACGAATTAACAACTTATTTCATAATAAGATGTTATTAGAAGTTTATACAGTATTCTTGTTTATGGTAAGTGTGTCCTGTTAATTATTTAATCATATTTTTATGATTCTTCCCTGATATTTTCTATATAAAAGCCCTCTGGACACACCCAGAGGAGAAGGACCCAACAATGGCCGATAAGGACCCAAACATTTGCCTGTCACTCTGAAGATGCAAAGAAAGTAAAAATAACATCATATTTAGTGTTTCTGTCCTGAGTGAATTTATTTGATAGATAAAATGTATTTATGGGAAAATATAGAAAGAAAAAATAAACAATAAATCTGTTTATTGAAGTCAAGACTGTAGAACAACACATGCGCAAAATGAATCGGTAGCATATTTCTACAGAACACCGGTTCTAGCAATGGGCGTCTGAGACTTGGCTGTGGAAAAGTTATTAGTACTGCTTTAATGCACGCATTTCTGAGTAATCCTCCTGAATTCTGTGCTCCTTGACATAATGCCATCAAGCCAGGAGGTCCGCCCCCTTTTTCACCGGTGCGACCTGCAAGAGTCCGAAGCAAGAAGCACCATCATGTTGTAATATTTTATTTTCTGAAAATGTCTGAGAGTTACAGACTTTATTCACCATCCCTAAAGAACAGCCCAAACGCCAGACATGGCTGGAGTTTCTCTCCAGAATCCCGTGTCTAACCAGCTATAGCATGTTTGTATTGCCCCTTTTCCACCGACAAATCGGCACGGCGCGCTTGAGAGCGGTACAGTATAGCGCGGATCAACTCACTTGAGGCGGTGGAAACATAAAGCGGACGTAAGTGGGGATATGGGCGTACCCATCTGGCTATGAAAAGTGGCGCACAAAAGTCTTTGTCCGCGACGTCACAGCGCGTGAAACAACAACAACAATGGCGGATATACGTGTGTTTTTGTACTTTGCACTCTGTCTGTGGTTCATTTTGATTGGTTTGATTTTTGGTTCTTGTGGAGGAAGTCGCCATTGTCCAAAGTCAATTGTATTTTAAAATAAAATATTTGTATGGTTGCTGGGAGTTTTTTTTTAAAGCCTTTAGCGGGAGCGCGTCTATATCACATCACATGAACACCACACACAGCCGGGCCAAACAGGGGCTACCACTACGTAGGTAGTCGTGTCACTGGTAGCAGTTTACTGGACCAATCAGTAGACAGGTGGGCGTGTGGGCCCGCTTTGGGCCGCTTCGGACCACCGAGGAGGTGGTCTGAAAAAAGAGGCCGGGTTGGCGCGGAATGACGCGGTTAAGACCCGAGAAAGGCGGTGGAAAAGGGTCCGCAGGGGGCTAAAGTGAACCGAGCCGCACCGTGTTCTGTCGGTGGAAAAGCGGCATATGTGACCGTCATTTCACCGATGGCTTCTTCCCGAACCCACTGTCAGAGAAATAAACTCTTGCAGCTGATGCAATTCCAACATTAAAGGTGCCTTAAGGGCAACGCACACCTAGACGCCTTGACGCGCGGCAAAAGATGCAACATCATTATTTTCTATGAGAGCGCCCTCACCAAAAAACGCCTTGATGCGCGGCAACGCTTCACCCTGCGCATCGATTAGAATCTGTGGAATTCAGACGTGGAGCCGCGACTGCAGAAGTCCCTATCGAGAACCCGTAGTTTCTTCTTCTACGCTTCTTAAAGCGGGCGTCTCCTACATCTCCTACCTTAACCACTTAGAGGCGCTATTTGACTGTAAAAAAACTCAATGATGGACGAGGAGCATCTAATTACTGAAGTAAAGAAGTACCCAGAGCTCTACGACCCCCGATCTCCTCATTATAAGGACAATATCCGTAAAGAAATAGCCTGGAGGGCAATTTCAACTGAAATTGAATGTTCTGGTAAGGTAGCAGACAATTTTCGTTTATATTCATTACACTCTCAGAAATAGAGGTACGATACAAGGACATTTTTGTACCTATAGGTAAATTGTTTTAAAATGTTCCCTTAAAAGTACAATATTGGTCTTTAAAAGGCCAGAAATGCCCCTTTGAGTGTTCTTTTGATATAAAGTACAAATTTGTACCATTTCAACTGCACCTGCAACCCTGGCCAAGGCTGGTTAATCTCCATTTTATTAAGTTTCTTCCATCATTTTCAATATTATGTTTCAGAATGTTGGTTTAAGACTTCAAAACGTGGCATAATTTTACTGTTTTAGTGGAACAACTTCATAAGGTACAAAAATGGACCTGGACTACAGGGTACACCCCCAGTGACAAGAATTTGTACCCTTCTTGCCATCAAGCACCCCTCTACAGGATCTCCTGTAGAGGGTTCTAGCTGTGGACGGGAAGGATCTCCTGTAGAGGGTTCTAGCTGTGGACGGGAAGGATCTCCTGTAGAGGGTTCTAGCTGTGGACGGGAAGGATCTCCTGTAGAGGGTTCTAGCTGCGGACGGGAAGGATCTCCTGTAGGGGGTTCTAGCTGCGGACGGGAAGGATCTCCTGTAGAGGGTTCTAGCTGCGGACAGGAAGGTTATGAAGACTATTAACACCAACAGTAATATTTTACCATGCGTGTGCCTATCCTAGATATTGAAAGCTGGAATGTAGCATGATACAGGACCTTTAATTGTTTTTACATTCCTATATTATATTTACTATCTATTCCTACGTGTGAAATACATTTTACTTGCATCTCAAATGCCTCATCTCAGTCACGTGTTAATTTATTTTGTGATGATCTGAGTGGTTGTTTGCAGCTGAGCAGAGACATTTATCAGCTAGTGATGTGTGATTTTCTTTGTGAAATATGTTCTGTATGTGTCTCAGGGACCCGAGTACACAGCATTAACCATGTAAGGAAACCTCAACACTTTCTTTTATGTAAACATATTCAGTGAAGTTCTTTTCCTTTTTTCCAATTTCATATTGAAGGAGAATATGAATACAAATATAAAGAAATGCCATGCGCTGGTAAATTCTCCTAATTTGTGCTCAGATTATTACAACAAGAAGCAGCTCTGACATTTGTTCTACATGCAAAGGTCTTACTGCAGTTTTTTTACTGGCGGGACACTGACGTAGTCTTATTGTGAAAGGATAAAACATCTAATAAATAAAGTGCAGATCCACAAATTTGGTTTCCATCAAATTCTGTCCTTACATTTCCTTTAGAATGAAACTTTCTTACCCTCAAATAAACCATCATCACATGAGAAGCTGGTTATGAAAATTCCGAAAACAGCCTGTCACTGATAGATACTCAGTTAAGAGCAATCATTTTACTGAAACTCAAAGACAGAAATAAGGTCCAGAGGAAGATGTCGAACCAGGATTACTGATGTATTTCATGCTTCTTAGAGAAGACTCTTGCAGCAGTGTCTTGAAGTTGCACAGATCTGTCTAAAGTGCTGAATGAGATGTTTCATCTTGGATATTTAGTAGATAATAGCCTGATGAGCACTCATCTTTTATATCTTCTAAGTGGAAGTCCAGTTAATTAAAACCTAAAAATTGCCATTTTAAAGATACCGTGTAACTCAGATTTTTTTTTCCTTCATAATATTTCTGCCCTAAAAGCAGATAAGTTTCAAAAAGAATTGTTAATGGGTTAATCTTTGCCTCATTTGTGATTTATTCCATTCTGTTGTGTTTCTTCCTGAAGTCCACAAACATCTCCAATGTTTTAGTCGTATTGAGCTCCAGGTTGTTGAGCTCACACTCATCATCACTCAGAGATGAGACCGATGAGGGTGGTGTTATCTGCAAACTTCAGGAGCTTGACAGACTGATGACTGGAGGAGCAGATGTTTGGTGTACAGGGCGAAGAGGAGAAAAAAAACGCAGCCTTGAGGAGATCCAGTGCTGATGGTCCGGGGATCTGAAACCAGTTTTCCCAGCTTCATGTGCCACTTTTTATTGGGGAGGAAGTCTGTTATCCACCTGCATGTGAAAGTGAGCACATGCAGCTTGTCCTGCAGAAGATCTGGGATAATTGTGTTGAATGCAGAGCTGAAGTCCACGTAGGACCACAAGGAGTCCAGATGCTGGAGGATGTGATGGAGGGCCATGTTTACTGCATCGTCTACAGACCTGTTGGCTCTGTAGGGGAACTGCAGGGGTCCAGATGACGGTCCGTGATGTTTTTCAGGTGGGTTAGCAGAAGGTGCTCAAAGGTCTTCATGACCACAGAGGTCAAAGCGACGAGCCTCTAGTCACTGATACATGTGGTCCTTGGCTTTTTGGGGACAGGGATGATGGTAGAGGTTTTGAAGCAGGCTGGTACGTGGCATGTCCCCAGTAAAGTGTTGAAAATGTCTCTGAACACTGGAGACAGCTGGTCAGCAGAGAAACACAGGATGGATGGAGAAAGAATACAGTCCACTACAATGTATTTTACCACCACCAGATTTTCACTGAGGATGTGAATGAATAATAGCTTTCTCTATAGTAGTAGTACTATAGTAAAAATTGTAATATGATTATTATATCAATATACATTGTTGTTGGGCCACTGTATCATCTCTGAGCCATATCAGTCATGAAGTCACACATTCATCTAATACATTACTGTAACGCAGACATCAAGGTTTTAGTTTTTTTTTAACACTGTCTCTAAAATACTTTGTCTTGACAAAAACCATCTCAATGTGGAGGGTCAGCAAAAACTTTCCATGAGGGAGTTGAACTTAATTAAATTAAACTTAATTGAATTTAGGGGTGTGTTCTTGGTTAAGACAATCCCCTGAACTCCAAACTGAATGTCAGAATGGGAAAGAAAGGTGATTTAAGCTATTTTGAGCGTGGCATGGTTGTTGGTGTCAGACGTGCCGGTCTGAGTATTTCACAATCTGCTAAATTACTGGGATTTTCACGCACAACCATTTCTAGGGTTTACAAAGAATGGTGTGAAAAGGGAAAAACATCCAGTATGCGGCAGTCCTGTGGGTGAAAATGCCTTGTTGATGCTAGAGGTCAGAGGAGAATGGGCCGACTGATTCAAACTGATAGAAGAGCAACTTTGACTGAAATACCCACTCATTACAACCGAGGAATGCAGCAAAGCATTTGTGAAGCCACAACACGCACAACCTTGAGGCGGATGGGCTACAACAGCAGAACACCCCACCGGGTACCACTCATCTCCACTACAAATAGGAAAAAGAGGATACAATTTGCATGAGCTCACCAAAATTGAACAGTTGAAGATTGTAAAAATGTTTCCTGGTCTGATGAGTCTCGATTTCTGTTGAGACATTCAAATGGTAGAGTCAGAATTTGGCGTAAACAGAATGAGAACATGGATCCATCATGCCTTGTTACCACTGTGCAGGCTGCTGGTGGTGGTGTAATGATGTGGGGGATGTTTTCTTGGCACACTTTAGGCCCCTTAGTGCCAATTGAGCATCGTTACAACGCCACAGCCTACCTGAGCATTGTTTCTGACCATGTCCATCCCTTTATGACCACCATGTACCCATCCTCTGATGGCTACTTCCAGCAGGATAATGCACCATGTCATACAGCTCGAATCATTTCAAATTGTTTTTTTGAACATGACAATGAGTTCACTGTACTACAATGGCCCCTACAGTCACCAGATCTCAACCTGATAGAGCATCTTTGGGATGTGGTTGATTGGGAGCTTCGAGTCCTGGATGTGCATCCCATAAATCTCAATCAACTGTAAGATGCTATCCTATCAATATGGACCAACATTTCTAAAGAATACTTTCAGCACCTTGTTGAATCAATGCCACGTAGAATTAAGGCAGTTCTGAAGGTGAAAGGGGGTCAAACACCGTATTAGTATGGTGTTCCTAATAATCCTTTAGGTGAGTGTATATTCAGCAGTCTCAATGGGTCCAGTTAAGCATAGCAACATAGAAGCAGTTCAACTGAAAAAAAACTGACAACATATGTATTTATCTGAAGTTCAAACTGATGCTTTTAAAAGAAATTTAACAGCTCATCACTTTCCCATGAGACAGTTAAAGTTTTACGTCTCAATTGTTTTAGATGATAGGTGTTAAAGTAGGCCCTGGTCTGAGTATCACCAGTTTGACTCCCACATAAAAATTGTAAAGCATACACGTTTTGGAAGTTTTCTGTCATAAAATCTGTATTTCAAGCTTTAACTTCTGCAACAACTACCACAGTATTATAATCAGCTTTATGACATGTGCATTAATAAATATAAATACACTAGGACTGTAACGATACACCAATGCATTGATGTATCGGAATAAAGGGACCAATATCGTATTGTGAGGTCCAATATCGATAATATTGATATAGTAAACATGTTGTATTGACCACCACAAGGCGAGACAACATGCACTCTGACGATGTATAAAAAAGGTTTTTTACTGAAAAAAAGACTCTGAACTGATGTGAAGGTGAATCAGTGGCTTTCTATCTGCAATACTGTATATTACTGTGATGAGCAACTATTAAAAATACATGAAGCTTTATTAAATAACTCTTATTACATATTTCTAAGTAAGAATTTTATTTTTTGACATATTAGTTTTGCTAAAAAATACTACAAACTGATGTAAAAGTGAATGAGTGAGTTTTTTTTACCCGTTGTCATAGTATCAAAACAAAATAAATATTATCCAGAGAGTTTATTTTTATTGAAAATGTAAAACAAAGAAAAGTTTTAAAGGATTGTGTATCGTATTGTGAGCGATGTATCGAGACACGTATCGTATCGTGGGATAATGTATCGTTACAGCCCTAAAATACACTCTGGATATTTTATTAAATTCCATCAACCTATTTATTACTACATTATGTTATTCTGGACAAACATAATCCCCAGTAAATCTGCTGCCTTGCTAGTACCAGTTTGGACTTATTTTACCTTCAGAACTGCCTTAATTCTTTGACATAAATTGAACCAGGTCTTGGAAACATTCCTCCATGTTTTTGATCCATATTGACAAGATAATATTTTGCAGTTGCTGCAGATTTTTTAGCTGCACATTTACAATGTGAATATTTTGTTCTACTTCATCCAAAAGGAGCTGCTTAATTGGATTGTGAGAATGAGAAGTTGTATTGAGATCTGATGACTGTGGAGACCATTTCAGCAGAATTAATTCATTTTAATGTTTCAGAAACAGGTTTGAGAGGATTTCAATTATATGACATAGTGCAGGAAGTAGCCACCCGAAGAATGTATACTGTTCAAAGTACACAAGGATGGACAGGGTCAGTAGTACTTAGGTAGGCTGTGGAGTTCAAACAGGACTCAGTAAGTACCATCAGCAGCTTGAAGCACTGATACAAGGCAGAATGGATTCAACCTTTCATGTTGTTTACACCTAATTTTGATTCTACTGTCTGAATGTTGAAGCTGGAATGTTTGTGTGATCTGTTTTTGGGTAATTCTGGGCAAATTTTAAAATGTAAATGGTAAATGTCCTGTACTTGTATAGCGCCTTTCTAATCATTCAGACCACTCTGAGCACTTTAACACTACAAGTTTTACATTCACCCATTCACAAAACCCAATATGTGATTCGGGGTTAGGGGGAGATTTTATAGAGTGGGTTTTTAGGGTGGACCTGAATACATTCTGCAGGAAATTAATGGCCTTTAAAAAATGATTTGAGAGTGGGTTTGGTGAGGAATATTGGTCGGCCTCAGCATCGGAGCGCGGGGTGTTTAACGACCCTGGCACCCAGATAGCTGAAGGCTTTGTCCTGTGTTATTGTGTTTCAAGTTCCATATACCACTTTTAAAAGAAATAATGGCATTACAGAATATAAAACCAAATCAGAAAAATAAAATTAAGACAGACAGGAGGACACAGGAACAAGTGAACAAGGCTAATAATAAAATTACCACAAAGAGTCTAACTACAAGACAGGAAAAACTATGAATGTTTTAAAATGACATCAAGACAACAGAAAGGCCAGAAACTGTGGTGAAAAATCAAACCATAAATAATAATAACAAACTCCTAAAAAACTAACAGAACACAGACAAAAAGGCATGTGATGCAGGGACACCAGATGGAGACAAATAACACTTACAGGACTGTACTGTACTGTACCTGAACTAAGCAAGAGAAAAACAAGCGCCATTAATAATAACTCAAAATAATAATTATTTTAACTTTAACGTGTAGTTTTGGGAAGAAAGCCTTAGGAAAAACAAGAGACACGGGTATAAAACATCCTGAAACCCCAAACAAATCAAACAGAATACTAAAAGCATGACATGAGCTGTAGCCTCAGTTTGCAGTTCTCAGCTTATTGGGAGTAACAACAAGTGTCTTCATCTGCTGGAATTATCTGCTTCAAGGTTTGATATGTTGTGGATTTAAAGATTTTATTCTGAACAGCCTGATTGTATCAAATGGTTATTGGAGCTGCTGTTGCCTTCAAAGTATCTCAAACTAATCTGCTCCTTCCTCTGATATTAACAATATTTTTGTACATACGACCACTGCTCGTTAGTTATTTTCTCTATTTTGGACCATTCTCTGTAAACCCAAGAGATGGATGTGTGTGAAAATCACAGTAGATCAGCAGTTTTTAAAAACCCATTCTGATCATCTTTGAGCTATTTTAAAGTGTCTCATTAGTCTATTAAATTATGATCATGGCGTTTTTAGCCAACACAATAAAACCTGTGCCATTTTCTAGGAAGTAGTTTCTGCATCGCGGCAGTAGCTCATTAGCAAGTTGCCTCTGCACTGCGGGCAGAACTGTTGACCCGAAGGATCCCCCGCCCTTCCCTCTTGCTGAGAGCTCTCTGTTTATGCTAGCGCTACCGCTAGCGGAGTAGAAGCTTTTGGCCCGCCCAGTGGATTTTCTATGTCACAAACGCACTCTATTTTTTAGACCACATTTTTGCGTCTGCTACTGTCTAAGTGATTTGAATACAGAAATACTCAGAAATGCAATTTTGATCTTAATTTGCTTAAGATATGTTCTCTAGCATCATAAAAATGCCACAAGAACATGTTAACAACACACGATAAAAACATGATTTTTATCAGAGTGGGTCATTAAAACATTCAGACCAGCCCCTCTGGCACCAGCAATGTTTAAAGCCTTTTAAGTCCCTTTTATTCTGCATTCTGGTTTTCAGTTTTAACCCAGGCAAGTTGTCTTCATCAGTTCTAGATGCCTGAATGTACCGAGTGACTGGCTGACTGGCTATTTGTCTTAAGCTATTGAACAGGTTTACATAATAAAATTGCAGGTGGGTGCAGATTTTATCTGGAGTATTTGTTGGCATAAGAGTTTGACATGGCAGTGAATAAATGAAATAAAAAGACTAGATAATGTGCTCCAAAGTTTACAACATAAAAGGTTGTATACATAAATAACTTTTTCACTGGTTCGTGCTCTTTAAACTACTGAGTGAAGTCATTTAAAAAAACACATGAAACAGATTTTTTTTCTTGCGGCTCAGAGATTTTTCCTGAGCAACAGATGCAGTTGCAATTGGCTTTGATTTAATGCAAGGAGCACTCCACATGGGAAAACTCATTGCCCAGCAAATTAAACCATTACCTCCTCTGCTGAAGTTAAATATGGAGAAATGACTCATTTAATGTCTGATTACTGCCTAATCTGGTCATCTAAACAAAAGCAACTCCTCATTCCCACAAGTAAAGTTTCCTGTTTTGCAAGATAAGTCTGGCAATTGCTTGCCAGGGTCACACTGAAGTTTTATTAAAAGAATAACGTTAAGAAGTCAAAAGAATTCATCTGTTAGGATTCATTATGAGATGGCTCCCTAGTCTGGAGATTTGTCTTCATTATCCAGCCAAGCACCAGGCTGATAACACAGCCTCATTTGCTTTCCGAGCTTCAATTTTCCCTAAACGATAATGCAGCGTCTCTTTTGTGTTGCTGTGGTAAAGACAAGCAAGCCATTTTCAATATGTGCATAGGATTACAAAGGTTAATCATCAATTTAAAGCTAATCTTTGCTAAATACCAAGAGACGCATGGTCTGTGCTCGAAACAGATATGATCAGACAAACTGCGAGACAATCCTCTGTCTAAATCACATGAAAGATAGATAATCCAGGCTCTGCAGCAGGAGCTGACATGTGAAGGGACTGAACAACACTTCTTTACTAATGTGCCACATTTTTCTAAACTCAGTTGTTGATTTTGTGTGACTAACCTTTGAATCTGTGACACAGCTTGCTACGCTTCTGAGCAGAATTATTATGAGAGACCAACGAAGGAAGGACTTTCTGTTGGGGAAATTGCAATGCATAAGTATTTACCCATGTTGAGCATTAGGATAATTATGGAGTTTTAAAATTATGCAATCAAGAACAAGATTCCTCCCCGTAAGATGGTAAAATTAATTACTGATTTCCTCTTTTTTTTTCTTGTTAATATGCAAGTAACTGAAAACACAGGGTCTTAATTATTATCCAGTCTGGTCTAGTTGCATATGCATAGAGAGCTGGCTAATTAAAAAAAAGCTATTGTTGCCTTTTATCCTACATAATTTACATTTGTTAAAGGTGGTGCAGAAACAAAACAAAATAATAAACATTTTTAGAAGCCACAATGAAGTAATTCTCCCACACTGGTGTGTATAACAGAAAAAGTAGAACTTTCTAATTCCAATTGTAAAGGAATATTGTGATTCTCCTATATTTATATTATTTAACTAAAATCCAAGGCGCAGAACTTGATCAGAACAAATCACATAGAGAAGTCCCGGTGTAACTAATAAAATGTATTTGTATGCTTTTAAAAAGAAAACTGTAAGAAATATTCGAGAAAATAGCAAACACCATGTTTTGGAAGCAGGTTACAGTATGACAGTTGAACCTTTTTGTTATACCTCTGAGGTATATAAATTTAAAAGCCATAAGAAAAGAAAAAGCTATATGCTGTTTCTGTCAAACTCCGAGACTAACGAGATGAGTTCAGTACAAAACATTCCACTTCCTGTTAACCCAAATCATTTAAAATCTCTTGGGCCAGACTTTACAGTATTGGGAAATAGAATCTGCTCACCTTGATGGCAAAGGCAGTAATTCCATTGACAAGGTAGACTCCTTTAATAAAGATAAGTCCCCCCAAAAAATCAATAACTTGAACTAATTTTTTAAAGGTCTCAGACTTGTCTAGACAACACGACACTAACACCTAACCAAACAATTTATTAAAGGCCTTTTTGATGATTCCGCTCACTGACTCTGTTTTCTGTATTTTGCTTGAACAACACAGTAACAAAGAGATTGCAAAAACTGTGCAGATGCCCTATTTCTAATTCCTCTTATTTCTCTGTTAGGCCTCTAAGGCTGTGTCCACAAACTCCTCTAATTAAGATGTGGTTTCCAGCAAATTCACACATAAAATAGCTGTTGCTGCACAATGTGGGGTGATAAAAGGAGTTATTGTCCCAATGACCTACGTTGCCTCTTATCTGCCATAAACTCTTCAGTTGGTTTTACAGGGCCATGGAGGCGGCAGAATGAGCAATAAGCTGAAGGGGGATCGTCAAGGGGGCTGATGACTTTTTCATGAGCAATAGTGCAACAGTAGGACACAGATAAAACTGACAGTGAGAAATCCTTGTGTTGTAATTTGGTGTATAGTCTGATGTCGCCTTTGAAGTTGACTAATCTTTGAACTGGGTTTCATTTTTACATGCATATGATGATTTTCTTCCCCCCAAAGATACGATATGGAGTTCTGGAGGTCTTTTGAGGACAGAAATAAGAAAATAATAGCACACACTCATTAGTTTCACTAGGGTACGAACATTAGCCTGTGGGTTTAGCATCACACCAGCTGAGACAAAGCTCTGCTCTGCTATTAGAGTCACCCTGCTGAAATGACATGTTGCTTTCTTCCCTCTATCTTCTTAACCTGATTCTGTCACAGACCCAGAACCACACATGAGTGGATAGCGCCATCAAGTCACAGACAGCTTCTTACAGCTTTATAAATGCATGAATTATTTACATGCTCCTTACCTAACTACTCTGGTGTTTTTATTATGCTTTAAGCTAAGCTATGGCCTGATGTCTTCTCAGTTTGGACAGTAGAAATCTAAACTCATGACGAATCCCTTCTTGTTAGGCGGGCTAAAAAAAAGAAGAAGAAAAAGAAGTAAGACTGTATGAACAACTCAAAGTTTTATACTTACTACAAAGACCAAAAAGAGAAAAAGCATAACATATCAAAGAATGTTGATACTTCTGTTTTTTTTTGCTCCTTGACAATGTCTGCAAACAGAGTCTCACTGCCAGCTGAATTTGATTTTTAAAGCAGATCTGAAGCCCAGCTGGCACTAAAGCTTTCGTCTACTCTTGGGCAGAGTAAGAATTTTGCAGCAGGGAAAGTTAAAAATATTTTAGTTCTTGCAGTGGTGTAGAATTCTGCAAAGGCAGGTGTTGTAAACAATTACAGAGCACACAACACAGCTATGTGGAACTATATTGATTTACATTCTTCCCTTCTTTGCCCGGGCAAGGTTCTGAATCAAAGCCTCTGCACGAGGAAATGGAGCTGAAGATTGTTATTATAGATAAACATTTCTTTTACAATCTAGTTTGGCCTGCTAGTAGGAAATTACAAGGTCATTTCTCAAAGATGAGAACAGAAGCGCCTGATTTTATTTGCCAGTTGAGAACAGTCACAATGGAACAGCAAATGATGGATAGATGAGTGTGTATGAGTGTTTGTGGACAATTGATGGTCACTTTGCAAATGTTTGTGTAAACTTTGTTGAACGAATTGATTTGAATCTAAGTTAGTTATTGACCAATGTTTATCTAAAGTTACAGTATGTAAGAATGTTACAGGTAAATACTCACACAACAGTTTAATGTCCCACCGATGTTGAAAATAAAGTCACATTGTAACAGATCTGGATCTCAGCCGCCTGGGTGGTCGCTAGTTTCTGTTATTTTAAAAAAGCTAGCCCGGACCAGAATCATTAGAGAATCATGTGCAGAATCACATGTGAGTCTGCAAGGCTGCCAAGTCTTCAACACAAGCAGCTGTAATTCCACAACGAGCAGCAGCAAAAAGTAATAAACCACCACATCCTTCCAACTGAACAGCCGAGCTGCATGTGATGGGGCGTTCAAACACACTTAAGAAAACTCAACATTAAACAAATAGGCCTTCAGACATTCACAAAAATTGAACAAATACAAGAGAAACAAAACGAGGATCAACATCAGAACTGGCAACCCAACAGAAAAATTAGGGAGGGGGTGAGTGGCTGAGAACAGACTTTTTTTTTCTACATGAACTGCAGGATTCTGATCTGACGACAAGGTCTAATTCTTACATACTGTACCTTTAACCCTCTTAGACCTGAAATCTTTCATGGCATGCATTCTTAATTTTTCTTTGCTATTTGGGCTGATTGGGACCTGATGAGCATAAAAACAAAGAATTATCTTTTACATGACGTAGTTTCTGAGAACAATGGTGTGCACTCATGAGGACATTCATTTGTACAGCAAAATTCTGTTTAGTATTGAGTCTAGACAACCCCAGATGTGATTTCCCCATACGTGGATGCCAGGTCCTAGCAGGTTAAAGCAAAACAGACATATTATAGTTGGGACAACTTTTTATTATGTCGTGTTCAGCTATGTTTATTTATTTATCATTGCAATAGTGCACGTAGTTGATCATGTAGACATTATTCTAAGGCAAAGACTGAACTGGAGATTGAGTTCTGATATTTGAGTCTGGACTGTAAGTCACTGGTGCACGGGTACACTCTGCCTCACGTCAAACTGTCACACATGCCGCATTGTCAAACTACATCTGCCCCCCAGAGCTGGATGCTAGGAACGTGCACTTTAGATTGGAGGCAATCAGGTCACATGGAGACATGTTCAGAGGGTAGCCACAACCAGAATCAAGTCTGATTTAAGCAGTAGGTCAACCTACATCAAAAAGGCAGTTTGTCATTAGATGGGAGGCCAAGATACAAGATACAGGCAACCAGAGGTCGCTTCCTGCAAGAACTATAGACAGGAAGGTGAGTGACCCCCTGGTGATTTATACTGCCCAGAGCCAAGTATGAAACAACTGTTTTGATGATTTTAGAGGAAAACTTTAATCTTTACCAGAAGACACATGGTAAATCATGGTAAACTTTATTTTATTAACTTATTTATTTATTTAGCAGTGGCCTTCGGAGCGGCAGGTTAAAGCATGGAATGAATTCTAAAAGTCATCTAATGGAAGTATCAGATAGTAAACTAAGAACCACTTGATATTAGCCCAAGTGTCTCATCAACTAATAAAAGGAAATTGGCATCCAACATGAGATATAAAGATAGATTCTGTGAGTCTCCAGTATAAACTGAACAGGCTCTATATGGAATCATTTGTGATCTTTTGCAAAAACCCAGAATAAAATTATTCACTTTTTTTTTCTTCACCGTGCAAAATTGCAACATTTGCATGTCAGATTTTAAATGAGAGGTTTGCAATTTTCATAACAGTCACAGTCATAATAAAAATAGTGCCTAATCATGTTGCTATAAACAGTAATTGCATATGCTTTAACCAATTTTCATCTGTCATGTCAACCTTGTCACAATACAGGGACAAATGTTTCCTCAGTTATGCAAATATTCTTCTTATTCCACCTTAACTTTTTACACTGGTGTTGAGGAATAATGAAAAACTCTATGCATGTAAACAACAAAACACTTTCTCAACGTTTTAACATGTAGATTGTATAAAAAACATTCACTTTAAAGCTATAGTGCGTAACTTTTACATGTCCGTGAATGTCCGTTTCAGCCAAGCCACTATTAGAGGAAATGACACAATGCACATTAAGCCGATCGGCTTCTCAAACATGTCACGGTATTTTTCAATATATATCATTTTTACTTTGCGTGTCGACCGGCGACATTCCCGCGCTGGCGCGCAGGAAATTACGTCTTTTACGTCACAACAAGAAGAGAGGGGGAGGACGAGCGGAGAGTCTCGTAGCAGGAGGCAGAGTGCAGGCAGAACGGGAAAGCGACATAGCGGAGAAGCCAAAGAAACGGCCGAGACACACTTATCTGGAAGTTCTTCCGAAGAGATCTTTTTTCAACAGCTGTCCTTATTCAAACAGAATAAAAATGTTGTGGAATCGCGAATCACAGCGGCAGAGGGATAGCGGTTGGGGGGAGGGGGAAGGGGGGTGGGGACAGGTGGGCGTACGTCATATGGAAGCGCCAGCTTCATTGTTGTAATAACGCAAAATTCCGATAGGGGGCGACAGAAGTTACGCACTATAGCTTTAACTTGTCATACCCTAAATAACTAGCAGCATACCTAAACTACATGTAAGTCAGAGGAGGCTGGAATCACTGAAATGAGAAGAGGACATGTGAATAAAATACAAATAAACAGGGGCATCACATTTAAAGTGATTAGGCTACTGAGATGAAGATGTACATGAGCAGCTTTAAAGAGGTGCTTACATTAAAAACCATTTTTCTGAGGTTTCTGTTGAATATTTTAGCTCCACAGGTGTTCTTACCTTCATAGTGGGTGTGAAAACAGGTATATAATAATGTATGATATAATGTTTCATATTACTGGTTAATACTTAAGAAACAACCACAAAGCCTTTTTAAAGTACAATATGTAAGAAATAGACCTGGTCGTCAAATCCGAGTCTTGTAGTTCATGTTAAGAAACAAAACTGTCTGCTCTCAGCCACTCACCCTCTCCCCTCTGATTTTTTTTGTTGGATTGCCAGTTCTGATGTTGATCCTCATTTTGTTTCTCAGTTTTTGGGAATGTCTGAAGGTCTGTTTGTTCAGCGTTGAGTTTTCCTAAGTGCATTTAAACACCCCATCACATGAACTACGCCTGTGCACGGGGTGCAGCTCGGCTGCTCAGTCGTTGGTATTTACAGGAAAGGATGTCGGAGTCTCTTAGGTTTACTACGAGTTACCTCAGGGCTGCTTTTTTTACTGTTTGTTCATATGTGATTCGCTATGGAACAATGATTCTGTCCCAGAACAACGTTTTTAAAATGACCAAAACTAGCGACCACCCAGCCGGCTGAGATCTTTTACAATGTGACTTTATTTTCAACATCGGTGGGACATTAGACTGTTGTGTATTTCACTGGAAAATTCATACATACTACAATTTCACCCATATTAGTTGAGATGTTCGATCTGCCATTTCTGTTGCTGAATAACGCACATCATTCTACAGTTCCATTTATTCAATTAACCTTTATTAGCTGTATAACAGTTTCTTAGCCTAACAGTATTGAACTGGGCAGTTTTCGAGTTGAGAAAGAATTTAAAAAATAAATTTAGATGCAGAAAAAAGAGTCACAGACAGTCATTTTCTTTTTTTCCCCATTAAAGATGGTCTCTTAAACTCCAGTGGGGAAAAAATAAATTCTAAACCAAAGTTCCTCACATGTGTATAGATTGTACTTTAATTTTAACAATGACAATGCAAGTTTTAAACTTAGCACTAATAAACAACTGAGCCACCACAGCCGACAGTCTCTGATCCTTCTGATCATGTTACAATCGATGTCCAGCATGTGAGGCGACAACTTGAATTACTTATGCAGATAAGGTAGCTTGATACTTTGGAAGTTCCTGTCCAAGGTCAATTGCTGTGACTAAACAATATCTAATAAATATGCAGGCCTCAATGTCAGTCCAAGCAGAGTCTCATCAGCATATCTCACATTTATGCACAAGTGATTTGTCATTCACATATATTGAATAAAATGATAATCTTATATCTGCAGGTAATTTGGCAGTCACGTCATGTTCACCAGTGGTCACCCAGCCTTAAACAAAACACGAGGATTGCATTGTTATAGCTGGACTGGAATCGATTCTTTCTGTCTTACCTATAACATACTTTTATTTTTGTTTAATTCTGGTCTGACACAAGTGATTTCTTGGTGATGTAGCATAGATGGTAATAACCATCCAACTATAATGTGCTTCTACCTTTGATGTAAACATGGGATTAAAGTTAAATATATTAGCCTATTATTAGCTTGAAAACTCTAAGCTGGAACTGGATCAGTTCAGCACTTGGCAACTAACAGCACACCACAGAAGGGCCATATACTAAACCCTGAGTTGTGTTATGTTGAATACATATTTGTAATGGCAGGAAAACACTGGCAGAACTGTGCTGCGTTCTGTCCAAAATAACGTCTTCCTGCCAGAACGTGAAGGGACTGCACATGCCAGCTGTAGTTTAAAGAAAATAAAAAATAGCAGAGTTAACATGTTTGAAGTAAACAACATGCAAATGTGTACCTTAGTTTACATGCAGGGGAGCTTGAACACAGGTCAAGACCAGGTAGGATTTCTCAACATTTAAATAAGAAGAGTACAGGACAGTGGATTTGTCTAACTATTGAGTTTTTTATTTAAACATCATCTGTGCAAATATTAAGGTTGTAGCGATACATTATTCCACGATACAATACGTATCTCAATACACTGCTCACGATACGATACACGATACGATTCATTAAAGCTTTTCTTTGTTTAGCATTTTCAATGAAACAAAACTCGGGATAATATTTATTTTGCTTTGATACTATGACAATGGGTGAAACAAACTCACTAATTCACTTTTACATCAGTTTGTAGTATTTTTTTAGCTAAACTAATATGTCACAAAATAAAATTCTTACTTAGAAATATATAATAAGAGTTATTTAATAAAGTTTCATGTATTTTTAATAGTTGCTCATCACAGTAATATATCGCAGATACAAAGCCACTGATTCACCTTCACATCAGTTTGGAGTCTTTTTTTCAATAAAAAACCTTTTTTATACAATGTTAGAGCGGATGTTGTCCTGCCTTGTGATGGTCAATACAACACGTTTACTGTATCGATATTATCGATGTTGGACCTCGTGATGCGATACTGCTCCCTGTATCGTGATACATTGGTGTATCATTACAGCCCTAGCAAATAATCTTTATCAGCAGGTCTTCTTATAGTTACTCTTAGTATACTATTCATCATCTCTGCCTCATCAAACATTAAGACTACCCTCACAGTTCATTACAAGATGCCCTGCTTTTTATTTCATGAGGTAATTCATTCATAATGTATATGTATGTTGCACGTTTCAGGATGCCTGAGAGGCTGGAGAAATATGCTAGAATTCTAAAAACATACATGATAAAGATAGAATGAAGTTTTGGTCTTTGGTTTTGATTACGTCGACACTTTAGAGTGTTACCTTTGTGATAAAGCATGAAATAATTACTTTACACAGAGAAGATCAGATTCATTGTGAGAACTGTGGAAGATGTGATGGAAGAAACGCGATAAGATCTTGGGGACCATTAAACTGGCACAGCAAAATGTACGTTATCGTGGGTGATGAGGCACGTGCACAGTGGGATCTTGATTTTGTGGAAAGCATAGATGGTCTATTGGAAGTGGCAGGTTGAGTAAGGCTCATCAGACTGCACTCTGAAATATTTTTCGAAGTCTTTTGTTGTTTTTGAAGGACTACAGAATGATTTTCTGGGAGATTCTGTGTCCCTGGGATTCGTCACCTCCAAGTCCCTAAAGAGTGACGAACAACTCAACTTGTTTTATCTGCAAAATGTTTGCTGGGATTCCAAACAATGTTAGCTAATTACCTCCAACTAGGAGGGAATGTTTTGCAGGCATTTGTTTGTCTGTTTGTTAGCAACATAACTTGAAAAGTTGTGGTCAGATTTTCATGAAATTTTTAGGAAACATCCAGAACGGATGAAGGAAACACTGACCAGATTTTGGGGGGTTATCCGGATCACCATATGAATCCAGGATCTTTTTAAAGGATTCTTTACTATTGGAAGACAGGGCTATCTTCAGTGCATGTGGCTGTAAAGCCATGATAAATGGTTTGGGTGTAGAACGGAAGTGCTTGGTGGAGGTCTGTACTCTGAGTGCTTTTATAATGTTTGAAATAAATCTTAGACAAATGTTGGTGCTAAACGAGAGGAGGTCCAAACCAAAGGTTTTCACCAAGATAACAAAACCTGCTACTGCATTCCTGCTGCTAGTGAACAATGATGCATTTAGGCAAATCAGCGGAAGGGTTGTTACCATGGTGAAGCTTGTGCCTCTCTACCACATTATTGACTTGTGCAGTTTCTGACAAAGTTAGAAGAAACAAAGCATTTTCAACCAAAAATATATCAATGTAGATTTAAGATTTATTTATTTATTCAAACTTTAGCATAAATATACATTTGTTTATGAAGCACATGCCTTTGTCAAGTTGGGTGGCTCATGCTCAGTGGGTGCACAGATGGCAGTGGGCAGAAGGACTGGTAATTGGACGAGCCAGCTTTGCACACTTAAACATTCTGCAGGAACAAAAAAAAACACTGAAATGATTCAGAGAAACTTTAACTCAGCGTATAGAAGATCACAGCTAAAACATTGTAATTAGTGCCTAAAGCCACATGTTTCTTGGAGCTCTAGCAAATGACAGATTAAACCCTCTTAGAGTCAGTTAATGAATGCCTCTGTTGGCATGAGGGTGTGACTTAAGTCACTGTCTTACTCATATGCTCCATAAATAGTCAAATATTGCTTACCAACAGAGCTGCTCTATAATTATTTTTTCTAACAAGAGAAAATTAATCATGATTATTAACATCTTTGTGTGAAACATTGCTGAGGATTCAGGTAGAAATGCCTGCATCAACATCAGATCTGATAAAGGATTTGTGGATTCTGGTCGTGAGGGAGTGCTCTACAATTATTAGCGTGACACCGTACTCTCTTCAAGTCTTCCTAATGAGACAGAAACATGGGAGAAAACTTATTTAGGTTTGAGAAAAATGAAACACAGGAAACAATAGAGCTCAGCAAGACTTTAGTTCCAAAACCTAACTGACATCAAAAATGTTTTTTTTCTGTGATCACAAAACATTTTAATAACCAGTGGCGGCTGGTGAAATATTTTTTAGGTGGGGCTG
The DNA here is from genome assembly GCA_006937955.1 of Pachypanchax playfairii. Classification (NCBI taxonomy): domain Eukaryota; kingdom Metazoa; phylum Chordata; class Actinopteri; order Cyprinodontiformes; family Aplocheilidae; genus Pachypanchax; species Pachypanchax playfairii. The sequence goes on along the minus strand of SSNP01000015.1, from coordinate 5,980,649 downwards.
CTTAAATTCAATTAAGTGATGGTCAATAAAACATTTGTAAAGATGAGTTCATGTAAACCCTGTATAAAAATACATTTTCAACTTCAGTTAAATATTTAACAAAGACTTTATTCAATTGTAAAATAAAAAGAAAACATTACTTACTTTCATTATCATGTGTCTCCTGGTGTTCTCTTGCTTCTTTATATTTTTCGGACAGATGTCTCATGTCCCTCCTCACTCCTGTAACTGTCCAGACAGGATCAGTGTTTTAAACAAAAAACCGAGCTAGCATAGCTACATCCAGCTAGCTCCGAGTCAAGCCTCTCACAGACTGCTTTCCTTTCTCATTTACCGGCTGTTTGATAGCAGATAATCCCGCTGTATTTTAACGTGGTTTGGAGGCGCTTCAAAAATCGTCCTTCGTGAAGTTATTTTCTCTGTTTATTGGCTAAATTAAGTTCTTCCGTTTGGCAATGCAGATCTGTAATTGGCTAATTCGATCTAAGAGCCCGCCTCCTGAGGGTGATTTCTCCAGCGTCCCAAAGCTGAACTAGACATATGAGAAGTGAAGAAGCAGGAGGAAATCATATTTTACAAAGTAATTTATGTCTTTCAGAAATTATTTATACAATCTTCTCAGTATAAAAATATACATAGCCTATGAGTGTTTTTAACTCCAAATACATGTAACAAAAAAAAAAAAAGAAATATTTCTTATTTGTTGTCACGTCATGTTTTTGATAGGGAGGGCGGCGCCCTAGCGCCCTCTATTGGCCAGCCGCCACTGTTAATAACTACTAGTTATGTTTTATCTGTTCAAAGACATTTGACTGATAACATAAGTTTACTTAAAGACCCACTCCGATCATCTTTTGAGCTATTTAAAGCGTCTCAGTGGCGTTTTCTAGGAAGTATTTTCTACATAGCAGCAGTAGCTCATTAGCAATTCACCTCTGTGCTTTGGGTGGAACCGTTGGTGAGGAGGATCCCCCTGCCCCTCCCCATTGCTGAGAGCTCTCTGTTTATGCTAGCTTACAGCTAGCTTACAGTTAGCAGTTAGCTTGTGATGTGCCCAGTGCCTTTTCTACCTCACAAACGCACTCTTTTTGTAAATGCATTTTTGATTCACAGCTATTTGAATGCAGAAATACTCAGAAATGCAATTTTGAGGGTAATTTTCTTAAAGGAACTTAAGGCAGCTTTACAAAATCTGACTCAGTGCTGCCGCGACAGGCGCTGTGGCTAACTGCAGCCACCAGCCAAGCCGGCAAGGGAGCGCGCACAGACACTTTACAGACTGTTCGTCTTCACAGCACTGCACCGGGGAGGCTAACATACTTCACGTCAGGTCTCTCCACTCTGTTATTTGATTTGATCTCATCATTTTCATACTGTATCAGGCTTTATACACGACCTATAATGTTTTCTCACCTGGTCACAAGGAAATGAGCCATGTCAGCATCCGTTTTCACTCCCAAATGCAGCTGAAGTTCCCTCCATGAACCGAACGTATATCCAATATTTATGCGGGTGCCTGCCCGGCTTCGGTCATGTTTTTTTTTTACTCACGAGAGGCCGCTGATAAAGTCTTTTTTTTCTTCGTGGTGCCACTTTTTTGGGGGGTGAGAGTGGATGCAGGTCGTTTGATGGCTGCAGAAACATCCATAAGTATACCTTCAGTGTTTGAATCCAAGTCCACGGCAGCCATGTACTTCCTGTTCAAGAGCTGTCGGCAACGCGCATGCAGCGTCAATTTACGTCACATCACTACAACTGCGCGGGAAATTCGGACGTCGAACTGCAGCGCATTATGTAGCACACATCGTTTCCAAGGCAACAGACATATATGCGGATGGCCTCGTTATTTTGGGTTTTTAATGCTTCATGACCCATTAGCATTGAATAAACTGGAAATGCATGTGTAGTTTTTCACAAATCTTGCCTTATGTCCCTTTAAGATACGTCCTCTAGCATCAGAAAAATGCCACAAGAACATATTAACAACACCCACTGAGTGTGTTTGCGCTTCTCTGTGTGTTGTACATGAAACCAGTGGCTGCATTAGAACCAAACTGTTAATGAATCTTTTAGAGCTATTAGAACCAAGAGGTTCTTGAAGAAGAGGTAGCCTTGAGTGTTTTTTTTCTCTCTAAATACATCGACACCACAAATAGGTGTAACGTAACAAAATAGATTAGAATGAATAAGTAAATAACAGATTTCTGCAGAACTGACACATTGAAGAGATCATTTTAACCATCTGAATCAGGTGTGTTGGAGCAGGAAACATGTAAAACTTGCAGCTGATTGACCCCGAGGACCATTGAATAAGGCTGAAACTAATTTCAAGCATCTATCCACCAGGTGTCCTCAGAGGAGAATCTTACTATTTAGGAAACTGTTCAACAATTGTGATTTGCAAGAATCCAATATTTACTAGCAAAGAACAGAAAAAAAAAACTGCCATTTTCTTTCTGAAAGATTTGAATCCCAAAATAATCACAGTGTTTCGAGACTAAGCTAAACAATTATTATGAATTGCTGAGATATTTGGGCCCTCGGGCATCACTGCATTCAAAACAAAGACTTTGTGGTCAGAATGATCTCTGCACTATGATGGCAAATAAAAAAAGCTGCATTAATCACATCAGTCAGAACCTTCAGTCATTTGGAGTCAATGTCATTTTTAGATCTTTCCATTTTTAGGTTTTGAACAGCTTGTAAACCATTTTGCAAATTTAAGAAGACAGAGAATTTAGTTATTGCAATGTAAATAAACAGAGAAAACTCACCCATTCTTGTTTTTATTAATTATATTAGAAAATGTGGAAAGCAGCACTGGTTTACAAGCAAACACAAACTCTGACACAAGTTGAGAATTTCTCTGGTTCTTGTTCTGGCTCTGACTTTTCATTACGTAGAGTTTCCTTATCACAGCCTCAGGACTCAGTAACATTAAATCTTTAAGGTGAAGAGCAGTAAAAATATAATCTCTGTCATCTGTTCACAGCTAAAGCTTTAAGTTGTGACCTTGGAATCCCATTCTGAACATTTATTCATTCATGTTTTAAAACTAGTCCTGTGTGTGGGTGTAAAGTTTTATTTGCGTGTGGGAGGTTTGTTGTTATTTTTTTACTTATTGACAGTTAATTTTAAAGTGTAGCCGAGGGACAGACATAAAGACACATGTCCATTTCTGTGTTCCAGGCGAGAGGCCATCTAACACGTTGGAAACCAGTCAGACAGAAATAATCAAAAACAAACCAAAAGAACAAGATAAAAAGGAAGAAACTTGCTCAAAACTATTACTAATTACAGCTTCTTTAGAAAATTCTAAAAGCAAAACTACCCCACTTACTGTATTACCGACACTGCCAGTCAACGGTTTGGACACCCTTTCTCATATATTCTTAATTCTTGAAAATTAAATATATAAAGGAACTATATGTTCATTATAACTTTGAATCCATATAGTAAGCTGTACTAACATATCTAATAAATAGACATTACAAAAGAAAAGCAGACTCATGCAACATCAGCTGCCTGCCTCAGTTATTTTTATAGATATTAATTATTGTGCAGATGTATAGAGAGGCTTGTTTGGGTTAATTAGAGGGAGTGTGGTTTCCTGTGGCATCATGAACCTCTGAAGCTTTTCTCTGCCTGGTGGGGAATAACAGGAGGTGTTGATCTCAGATGGGTTTTCTACTCAGGCAGTAAGCAGCATTTCTGCTGTGCTTTCAGACAACTTACAGGGTTAGATCACAGCTGATAATGACAGATCGTGTGTGTGTGTGTGTGTGTGTGTGTGTGTGTGTGTGTTAGGGGGATGCTGAGTTCAGTGTCCATTAATCAGTTTCAAATGGGATGAATAAAACCTACTGTAGTGGGACGTGCTGTGCGAAGGAAGCAACTTGAGCATAATTTCACCTTTGTAGGGTTAATATCTGTTCAATTTAATTTGAACTAAAGTCCCTGCTCACCGTTCGACACATTCACTCACAGCTTTTGTAAAACTTTCAGGCAGTTTTTAAAAAAAGGAGTGAAGATTAACTGTAATTCAGGAACGATTAATTTCCAGAACATTGAGCAAAATAATACTACTTTTTTATGTCAAACAGGTCTTTTTTTTCATTTCTTGCCTGGGATAATTTGCAACGAGTGCAACACCAGGCAAGTGTTTTAACATTACAGTGAAAAACACCCCGAATGATCATTACAAGGTCAGAACTGAGTCCAAGACCTTTTCAGCTGACTGGACAATCATTTCCTTACATTAATTCTTGATTTAAAATACTTCTTGGTGAAATAATATAGTATTATATAGTGATTATAAAAAAAAGAGGAGTGATATAGAAGCTGGTCCTAGCTGCTGTAGTTGTCCACGATGCTGCCGTCTCCGTCCCTGCTGCCCGCTCTCGTTTGTAGAACTGCTCATTTCAAGTGCAGTTCATGTTTTATGAAAGTGTGTACTTTGTCTTTAAAACTGCACAGAACCGTTCTGGAATTTCACCTTTCTTCCTTCTGCCTGACTGTGTTTTCATGCTCATACATAAGTAGGATTATGATGGTGCACCTCTGAAGTGCCTGAAGGACAAGTACAAGTAATACATGCAAACCCCACAAGCATCAAGGTGCCCAGAGCTGAGATAGAAATCTAACTCTCCCTCTGTGCAGCTGCTGCAAACCACAACACATTGATGCTATATCCTATTCACAAGACCCAGTGGAGCCATAGCTCTTCCCTGCCATGCTGTGCTGTGAAACATTCCACTAGTTTCACAGGGTTCAATCGACATTTTCCTGGTTAAGTTGTCGGCCAGATAACATGGCTTCCATATGTCAAATAAAAAGCTGCAAAGACATCGCTCAAACTGCTGAATAAAGCTATAAAAGCCATGAATGAGAAACAACAGCTTATTCCAGGTGGTGTTGATCTATGAGCGAAGTGTTGGGAGGGGGATTGGATGAGACAGAAAGCTCATCTGGCTGCCTGGCTGTAGGCATTGGACTTGGCAGTTCTCTGCCAGAGAAATGCTGACGGGCAGGCGCGCCTGTCACAGTACATAAGTGCCTCCTTGCACAACACCGGGCCCTGTAGGGCATGTTGGCTGTTCAGCGTTCAGCACCGTCTCACTCTCAAGCCAATAACTGAAGTGTGAAGCGGGGGGGCTTGTGTCATCACCCTTGTATGGTTGAAAGACTCTGTAAGGTGAGAGAAAGGCCAGTGAAAACATCATAGAAATGCCCAGTGAACGTTGGCAGTTAGACTCTTCACATACGCTTAATTAAAGGGACGGGCTTCTGTGACTAAACTGCACACAAGGCAGAGTTTTTCTGCAAGCTGAGAATTTATAATTACACTCGGTCAATAAAAGCAACATGAGTACACAGATTTCAGCAATAATGTATTATGCATGCTTCACAAATTGCTGATCTTTTTGGTATAATTTATGGACAGATGCAGATTCTGGGCCATCTTTAATGGGCAGTCCTGCATATCATCACTGGGACTTTGAAGCTTCAGTGAAAATGAGTTTCAAACAGTTAGCGCATCATGTGGAGAACTGATGTATCCAAAACAACACACACATTGTAACCGTGGACCTGATGTTACATTCTGACAACTTGTAGGTAGCGTTGATGAGACAGGTTAGCTTTGGGGGGTTTTTGTTTTGTTTTCTCACATTAAAATTTCAAATCATCACGTTGTGACATCATTGATTTGCAACTAGCCTCGAGTGTTATGACACGTCACTGTGATAATGTTAGAATAGGGTTGTTTTAAAATAAAATGTTTGATATTGTTAACTGTTCAGAATTCTTAAGGTAACAATTCTGTTCATATTTTTGTTTGACATTAGCTGCGTTTCATGTGCAAAATGTCTTTAATCTGATCATTGATCAGATTAGAATTTCACTGTGTACATGGGCCCTGAAAACATCTATCAGATTATGACCAACGTATACATGCGCCACAAGCTTGGTCAGATTAAATCATTTTGACATGCGCAGAACTATCTGAAACACTGGAAACGACTTCTGTTGTGAACAAACATGGCTGCGTTCATTTAACTTGGAGCAGTAGCATCTTCTTGTTTTTATTTTTTCTGGAAACAATTTTAAATCTAAACCTCCAGCAACGCATTTGTGTTCAAAACTAACTAGTTTGGTTTCATGCCCGCCATGTTTTCATCCAGCTTCCGTAAACTCCAACATAAGATACGTCAACGCAAAACATAACAGACGTGACCCACACTGAACGTGCAACAGACGCGTAAAATTAGTGACACGTAATACGCGGCTAATAGCCGCCAATGGCAAAGGCAATGAGATCATTCCCACTGCGCGCTAAGCAGAGTGCATGAAACACATCTCAGAGGCCTAGTGTCGCGAGCATTACGCAGCAGTTTTATTCTAAAACCCGTCAAGTTCAGCAGTTTAGTTTGGACCAGACAGGAAATCAGGAAGTTTCAAAATAAAAGGATACATGCAGATTTCCGTTTGCGAGACCCGTTACAGTTTGAAGTCCGTAGGTGGTGTGAAAATAAGCCACATACCTTCTGGATACATGTTGTTGTCTTTACTGACGAAATCACGCGTTTTTGCTATTCTCATAAGTTTTCAAGATCTTCTGGAACCAGCTGGATGTAACTCTTGCGCGATGGATGAGTGTGTGTAAAACGCTCCTGGTGGGAAGGGACGCTCGGCTGAATGCACGAGCAAAACCCTACGTGCAGCGGTCGGGATAACTCTCAGCATAACCCACCTGTCTCAATCGGAATGAAATGTTGATCCACTGAATGATGGTAATGGGATCAGCATAATCTGAATGGCATGTTTACATGAAGCATTTTTATTTTGATCTGGGTTTTAATCTGATTACTTGTGTCCATGTAAACACAGCTGCTGTTTAAGTGAATTAAAACATCAGAACGTGTCCCAGAAATGACTCTTACTATCTTTTTGGTGGCAGTAGCTTGTAGTAGAGGAGGTCATCTGGTAACTGGAGGGTCATCGGTTCAAATCCCTGCTCTGTCTGGAAAAATTCGTTTTGCCTAGGTGTCCTTGGGCAAGACACTTCTCCCACCCTGCCTGTTTGGTGGTGGTCTGAGGCTGCAGTGGTTTCTGGCAGCTTCACCTCTGTCAGTGTGTGTCCTTGGACAGCTGTGGCTACAATATGTGTGTAGTTTATCGCCACCAAACGTGTGTGTGTGTGAATGACAAAATTGTAGTGTGAAGCATTTTGTGTCATTTAATTTTAAAAAGTACGCTATACAAGTACACACCATTTACCATTTTACCATTTGGTAAGCTGCTCGTATTCTGACGGGTATGAGCACATCACACCAGTGCTGAGAGTTCTACACTGGCTCCCCTGTCATCTCCAAGCAGACTTTAAAGTCCTTCTACCTACTTATAAGGCTATACACGGCCTAGCTCCACCCTATCTCTCTGAACTTTTAAATCCATATGATCCACCCCGTCTCCTTAGGTCCCAAGGTTCTGGACTATTGGTTGTCCCAAAAGCCAAACGAAGAGGATTTGGGGAACGTGCGTTCTCTTTCCGTGCTCCATTTCTCTGGAATAAACTACCTCATGACATTAGGCAGGCAGGATCTATTGGGGTGTTTAAAACCAAGCTGAAGACTCACTTGTTTACGTTAGCCTATGCCTCTTAAATTGTTCATTTTACTAATGAACTTTAATTGTATTTTACTGTAACGGCTTATTGTTTTTTTTGATTGCTACTCGATTATTGTTTTATACTGTCTTAAATTGTGTAAAATTTTATGCCATTGCTGTTCAGCACTTTGATTGAAAGCGCTTTACAAATAAAGTTATTATTATTATTATTATTATTATCTTTGTAACTGTGAACTGTTTGTTGCTAATCTGTGTAATTTACTACCCTAAAATCTAACATGTAACAGAAAATGGAAAATGCTACAATAATTCCTTCAGTATTATTAGAAAAATTATTATTTATAAAACTACAAAAACTAATACAAACATACACACAGCACCTTAAAACATGTGGTTATAAGTTACTTCTGATGCAAATGATTTAAATTAATTTTAACAAATGAAATATTTTGCTGCCAACATTCCATGGCATTGCAAGTAGTTTATGTGTGTGGCAGCATGTTCTCAGGAAGGAAAGATTACCTTACCATGACCTTTGCTGTTGAAGCTGCGTGTTTGCATAGCCAGGCTCAGTTGTTTTGACTTGCAAAGTGTAAGCAACCGCTCTCTCAGATGATTTTCCAGGGGAGGTATCTGAGGACTTTTGTTTTTAAATGAATTCCTTGACATTTGAGATATTTGTTCATCTCATGGCTGCTTGCTTTAGAACAAGAGAAATTTCCATCAGATGTTAATTTTTGGGGTTATCTGAAGGCAGTTCGATTTACAGGTGCTTATGGGTAAACGATTTCCCTGGTATCGTGAAAATACATCTGCATTTTGAGTCTAAATTTCTCAAAGTTTTCAAGGTCTGTTCAGTTTACGAAAAATTCGTTTTTAATTCCATAAAACCTTCACTAAATTTTGTTGCTTTCCTATTGATCTTCTTTGGCATGATAAGAAAATTAAAAGTCATCTAACTGTGGAAACTATTCTTTTGGCCTTCATCCATTTTTGCATATCTCAGACACATTTTCTGATGAGCTGTCTGGTTAAGAGTTTTTCAGCCAGAGAAATTACACTTTCAATTGAAAGTGACTTTATAGAGTGAGAAGAAAAAGCAGATGGGCCAAGGCAGGATGAGAAGAGACTAAAAGACAGACGATCTGAGATTATCCTTTTGAGATGATACACTCATGACAGATATGGATTGTATTTATGACTGAATTGCTTTTTCCTTAAGAATGAGGAAAGTGCCATTTCAGTATAATACAGACATTCATTCTGCTTTATATGCCTGAAATCTAAAAGCCTATTCTTCCTTTTGTTGTCTTTGTTCCTCTCTACAGATGTACTGTGGACTGCTGATGGTTTTTCCTTCTCCAGTTCAAATGCAAAGGCAGATGAGGTCTGCATTTCTCACCAACCCTGTTACAACTGATCTCCCAAAGAAACAGCTTGTCCACAGTTAAACCACTGTCCTATTTCTTGTCTCTGCCTGCTGGTCTTTACGCTTTCGTCCGGGGATGGCTTGTTTTCTGGCATCAGTCTTTCTGCTGGTTCTCCAGACGTACGCTGCCCCATCTGAACTTGTTCAGGTAGACCTTGGTGTGACCGTGGACACCACAGCCCTTGACTCTGAACTAGCAGCCAACATGTCTGAAGATGCAACCTCATCTCCACCCCCGGGGACTACCAAACGAATCCCGCATAGTATTATTATTGGGGTACGCAAAGGGGGCACAAGAGCACTATTGGAGATGCTAGACATTCACTCTGAAGTTGCTGCTGCTGCCACTGAGGTGCATTTCTTTGACTGGGATGATAACTATGCTAAGGGTCTTGAGTGGTACCGTGAGCTCATGCCCTACTCTTACCCTCATCAGATTACTATAGAAAAAACTCCTGGTTACTTCACATCAGCTCTTGCACCAGAACGCATCTGTGCCATGAACTCCTCTATAAAACTACTACTGATCTTACGAGACCCAGCTGAGCGTGTCATCTCTGATTACACCCAGGTGTACTTCAACCGAATGGAGAATCACAAGCCAGTGCAAGCCATCGAGAACCTGCTGATGCACAATGGAGCCCTGAATATTCGGTACAAGGCCATTCAGAGGAGCCTGTATGACATTCACATGCGCAACTGGCTGCGCCACTTCCCCCTGGAACAGATCCATATAGTGGATGGAGATGCTCTGATCCGTGACCCTCTGCCAGAGCTTCAGAAGGTGGAGCACTTTTTGAAATTATCTCCAAGGATAGTACCCTCCAACTTCTACTTCAACCAGACCAAGGGGTTTTACTGCATTCGAAGTGATGGACGAGAGCGGTGTCTGCATGAGTCAAAGGGACGTCCTCACCCTTCTGTTAATAGTACTGTTCTGCAGCAGTTACGCTCCTACCTACAAGAACACAACCGAACCTTCTTCAGGCTGGTGAAACGCACATTTGACTGGCAATAGAACCCAGATTTTGAAATGGAACTCAACTGAGCCACTACCTTGTTTGTAATAAAGACAAAAGACAAACAAAACAAAATTAAAAAAACAGCACTTTACACAAAATAACCCGTCATGGGGCCTTTTATTGACTGCTGTTATGATCTCTGGTGTCAGCAGGCCAGTTTTATATTGTGTGTTGCCTTATCCTATAAACAACTAGGCTGAAGAACATAGAAAAACTGTAATTAAACTCATTAGAATAAAATCTGCAGGTTTAAGTCATTCTTTTCTGTGCTTGGAGCATTTAAATTGTTAACCCGCAGTGAAGACTTGTTAAAAAACCAACTCCCCTCCCCCTCCTCTTACATGTTTGATATTCTTCTTGTTCTTAATAATAAATTAAAGTGTACAAAATTTGTCATGTTTCTGTCATTCTGCCATCAAAGCACCTCATTTACAGAATATGAGTTAGGCAGTGGAATTTTAAATAGCTTCAGATTTGCTATAGTGCAAGTTAGACATTAATGCAAGCGAATGGGAACCCTTGAGCAGCAATTTTGTTGTACAAAAATCACTAATCGCTGTGGTCATTGAAGGTAGCCTCTGCCTACAGCTCAGGTTAAATCTCTGGTGTCAGCAATCTTAAATCCACAAAGCTTTTGTTGCATTTTTCTGCATTGTTCAACTATTTGCTCAGGTGTTTAATGGTGTCGTTAAATTACATGCCTAACAGTCCTGTAAATTATTTACAATTGATATTGTATCTGTGTAGAGGATTTTATTCATATTATATCTTTCCTGAATTGTACCAAGAACGCAGTTTTCCCAGAAACAGCTTGTCGTCTTCAACACAACAAATAGACTTGGGTCATGTTGCTTTCATTGATTAGACTTTAAACATCAGCCAGAGCTACAGCTCCACTGGGATGTGATATTCATGTGAGCTCCTCTGTTCTATCTGTTGGAATAAGCACTACTATCCTCCTGAGGCAAAACAGTCATTGACGCTACACTGGATCCATATCCTGAACAGAACATAGGAGGGAGTTAGGCTGATGGCAATACAGAAATGTGCTGATTATTCAAATCAGCAGTGTTGTTGAGCAGGGTGACCTCGGGTTTTAGGCTGTAATTAGAATGGAAAAATAACTGTGTAGGCAAATTTAGTCTGATGAAAAAGCTCAAGCAAATAAACTCATCTTTAACTTATCTTGTTGAGGGACTTTTCTCTCTTCTGCTCAGCAGGGGGCACCTGAACCCAAGAGTAACCTAATGAGGGGACAGAGTCAGAAAATGTGTCTAGGCATGAAGTTCCTCTCAGTAAGTAAGTGTGGAGGTGAAAGACCTTGGAGAGATACTTTGTGACCGAAGCTTGCTCTGGTATATTGCATTCAATCACTCATTAATAAAATAATGCCTCCTACTACACAACAGACACATAAACACACATCCAATCATTCTCAGCATGTTACAATAGAACAGTTCAGTGTTTCTATTAATCAGGTGGACACAAGAAAGACAAGAGTTTTGCTTACAGAGTGAGTACATAAAAAATATCAAGTAAAAACTTTTTATAATTTTTTAATAAGTTGCTTTGCAGGGTGTGTTTTTAGCAGTCTAATATATGATTCCAGGAAGACAGAGATCAGTAGATATTTCCATGAAAAACAACTTGTCTCCGATCAACACTCATGTAAGAAGGATCACTTACTTTTTTCTTTTCTTTTTTTTATGAAGTTACTGACCTGTAATAAAATGATCAAACAACACTAATACTTAAAAAAGTTTTATTGAGTCAAAAAGTACGTTTTCAGTCTGAGAGATGTTTTGTACAGAAGTAATTCTTCTAAATTTTGATCTTTGAATAAAATAAAATTACCCTTATTTGTGAGCAGGGAAATTCAAACACAGGAAAAATACTATAATGGAAATTCAACAACATCCCATAATATAGTAAATATGTCAAAAAGGTGTCAGAAAGTAAAAGAAATGTTATTCTTTGCACCTCAATATATTTGTCATGTTTGCTAAAGGAGACCATTGTTGGTTATACAGCATGACAGCTGCTGGACAAACACAACTTGTGATAACCAGCAGCACACACACACACACACATGTTTGTTTTGGTATCCTTATGGGGACCGTCCATTGACTTCCATTGATTTTAGTAAATGGATTTATACCTAACCCAAACCCTTTTCCTAACCTTAACCATTACTGATCTATAACTAACCCTAAGACTAACTAAAACTCTATTCACTCCATACCTATAAACCTAACCCCTAACCCTAAAAAGGGGAGTCCCCCTTATGGGGACCAGGCTTCGGTACCCACAAAAACCCTTGGTCCCCAGAAAGATAGTAAATGTCTGGAAACTGGTCTTCAGGAGGTTAGAAAAACAAGCCCCCCCCCCCCCACACACACACGGACGGACGGACGGACAAAATACAATTTATGTAAAATCGAATAGAATAGAATAGAATTAAGATGTTGCATTTGGATTGGGATTAAACGGGAAAAATTTACTTTTTTCCAACTGTACATTTAATATTTTATAAAAATTCGATAAACTAAAATCCTTTCTGTTAACAGATAATTTATGTTGCCTCTAAATAGCAACATAATGACCTCTATAATATTCTTAAAGGGGCCATTTCATACACATTTCAGGACTTTGTGGTTATTTCTTATGTATTAACCAGTAATATGAAACATTTTCTATCTAAAACAATGTCAGGAAACACTTATTAACAGACCTTTCAATCTGTCTGCATTAAAATTCGGGTGGTTCCGGCTCCTTCCGTAAGGCTGCTTCGAAAGCGGCTCGTTCATATTCATTATTTGAATTTGCTGCACTCTGATTGGCTAACAAACTAGCCTATGAGAGCAAGGTATACTTTTTCCTTCCCCGCTGTGCATGGCAACAGCAGATGTCATCTCTTCCTGTTTGCTACATCTTATGCTAACAGCTTTTAGCCAGCAGCATGCTAGGCGTGGTTTCAACTGCAGGAGCTGATGAATACTAACAAAGAAAGGAGTTGTGATGAAACAGATACAGGCCGTTCGGACTCGGGTTTTAATTACCACCTGCGTAGTTTGAGAGATTAAAACTGAAAGAGAAGTTGTTGACCTGTTTTCACACCAACTATGGAGGTAAGAACACCTGTGGAGCTAAAATATTCAACAGAAACCTCAGAAAAAACGTTTTTAATGGAAGGGCCTCTTTAATGTAAATAATTTGTTCTTGGAAAGTGCTTTTACAATCTTACTGGCCACTCAAAGTAATTTTATATGAAAATTTACATTCACAGAAACACTCAGAATCAAAACCTACACAGCACTATACAGAGAAGAATAAACTAAAAGTTTGCCAGTACTGTAGAAAAAGTCACTAAACAAAACAAAACCCCTGACTCTGACAAGTTCCTTTAAATAATGGTTCTATTGAGCAAGTCACTTATCACTGCATGTCTTTGATAGCTGGCAACCTTGGATGTAATTAAAGGTTTGAGGGGTGGTCTGGAGCAATCTGCTGTAGATAGTTTGGCTGGTCTTGTCATCGTCGAAGCCTCTAATGATCTGTCTGCTATTGTGATTGATGAAGCACTTAGCGTCAAATCAAAGCACAAGGAATGCTTGCTGCTTGCTAAGCTCTTTGCAAACTAACAGCAACTGTATTTATGCGACACAAGTCTATTACAGAAGTGTCCTTGATGTGAATTAATGACCTCCGAGTCAACATTAGAAGCAGAACTTAATGTGCAATTAAAGTTGATTGACATGGCTCAGCAAAGATGTAAGCTGCAAACAGCACGCGTTGATGAATCGCTCTGCCGCTCAATAAGAGGCAGGAGGCCATTTCCTCTTCTTGACTTAAAAACACTTCTGCATTTGAAGAGCCTGTAAACATATTTCTTTCACGTACAGGATACTTTGCAGTGTGATTAGGATAAAGATCTGGACAGTAAGTTTATGCTAATCTAGTATATTTCTGTATTCTAGAGCTAACCAACAAACTATTTCAGTTTTTTTTTTCTTTCATTTTTATTATTTTCTTTATTTTTTTGGATATATATATGAAAAAAGAACTTTCAGCGAGTACATAAGCCAGCAAAGAGTTTTTTTTTTTTTACTTTGATACTGCTGGCTCAAATGCAACAACCTGTAGGCATCACAGCATATATCACACACAAAATGTTTGATACAAAAGCCAATTTATGAAAGCCTTTTGCATCAAGCTCAATCAATAAAAGAACAAAAAAAAACGAATGTAATGACTTTAGGGAAATGAATCATTTTCCAGAATACATGCAGGATTAAGACAAACGCAAAAGGGCCCAAAATAAATGAGCTGTGTGGATAAATCTGCTTCTTGCACCTATTTTAAAGGCTCCTTGTGTTTTCTGTCCTTTGTGATTACTTATTCATTTGTTTGTTGGTTATGTTTTCATTGCCTTGGGCTTAGAGGGCATGTGTTTGATCTGATCCCATGGCAGCTTTTACAAAGGAGGGAGGAAGGCTGCTGCATTCAGGTCAAAGGGAGGAGAAGAAGAAATGTCTGTTCATTTACAACTGAATTATAAAACCTCCTGATTAATCCTTTGAGACACTAAAAGAAAAAGATATTCAAATAAAAAGAAACACTGTAAAATCAGGGCTAACAGTAGCGTACCAACTGTAGGAAGCATAAAGTTCACATACAGATGTTCCTTTGCTCTGATTGTTGACCTCTTGGGCGGCTATGGCTTAGTGGGTAGAGCGGTTGTCTTCTAATCAGAAGGTTGGTGGATTGATCCTGGCTTCCACTACATGTCGAAGTGTCCTAGGGCAAGACACTGATCTGCACACAGGGTTGTGTGACTGTTAGCTCCTCCCCCTGATTTACATATCAGGTTGTGTGAATGGGTAAATGTAAACTTTGTAGTGTAAAAGCACTTTGAGTGGTCTGAATGACTAGAAAAGCGCTAAACAAATACAGGACATTACTCTTGCTTTCCAGCAGAAGTCAGACTGTTACCGCTTCTTTCCTCTGCATGCGCAACTGACGCGAAACATTAGTAACACGTAATACGCGGCTGATAGTCACCATTAAAGTCATTGGATCTGTCCAAATTCGGGGTCTGCATTCTTCTAAGGTCGTATTTTAAGGATGTTACGTTACACCGCCGCGACGAGAACTGTCCAGATTCCAAGGATTCTTCAATACTTTCTGGAAATGCGTACTATTTTTCCCCGAATTTTGGGTCTGATGTATCCTTTCACGTTCTACATATCCCACAATTCTTTTTCGGCGACTCGGCAGAGAGTTTAAACCAATGACGGACGAGCGAGCGGCAGCGCAGAGGGAGAGGAGTTTGGATTCAGATGTAAGTTTAAAAAAATAGTGGTAAAAAAATGTTATTCTTCCAGCGGTGGTCTAATTAGATCTTTGGCTTTAACGTTAAGCATGTTTTTATTGTATGATTAAATCTCTATAAACGTTCCCATTCGTACCTCCTGTGTAAGTATTTACACACACCGGTAATTTCTTATAAGTGATTTAAGCTTTTTCAAATATGTTTTAGAGATGAAAGAGCAGAAAAACACCTTTATCAAGCTCCGGAGCAACTTGTGGGGTGGAGGTACAAGAATAAATCAGCAGAGAGGAAGAGGAGGACAGGGATCAAGATTTTGGTTTTGAGATGTTATAAACTTCTTCAAAATACACTGATTGAAAGATATACTTCTCATAATTCATTGTGTTTTATTTACCTTATTTTTTTATAGTAAATTGATCGTTTATGAACAAGAAAATGAACTTTATATAATTAAAGTTGTTTAATTACTTGTAGTTACTTGTATTTACTATAAAACAATAATATACAGAAATAAAATTATTTACAGAACACAAGACAACAGGAATTGCAGAATAAACCTGAGAAGAAGGACACCTCGTTCACATTCCATTTTCACTGTTTAGCATCGTCACGGTTGCTAGGTGACCGGACATGCACAAAGTGTAAGGGCGAAAACAGAAGGAAGGGTAGAAGTGTCCAAATTCACAAGACACCAACTTCCGGTTTTTATGCTCTTGAAGGAACCGACCTCTTTAGACCGGGTAGGAGGGACTCTCAGCAGGATGCAGACCCTGAGTTTGGGCACAGCCAATGAGATCATTCCCATTGTGCGCGATGCAGCGCGCATGGGATGCATCCCAGAAGCGTAGTGATGCGAGCATTACGTTGCAATTCTATTTTTTACATGGTACCCTTATAAAACACGTCGAGCTCAGCAGCTTCGTTTGGACCAGACAGGAAATCAGGCGTTCGCAAAACCCTAAATTACCCAGAAGTTTCAAAGTAAAAGGACACGTACGGATTTCTGTTTGTGAGTCCACGAGAAAGTACAGTACCTGTGACGGGTTAGAATTCTGGAGGTGGTGTGAAAATAAGCCAAATACCCTCTGGATACATGTTGTCCTCTTTCTCCCTGCTTGTTGTTGTGTTTACTGACAAAATCACATGTTTTCGCTATTCTCATGAAATTTTGTGATCTTTCGGGACCAGCTGGATGTAACGCTTATGCGAGGGATAAGTGAGTGTAAAACACTCGTTGTGGGAAGGGACGTATGGCTGATAGGGCCAGCAAAACGCTGCATCCTGCTGACGCATCCAATGAAAAGGAGGGGAGTCAGTGGTTCTGTTTGTAACTAACAATCTTAACAAATTTATTGTGTAAATAAAACATGTAAATACATGTTCTGCAAGTAAATGGGCCTGTTTTCATAGATTTTAGTGTAACCAGGAGTAAATGTTGCAATTTGGAGGGTTTGATTTAAAAATGTAATCATTCGGAATAAATTATGCTGAGTCATTTTTTACACAACTGCACCGTCATGTTTTTCTGCAGGAATTTTATGAGTCCAGATGCTGATGTATGTATCCAGCACTGGGGAAGGGATGGAGAGACAGATGTTTCAGAGAAGTGTTAGTTTCAAATTCAAAAATATTTTTAACTAGTATAGCCAAAGAAAATTAACTATAGAATTCAAAGGATGGAGTTGGGTGGAGGCGGGACGTCTGATGCGTCTGAACATAAAGCTTGATACCTGACCTGAACCTTTCCAGCTAATGTGAAAAAAATGTATAACCTCTCAGACACACTTGCCTGCCTGGTCTGTGCATGTAATCTCTATGTTCTGGTGTGTAAAACATGCAGAATATATTATCAGGTATCATGGATCCTGTTTGGGATGAGATCTCTATCAAGCACACGTTAATGGTTTGAATGAACAGCTGCAGACTGATTCTTTCCTTTAACTGATACATTTAAAAGTGAAAACTCTTGGTGGCGACTGTGGATCAGGAGGAAGATTGGTCGCCTTCCAATCTGAAAGTTGATGGTTTGAGCCCAGCTTCTCTCCTCCTTGGGCAAGACACTGAACCATGTGTAGCACCCTGTTTTTCATATTGGTGGACGTGAATGGGTTACTGTAACTTGTATTCAGTAAGACTAAGAAAGTACTACACAAATACAGGCCAGTCACCATTTAGAGTTAAATTAATAGCAGTAGTAT
The DNA here is from genome assembly GCA_006937955.1 of Pachypanchax playfairii. Taxonomy (NCBI): domain Eukaryota; kingdom Metazoa; phylum Chordata; class Actinopteri; order Cyprinodontiformes; family Aplocheilidae; genus Pachypanchax; species Pachypanchax playfairii. The sequence goes on along the minus strand of SSNP01000015.1, from coordinate 5,963,039 downwards.
GGTAATTAGTAATATAGTATCAACAAATACGTACTTGAGTATACTATTATCACATGTTCTTATTTTCACTTGATAAAATGTTCTTGTTTTCACTCTGAGGCCGGACACAGGACCGGTGTCTGGTGTCTCCTCCCAGACCTTCAGCAGGACTCATGATAGGACAGACTGTTCTCAGTCTAACCTGCTCTGCTTGATGAGATTTTTTAATTTATCTTATTGACGTCTGCATGTAACACTCGATTAATTGTAATAAAGTCTGACTTTAAAGCAGTACTGAACAACTTTTCCGCAGTCGTGTCTCAGACAGCCGTTGCTCAAACCGGTGCTCTGCAGAAGTATGCTACCTGTTGAGATGTGCTACACACATATGCCGTCATGACTTCAATAAACAGATTTATCATTTATTTTTTGTTACTATATTTTTCCATAAATACATTTTACCTATTAAATAAATTCTCCCAGGACAGAAACACTAAATATGATGTTATTTTTACTTTCTTTGCATTGTCAGAGCGACAGGCAAATGTTTGGACACACCCAGAGAAGAAGGACCTAACAATGGCCAATAAGGACCCAGAGGGCTTTTATATAGAAAATATAAGGGAAGGATTATAAAAATATGTTTAAATAATTAACAGGACACACTTGCCATAAACAAGAATACTGTATAAACTTCTAATAACATCTCATTATGAAATAAGTTGTTAATTCGTACTATGTAGGCATTTTTCTTCAGGGCAGCATAAATCATTAGAACACCACTTCCTGCTGCGACCCGAATTACGGAGGTTATTTAGTCCATTGCAAAGCCATCGGAGGCGCACAGAGTGTCTAATATGAAGATGAACATGTTTTTCAGTGAGAATCCACTTAGACAAGTTTCATAACTGTAGCTTAAATTTGTAAAAGTTGTTTTGTACTGCTTAAAAAAACTAGAGATATGATATTGGATAAACAGCCCTTGTTTTAGTTGTTTTAAGTGCTTTTTGTAAAGTTGTACACAAATAGATATTAATTTGGGTTGATCCTTCCCTAAATTCATCCATAATATGCAATTTAAATGTCAACAAATGTATCAGCGCAGTCTCTTTATATATGCATGCAGGTTTCTGAAATGTGGTAGGAAATTTCTACTTTAAAACCCTGGGTACATACTGGGGGATGCACGGGAGTAATTAGGTCTGGCGACGCCGAAGGGTTAAAGCCAGAGATTCAACTCATCCAACCCTCTATAAGGATCATTAAATGTGGCTGGAAGTCAAATCAGTTGTGGTATGCGGTAGGGATTTGGATGATTCTGACATGTCATCATTATTAACTATGAAATAATTGATGGTATTAGTCAAGACAGGCAGAAAAGACCAAGTTTGACCTGGTATTAGCCATTTTGGAACATTTCAGCTTTTATAAAGGAGGATAAAGTCTATAGTTTTGCTTCAAAATGTTGTGTAAAGATTAAATATATTAAAGTGATACTTTTGAGTCATTATACTAAAAACAGAAAAAAATATCTCAGTTTAGTTTATGATTGTTTGTGTGAAATGCACTCTCAGAAATGGAAGTATGAGACAAGAACATTTTTGTATCTAAAGGTACAATTTTTTTAAATGTTCCCTCAGAAGTACAATCTTTTTTTCTTTAAAAGGCCAGAGATGCCCTTTTCAAACTGAAATATAGTACAAATTTATATCATTTCAACTTACTGCACATTCATCCATCATTTTTAATATCCGTCCGTCCGTCCATCCATCCATCCATCCATCCATCCATCCATCCATCCATCCATCCATCCATCCATCCATCCATCCATCCATCCATCCATCCATTTTCTAAACCTGCTTCTTCCTGTTCAGGGTCGCAGGGAGCTGGTGTCTCCAGTGGTCTTTGGGCGCGAGGCAGGGGACACGCTGGAAAGGTCGCCAGTCCAACACATGGCTACACAGACAAACAACCACTAACCCCTACTTTCCACTGAACGTGCAACAGTTGTGCAACGTTAGTGATGCGTAATACGTGGCTGATAGCCGTCATTAAATTGAGACCCTTTCCACTGCGCATGAAGCAGCGCGCACGAGACGCATCCCAGAAGCAAAGTGTCGCGAGTATTTTGCGGCAGTTCTATTTTTTATGTGGTACACTTGTAAAATGCATCAAGCTCAATAGTTTAGTTTGAACCAGGCAGGAAATAAGGCGTTCGTACCCGGAAGTTTCTAAACAAAAAGGACACGTTTTCCTTTGCGAGACTACGAGAAAGTACAGTACCTGTGACGGGTTTGAAGTCTGTAGGTGGTGTGAAAATAAGCCACATACCTTCTGGATACATGTTGTTGTCTTTCTCCCTGCTTGTTGTTGTGTTTACTGATGAAATCATGTGCGTTTTCAATACTCTCATGAGATTTTATGATCTTCCAGGACCAGCTGGATGTGACGCTGCGCAAGTGATTTACACGTGTGAAGCTCTTCCGGTAGGAAGGGTTGCACTGCTGATCGCGTGAGCAAAATGTTGCGTGCTGCTGACACATCTAATGGAAAAGACGGGACACTTTAGAGACGATTTAGAGTTGGTGCATTTTTTTGGACTGTGGGAGGAAATTTGAGCATAAACATCATAAATGTCATGATTATTCAGTTTTCTGATGGTCATTGCATTAAATGTCTTATCTGATTAACCAGGCCCTCACGTCTTTGACAGGTTACTTTACAAAGACGTGAGGGCCTGGAACTGAACCGCTGTCTCTCAATTTCGAAGGCGGGCTTAGTCAGTTGAGAGAGAACCAATCACAGAAACCTGGAAGTGACGCAACATATGTGACGCTAAAGCGGATACACACGAGGCGGAACAAAAACAAAAGATTTAGGAAGCGGAGCCGTAGTGGTAGCTACAGAGCCGTAATGGTAGCTACAGAGCCGTAATGGTAGCTACAGAGCCATGGTTAATGGAGGAGAAAAGACGAATATTAATGACAGTTGTCACTTTTGTGTCAAAAACTTGTGAATATAAGGTGTCATTGAACACTCGGTTCAGGTGTTTGACCGCCCCAAGCAAACACTGTGCAAACACAGAAGTAAACACTTCATCCACAGCCGAGTTCGCCATGTTGAATGTTGTGCTCTGGGTGGAAAACGCTAGTTCCGTGTTTTCAGGATGACGCACAACAAAGGTGATATGTAATTGGTCCGACCTAAAATTTGACGCGGAAATGATCGGGTGTGGCTCCGGTGTCAGACCCTTCTGCATTTGAACATAATGCAGGAGGATCTGATTGATCAGGCTATTAAACGTCAATATTTGTAATTTTTTAATTTTATTTGTCAAAGGTGATATTTGACCAGAGAGAAACTAAAGACAGCAATCACCACAAACTTGGAAAGTCTGAGTCATAAATTGAACAGTTTTGGAATTACTGCTGTTATAAGATGCAGAAAGATGCAAAGATTTCATTTGAAAACCAAACAAGACTTTTCTGTTTAGTGTAACCTCACATTCTAAGCACCACAGCGTAGACTTTTTTGAAGCTTCTGTCACTGTTTTCCCTCAGCCTCTTTTATCCCTCAATCTTCTACAGCAGTTCTTGTCTTTCCAAATCAAGGGCTGGCAGAAAAGTGCCAGAAGGCATATCACTCTACAATATTTCCTTAGGGTGCCGAGCCCCGAGTCCCTGCTCTGATTCATCAACAGTCAAACAACAACAACAGTCACAGCCATGGCAGCAAGCATCATATTCCACTGGTGGCTTACAGCATCTTGGACCCACAGGAGCCAAATGTCACACAACTGCTATTTGCAGCTCCAGCAAAACAGGAAACGAAGAACCAACAAGTGTAGCAAGCGTTTCTGTCATCCATTGTTCGAGGCTCAGTTCTTCTTTACACATTCTGTGTCTTTTTAACATTTTTTAGTAGCTTGGCTGCAGATCTTCAGGGAGGTAGGTGATATTTTGATTCTGCCAGTTTTTTTAACTTTTCGTAAATTTCATGCTAGAGAAGGCTCTTATTTTTAGACCATTTTTAAAAATAGAATAAAGAATTAATTATGCCTCTGAAGTGACTCGAGCATCTTCCTGCAGCTAATTCTTTTCAAAGCAGCCCTTGTGTGCTGCTCTATCTGCACTTTGCAGGGAAAGATAAAGAGAAGATAAGGTGTGTTCAAAGGGATTGCACAGACTTAAGAGAAGGTGATAAGATCAACACAGTCCTCCGAGAAGTCCTCAATAAAGTAAATATACCGTTTGGGGTTGTTGCTAATCCACTAACCTTGTAACAAGCTAAGCAGGTAAATAAACCAAAGTCAGAAAGCCTCTCAGTAGCATGTCCTCATTTTATGAAATTAAATAAAAGTGACATTTATCTGCAACTAGTTATGATTAATTACTTAAAAGACTAATTGCAAGTCATGTTATAAAATTAAAAACATATTATTTAGCTACCATGTATATTGGTTAACTTGTGTTGAAACTCAGACATTCCTGTTTTTTTCTTTTACAATTACTTTGTTTTCACATCTTCAAAATCCAGGCGTTGTAAATCTTATTTAGAAAGAAAACATCTGATTAAGCCCAGTTGGCCAGAATTGAGGCCTGTAGGCCCAAAGTTGAGGGTTTCAAAATAAAATAGATATGAAACAGCTACATACGTCCACAGAGATTGAAGTGCTGTTTTTCATATTATTGTGAAACTGGGTTACTTCACCTCACATGTGTTGCTTTTTTTTAAACCCATATAATTCAAGGCACAATATTAAGAAAAAAGTTTGATATCACTGTTATGATGTCAAAGAGGCCCTTCTATTAAAAATGATTTTTCGGAGGCTTCTGTTGAATATTTTAGCTCCACAGGTGTTCTTACCTTCATAGTGGGTGTGAAAACAGGTCAACAAATTCTCTTTCAGTTTTAATCTCTCAAACTACGCAGGTGGTGATAAAACCCGAGTTCGAACGGCCTGTATTTGTTTCATCTCAACTCCTGTGTTCGTTAGTATACATCAGGTCCGACAGTTGAAACCACGCCTAGCATGCTGCTGGCTAAAAGCTGTAGCACAAGACGTAGCAAACAGGAAGACATGATGTCTGCTGTTGCCTTGTGCAGCAGGGCAGGAAACAGTATACCTTGCTCTCATAGGCTAGTTTGTTAGCCAATCAGAGTCCAGCAAATTTGAACAACGAATATGAACGAGCTGCTGACGAAGCAGCTGAAGCAGCCTAATGGAAGGAGCCGGAACCACCCGAATTTTAACGCAGACAGATTGAAAGGTCTGTTAATCAGTGTTTCCTGACGTTTTTTAGATATAAAATGTTTCATATTACTGGTTAATACTTAAGAAATAACCACAAAGTCCTCAAATTTGTATGAAATGGCCTGTTTTAGAATAAAGATTAAAGGCTTAGAATAAAGGTAAAGTAAGTAAAGTAGAGTTTTAAGCAAGAATTGGAAATGTTGAACATGAACTTTTCTGGTGTTACTAATTAAATGTAGAGGCCATCTGCAAGCAAAACCTCTGATACGTCTACACCTGTTGGCTGCCATCTAAACAACAGTTAAACCAGCTGTTCAGTCATGATAGTAAAGTACACAGTAAGATCAGCAGCATGTTGAAATTTTTGTTGTAGGAATAAACCTGCAGCTCAGTCACTATGAGGCTGCCTGAACTCCTGCCTGAACACTATTTCACTTTTATTACAGTGTCCTGTGATACAAGTCCTCTCTGTGATGCAGACAGGTGTACCTATCAAACCTCTTGCATCAGTGTTGGCAGCTTTTGCAGGTGTGTGGCTACGTTTGTATGTGTGTTTTTTCTTTCTCTTTGAATCTGGGAATGGGTGTTAGATTGTTGCAGCACACAGGAGACCGGATGTGATGACAGGAATGGGATATAAAACCACTTTTTTCTTTAAACCTCCCTGAATATGACAGATGAGAAATTGTTTACTTTAGACTTGGCATTTTAAATGTCACGTGTCAAAAAAAATCGAGATGACTAGAAAGAATGAGTGAAAAACATTTCTTTTTGCATTAAGTACGACTCAACCGAACTAACCCAGTAAACGTCATTGTTATGTGCAAAGCCCTTTTGCTGGCAGTTTTCTTTAACTGTGTTGTCTTACAGGTTCAGGTTGCCTGGTACAGCCTGATGTGGACCTCCCATTTCTGCCGGTGATTGGCTGCTGTGTTCCTGGGTACCTAATCAGCTGTGGAACCTGCCTTTAATAGCTCACACCTGGTGGAAGCTGCAGTCTGTTCTGATCCAGCCTTTGAGCCAGAGCTTGTTTCCCTGCTCTGTATAAAGCTGTCGTGTTGAAGCTGAATTCTTGTTAAGCTGGCTGTCTGGTATGTGGTGGGAAGGTTGTGGACCAGGTAAGATGGGGTACCCTGTACATCTGCACAAGTAGAATTGTGATGTCTAGAACCACTAGGTAAGAGTGGGTAGGACCCCCTTTGTCTGGTTTTTGAAAGCCCTTTTTGTAGATAAGTTAGGAAGGATTTTCTTTTTTTTTGTATATAAGCATAGGAGTTGTGTTAGGGGTGTTTTGTTTTATTTATTTCATTTATTTGGTCAACCCACAGGTCCCTTCTTTTCCACCACTTTTTTTTGTATTATACACATCCTCCAGCAAATAAACAACCATTGATTACCAGCCCTCTCAATTTTTGTGACTGTCATATTGTTCACCCCTTCATCCTAGACGGGAGGGGTTCGTAACAGTCATAATCACTTCCTATTCCACTTCCTATTCCAGCTCCAACTTGTTACGGAGGCCTGGCCAAGCCCGAGCTTCTTTAATACTCCACAGCAACAGAATACTGACGTCACTGTTACGGTTTCACATCTAAAATAAGGTCTCAGCCAATAACAATGCCTGGTTCAAATTCAAGTGCAGTGTAATGTTTTAACCTGAAGAGGGCGCTCCAATAAAGGTTTGGTAGAAAATTTGTAGTTCTATTGAAATGAGCTAAAATACCAAAAATATTAACCAGACATGTATACAGCACTATTAAACACTCATTTATAGAGTTTATAAGTTGATTTGGGGGTAAGTTGTACTTTACGGCTGTATAACACTTAGCTGCTAAAATTGGTGATTGTTTCAAGACCCAACATTGCAAGAAAATACACACATTTTCATATGAAATTAAAGTGTATTAATGAACAACTTTTATGCCACGTAAGGCCAGGTCACATGAGGTGTCAACCCCCATCAAAAACATCTGACAGTTCTTTCACTTCTGGGTCCTGGAATCTAAATTTAAAAGGGTTGTAGATGTACAGGGTTACAACTCTGACTGTTTTAAGATTAAAGTGGTTTTAAATATTTAAATTTCAAGTGACACAGCAGCAAGGTCCTGGATTGGATTACTCATGAGAATACATGAAGAACCCCTGGAAACATTTCAAGATATTTTGGAAACTTCCCGGTGAATGTTGTCTGGAATTTGTAACCCATAGTCACAACCCAATGAGATACATGTTTCATGCTTGTCTTTGGAGTGACTGATTGCTGAGGAGCATCAAGTATATGGATGTTAAAGTAGTACTAAATAACTTTTCCACAGCCGTGTCTCAGACGGTCGTTGCTGGAACAGGTATTCTGTTGAAATATGCTACCTGTTGAGATGTACTACCGATTCCTTCTGCACATGTGCCGTTCTACAGTCTTGACTTCAATAAACGGATTTATCATTTATTTTTGTTTCTATATTTTCCCATAAATACATTTACCTATCAAATAAATTCTCCCAGGACAGAAACACTAAATATGATGTTAATTTTACTTTCTTTGCATCGTCAGAGTGACAGGCAAATGTTTGGACACATCCAGAGGAGAAGGACCCAACAATGGCCGATAAGGACCCAGAGGGCTTTTATATAGAAAATATCAGAGAAGGATCATAAAAATATGTTTAAATAATTAACAGGAAACACTCACCATAAACAAGAATACTGTATAAACTTCTAATAACATCTTGTTATGAAATAAGTTGTCAATTTGTAATATGGCGGCATTTTTCTTCAGGGTAACATAAATCACCAGAACACCACTTCCTGCTGACACCTAACTGAAGTTATTTAGTATATTGTAAAGCTGAACATGTTTTTCGGTGAGTATCCACTTAGACAAGTTTCATAAGAGTAGCTTAAACTTTTAAAAGTTATTTTATACTGATATATTCTGCAATTACCCCGGGCTCACACTGCATCCAGATCCGGTCCGGTGCGGCCCCCGCAGGTATTCCGTTAGATTAAAATCCCTTTTGAAGGCTCACAGTAGCTCCACGCGGTGCGGGTCCGGTTACGGGGGCCGTACGGCACTACAGAAAGAATCCGCAAGGGTCAATTTTTTCCGGACGCCGGAGTCAATCCGCGTCTAGTTTGATGAAATCTGACGAGCTATACAGGAAGTGTGGCTTGAATATCCAGTGTTTTTTCAAAATAAACGAGTGTACAAACAATTGTAACTTGACTCTTCTTTTTAGACAGCACACGCGCTAATAGGAAATGTAAACATTACATCACACTCGGTGACACAGGGTCCCGAAAGCCTGCAGCACAACACATTTTCACACATTTGCTAAATAATGGACGTGTTCTCGTGTGAAGTCCCCACAAAACGATAACCCACGTGAACTTCTGTTCTCGCGGGTGACGTTTTACGCACCCAGCACCGGAGCTGGCCGCACTCCCTATCTGGAGCAGATGTGAGTGGTAGCTTGCGGAAAAACCGCACCGAATCCGGACCGAAGCCTTCAGCTGTCCTGAAGGAAGATGGTAAAGAATATTCATAGCAGTTCCATCATCATTCTCTGCAATAATACAAATCTGACTTCATCCTGTCACAGTGTCCTGTCTGTTCCTGGTCCAGTACTGAAGGAAGACCCACCTGCTATCATCAGATCAGCTGCTTGATTGATGGTGTCCATATGTGAAATTAATGTTTCTTTTATTTTAAACTGTAACAAAGGGATTCATTCTAGTACAAACCAAGCCCAGTAAAGCTTTTACTGTTTTAACCCCCGAGCGTTTGGTCATCACATGTACACAGGACACTTCAGTTCTACTAATATTGTCTTTATTAAGTGTGACCTTTTCACATAGAAACTAAAGGGTTGGGAATATTATGCATGTTCAATTACACTCCACTGCACCAAACTCAATGATTCAGAAAGGGGAGGGATTTTGCGCGCACACACAAACGACACACAAAATTTTAATGAGTTTCCAGGCACAACCAATAAAAGAAGTGTATGTGTGGAAGTCAGGAGTGCAGGTTGGTTGCTGGTCAGCCTGAACGCAGCCTTGTTAAAAAGTCAATTTAAGAGAAACAAAGAGAGAGTTGAGAAAATAATTGTTTCTCCTCAGAACAGTTTTTTTTTCTTCCAAGGCAGCGAGCAGCCTTAACAAATGACTGCAAGGATTATTTATAGGCAAATCCTGTCCCTCTGAAGAGAAGGACATTTGAGTCCAAGATTATGAGTTTCCTTAGAGAGGAATTTGACATCAAAATCAGCTGCTACAACATACTTCTCTCCAATCTTCTACAGTCTTTGTGTGATAAGAACTGCTAACATGTGGCAGATTTTTACAGCAAATGACTTTAAAAATAATCAAAAACAAACATATACTTTAGTAGAAAAAGCTGCACATTAAATACAACCAGTCAGACATACAGGTGCACGACCTAGAATAAAAATGGCAATAAAACTGTTAACCTCTTCTTCAGATCTTCCATGCATGTATTTAATAATGTATAGGATGTTTTTCTTCTTTCACTTTAACAAGTTCGCTGATTAAGATAAAATAACTAAAAATACACCAACCATAAATAAATAAATAAAAATCTAAACACAGCAAATAATGTGTGCCCCATGTGACTGAAACAAAATAAATTTATTTCAACATTGTTTCCATTTTCATCTTTTTATTATTGGTAGTTAAAGCAGTAAAATAAGCTGCTAACAGACGGATGTTATGGTTAGCATGTATACTAACAAGGATGCTGCTTTCCTTTATGGCCTATAGGTCACTACAAAGACATTTAAAATTACAGTATTGTAATAGCTTCAAATAGCATATAAATCTAGGTATTGGTCCAGAATGTGTGAACCGGCTCCAAGAATCCTCCAATGATTAATCTTCTCAGCCTTTTCCTCAGATGAAAAAACTACTCTAGAGAAAGCAGTGCAGCTTTTGACCAAGTTGTGGAACAGCATTGCTGAGGAGGTCAAGGTAGCAGGGGCACCATCAAGATGGGGCCAGGGGGGGCTGCAGCCACCCTTACGCCGGGCTCACACTGCCTATGGAACGGCTTCGGTCCGGCTTCGGTGCGGTTTTTCCGCAAGCTACCACTCACATCTGCTCCAGATAGGGAGTGCGGCCAGCTCCGGTGCTGGGTGCGTAAAACGTCACCCGCGAGAACAGAAGTTCACGTGGGTTATCGTTTTGTGGGGACTTCACACGAGAACACGTCCATTATTTAGCAAATGTGTGAAAATGTGTTGTGCTGCAGGCTTTCGGGACCCTGTGTCACCGAGTGTGATGTAATGTTTACATTTCCTATTAGCGCGTGTGCTGTCTAAAAAGAAGAGTCAAGTTACAATTGTTTGTACACTCGTTTATTTTGAAAAAACACCGGATATTCAAGCCACACTTCCTGTATAGTTCGTCAGATTTCATCAAACTTGACGCGGAGTGACTCCGGCGTCCGGAAAAAATTGAACCTTGCGGATTCTTTCCGTAGTGCCGTACGGCCCCGTAACCGGACCCGCACCGCACGGAGCTACTGTGAGCCTTCAAAAGGGATTTTAATCTAACGGAATACCTGCGGGGTCCGCACCGGACCGGATCTGGATGCAGTGTGAGCCCGGCGTTATAGATTTCCTGGCTACCCCACGGCCCTCCCAGTAGCCAGCTGCATATGTGTATAACAGATATCTTACAACAGAGAGCTGAATGTAAAGTCCTTGATGGAAGCAGGTGGTTTCCCGATCTCTTGCATGGTAGGGACTCATCTTGATCCACTTTTAGGGTGTTTCTCAATGTCAAGGAACATTGCCTACCAAGGCACTGCCTTGGTGGAGGAGGCGTCTTGCTTACGAGGACACTGAAACAGACTTCACTCACGTGGCCGCGGCTGCCTGCTCACGCGCACTGTTTACGTCCCGCCCATCGCCCATGGAGCTAGAAATGTTAATAAAAATAAAATAAATGTGCAAGCCAGTTAATACCTTCTAGCCACCGAAGCTGCAACTACAAAGCAACTAATCAACCGTATAACTGCTTTGGATTTAAAAAAACATTTTAAATATAAGCTTGATGTTAACTTACATTTAAACCCTTGAAGTAGCTGCTGCCGGCTTCTCAACCGCCATTTTTTGAAAATACCGCGATGTATTCTGGGAAATTTGTGACCGAGGGAAGGCATGAAGGCACGTTCCATGTATCCTTGGTATGTTAGCTAAACAGCGGGCAAAACGAGTACAGATGCCTCAGCAGCAAATGAACATTGGCTTGGCGGGTCCCCATGATGTATCTCCTAGGCAACCGGGACGGGACCAAGGCATCAAGGCCAGGTTCCTTGGCTTTGAGAAACACCCATAGTCTTTGGAGAGTCCGACACGCTACTCAGATTGGCTCCTCCCCCTGCTCACCTGCCCTCGCTGACAGTCAGGACGGCACCTGGAGTCAGCTTCTTGGTTCACTTTGAGACCACACAGTTGTTAACAGGTAATTCGATGATAGATGTGCTGTTGTGGCTCGTTTGACGACAATGTTTTGCCGCTTTTTCTTTCTTTCTTTCTATACCAAAGCATATTTTTTCCATAAAGTTACAAAGTCTAATGGTGCATTCACACCGGCCCAACCATCAACTTCATAAGCAGCAAGTTTACATGTAAAGTTTATGGTGGACGGGCGTCAGACAGACGTCAACGGCTCTGCGTCGCTTTGTGAGCTTTATGAGCGGCAACTTTTCAAGCTTTTCAAGCGTTTCAGGCGTTGACGCTTGAAACGCTTGAAAATCTCAAAACGCAGAAAGTTCAGCTAGCTGAACTTTTGACGTTCATAACACTCTTGAAGCGGTATGTCAACCAATCAGAGCATATCATCGTAGTGACGTACCTGAATGAAGCAGGAAGTCTTCAAACAGGGCGCGGGACAGACGGAAGTAGCGCTGGAAGCAAACCTCATCCATATGTAGCTCCTGGAGCAAATGGTTTAACTCCTCAAACTCAAAACACATCTGAAGAATGGGTCGTATCCACAAACGGAGTAAATAAAGCCAAGCCACTCTCTCTATATGATCCGCCATAGCTCAGAACATCCGATAACAAAGGAAGCCCCGCCTTCGCGCTCTTTTTAACGGTCCAGCATTACGAGCTTTAACGCCTATGCGCTCTGACTGGCAGGCGTTATGACCTTCAACTTTCAAACGTCAAACTTGGAACGTTATGAGCGTTGCTTGACGTTGACAAAGTGGCCGGTGTGAACGCACCATTAGACTCATATACAATATAGCAGCATCATAGAATTCCCAAAAATCAGTTCTGGCTTTTAGTTTTGGTGCGCTACCTCATCGGGCCTCCCAATAAAAATATTCTGCAGGCACCACTGCATGGTAGTTAAGTTGTCCGGTCCAATACACAAGTATGTGTTCGGTAAATAATCCATTTTACTACATGTTCAGACTGTGATTTTCAGCCACCATGTTGTAATATAGTGTGACTTGCACCAGTTCTTTGGAACAGTCTAAAACTTCAGTGGTAAGTTTGATATAAGGAGTCTCAGATCTGAGCAGCGCACAATGAAATGTAAAGACTATCGCTGCGTTCTGAGTAAAATGTGATGCAGTGTGTCAGAAAGTTTGGTCTCAGTTGCAAGTCATGGTCCTCCAACATGGTAATGAATTAATAAACAGCTAAAAACACCAAGAAGTGGCCTTCATTGAGATCAGATCTAAATCCTTTTGAGCATCTGTGGAAGAAGCTGAAACATGCGGCCTGGAGAAGGAACCCCTAAAAACCTGAAGGAGCTGAAGGAGGTTGCTCATGAGGAATGGGACAAAATACCTGTGGACAGGTGCAGGAGTCTCTCTGTGAGTTATAGAATTCAGATTTTCTTAGAAGGTTGAGCAACTAAATATTCATTTTAGAGCTCCATCATTTTTATCCAGGTCAGTTTCATTAGATACATGTTTTAATATTCAGTTGAACCAAGATTTAAAAGTCATTTCTGGTTGTCATTAGTTGGTCTTAAATCAATTTAAAATGATTGATAACTTAGTCCTTTTTGAGTTATTTCAGTGATTGTTATGGGTTTCTGTCACGTCGGGCCTCTTATGAAACCATGTCTGTTTGTCTGTCTGTAGGTGTGTGTGTGTGTGTGTGTGTGTGTGTGTGTGTGGGTTTGTATTTCTGACCTCCTGAGGACCCTTTTCCTGACTTTTACTATCTTTCTGGGGTCCGAGGGTTCTTGTGGGGACCGAAGCCTGGTCCCCATGAGGGGGACTCCCCTTTTTAGGGTTAGGGGTTAGGTTTATAGGTATGGTGTGAATAGAGTTTTAGTTAGTCTTGGGGTTAGTTATAGATCAGTAATGGTTAAGGTTAGGAAAAGGGTTTGGGTTAGGTATAAATCTAGTTACTAAAATCAATGGAAGTCAATGGACGGTCCCCATAAGGATAACAAAACACACTTGTGTGTGTGTGTGTGTGTGTGTGTGTGTGTGTGGGTGGGTGGTTAGTGGGGCTAGGTGCATGTAGATGTGTGCTTCTCTCTGATTGGAGGGATTTCTAGGACAGCCCCTGCAACACCTGGCCTCCCCAGCTGGAAACAGTATCTCTAAAGCTGGATTCATGCTTACACAAAGGTAAATGTGCTCCCACACAGTTTATGTTCATACTACTCCGACCCTGTTGTAAAGATATTCTCCTCCAGGACAGCAGGAGGCACGTAACTTACTTAGAGGCTTTATGTCTGGTTCCAACCATGAGAGGAACAAATAAAAATCAGGGACTTTACGGCCACCAGCATCTGCTGTCCTTCAATCTTTTTTTAATGCGGACAAATTTGTCTTTAAGACTGTCAACACTCGCACTGTTTACTAAAGGGAAGCTACATCGTGCTGGAAATGATGTTGGGTTGTTTGGCTGACCAATCACAGACGTGCGTCATCCGACACGGCCATTGGAAAGTTATAAAATAGAGCGTGACTCCAACCGACCTTCCGAGGCAGTTGGAGAGCCCATACGACGTTGTATCATGGCGGTGCGTGTCTCTGACACGTCGGAGCTGCGTTAGTATGAATCCAACTTAAGTGTCACAGATACACAGCATCGTCCAGCTGACGGTGACGCACAAAGACAAAAACAGACTCAAGCAGCTACCAAACCACATGCTTACATGCCCACACCTCATTCCTCTTTTCCTATTATAAACCACATAAGGGGCAGATAATCACATTTTCTGTCAAACTGAATGGGTGATGGCAGCTTGGGGGGAAAAAACACTGCTGCAATGTAAATGTGCCTTTTCCTTTTTCTGCATGCATCAGCTGTCATCGCAGCTCAGGTTTCACTGGAGAAATAAGTCTGTCCTCCTCGGAACCATGAAACAAGCCCAGGTCCTTTGATTGACAGCTCATTACACCCCCCACCTCACCTCACCCCCTCCTCCTCTCCTCTCACCCATCTATAACAACCTTGGGAAGCTGGATAAAAGTGGTGGATTGATATTTGGTATGTGAGCAGTGCTGAAGCAATAAGGTAACGTTATCTAAGTATTCAGATACTATAAGAACAGAGTCTTTAACTTTGTTCATATAATTACTGAGAATCACTCCCGACCTCTCGGCTTTAAGAGTCTGATTTTAAAGGGCAAATCTTTGAACTTAATTAATCATTTTCAAAGTAACAACTTAAACCACTAATAAGACATAAGAAAAAAAACAGGTCAACCTAATTTTTTTAAAAACTTTTATCTTTTTTATTTGCATTTTAAAGTGCTCCTCTCCTAAAAACCGGGAGCATAAGTGAGTCTATAAATCACTGTTGAGGCTGACTGCTCCAAGAAGGTTCACTCTGACCTGTGTTTGGGTTAAATTGTGGTTTTGATAGATGTCACAAGTAATGCAAGCATGCTTGAAAGACATTGTTTCCTATATGTTAGACCAAATTTAAGTTTAAGGTATTGTTTTATATTATTTTATTGTATGTTGTTGAAAAGAAAGATCAGATTGCATGTGGTGCAAGTTTAAAACTTGTATACAAAATTACCAGTTAAAAGTATTTTGATACATACTCTAACCTTCATCAACATAATAGTGTCATCTGAGTCTGGGAACTCACTGTTCCCTGGAGAAGACCCAGCAGCTGCCTCAGTGCCAGACTTATCTCTTATTTCCCACAACCGGTGCAAAACAAGGCCTATCATAGAACTCTTATCACTATAACCGAGGAGCAAGAAGAAGGAGGGAGGAGGATGGGTGAGGTAGGAGGTCACAGCCCCCACACTGCAAGGCCAAAACCTTGGTTTCCCATGCCAACATTTGATTATTAGTTCCAACAGAGTGCAGTACACAGAGCTCTCACCTCAGTCAGGGTGAGACCTTCACACAGAATAAAGACACAGACAAAACAGGGGAAATGTCAAAAACTATAAACACAGTCGCAACATCTCCCCTCTGCTTCCCAGCTACAAGTTTTATTCATTTATTTTGTGTGTGGGTGGAAACACTTTTCCTGAAAATGTAGTTTAATTATATTGTAAATAAAGTGATAATTGCCCAGAGGCCACTTTCTTTTAAACAGCAAAGACCTTCAAGAAATGACAAATTGCAGGAGGTGTAAGTTTGTTCCAAAGGTTGTGTTTGCGTGTGCTCAGCATCCTCTCATGTCTCATTTAACAGGCAGGTTGGTCCAGTTTGTACACACTGTCTCCTTCAACTGACTGAGAAAGTGTGTCCAAACTTTTGACTGGTCGTGTAAATACTTCATATTTTATTTAACAGGTCCTTTCTAGTGAATCTGTTACTCCATCATTCACTCTGATTTAACCAAACAGCTGTTCAGCTGCAGCTCACCACTTCAAAGCAGTGCTGATGCATCGAGACACCAGAGGGTCATCAATACACCTTCACTGTGTTGACTACCTGGTTGTAAGAATTATAACAGTTCATTCAATAAACAGATGAATCTGCAAGTGACCTTGAAAATAAAACCGTAATTCATTCAGAAAAAAGTGAAAATCTACAAAACAGAACAGCAAACACATTTTTCAGATTTGTGTTGAGACAAATCAGTCTAACATCACCACAGAGGCGAGTTGTTCATGTCCGTGTTTTTAGTTAAACATCATGAAGTCTCAGCTGAGACAGCAAAAATCATTTGGAACGGATCTGGCCCGGAGTCCACAAAAATTCTGGCCCTGATCCGGTTAATGAATACGGGCTGGTGTCCTTTGGCTTGGTGCTGATCCGTTTTGCTGAATCAGAGCCAGAACTGGACCGGCACTGGGCCACAACTGGATTCTTAAGTTGCTATCCAGCTGGAATATGTCCCAGATCCAGCTTGATTCCGGAACAAATCTGGACCAGATCTGGCTCGACTCAGTTGCATTTTTGTTTTGAAGGATGCCATCTTGTTAAATGGCCCAAATAGTACGTAGCATGTGGGAAAAGGGGAAAAAATCTCTTTGAACAGACAGTAGAACATGATACTAAACATTAACAATTGATGAAAGAGGCCATTCCAAATAAAAACAGTTTTTCTGAGGTTTCTGTTGAATATTTTAGCTCCACAGGTGTTCTTACCTTCATAGTGGGTGTGAAAACAGGTCAACAACTTCTCTTTCAGTTTTTATCTCTCAAACTACGCAGGTGGGGATAACACCCGAGTTCTCCCGATTTCAAACTCCTTTGCTCGTTCATCAGCTCCCGTAGATGAAACCACGCCTAGCATGCTGCTGGCTAAAAGCTGTTAGCATAAGACGTATCAAACAGGAAGAGACTTGGTGCACTGTTGCCATTTGCAAACAGGAAGCCGTGCTCTCATAGGCTAGTTTGTTAGCCAATCTGAGTCCAGTAAATTTGCATAATGAATATTAATGAGTTGCTGCCTGAAGCCTGACGAAACCAGACGAATTTTAATGCAGACAGATTGAAAGGTCTGTTAATCAGTGTTTCCTAACATTTTTTAGATATAAAATGTTTAATATTGCAGCTTAAGAAATAACCACAAAGTCGTGAAATGTGTGTGAAATGGCCTCTTTAAATCTGCTGTTAGATCAAATGCAAGGGACCAGCAGTCACTTGCTATATTACATATTATGTGTATGATCTCATTTCAGGTTACGTGTAGGTAAGTGAAAGACACATGGGTGAGTGTTGCGCTCACTTCAAACCATCTGCTCTCACATGTAAGTCCTTTCTGAGTTCTCTGAAGAAAACACATACTTCTTAGAAAATAACAGGCTCTCCAGGTCCTAACTAAACTGTTTCACATCATAAAAATGTAACCGCACCTTTCTCCTAAGACTAAAATGTTTTTTTTTTAATATAATTTAATTTCAAAGTCAAATTAATGGGAGAGCAAGTCAGAAGCAGCTGGAATAACACTGAGTTTGTAAAACAATTTAAATTTAGCTTGGAATTTCTTTCTTCAGTCATCATTTCTGTAAAGAACTAGAACCAGTGTAACCAAACAATGTTTAGTAGTTGAATAAAACAATCACTTCCCACAAATTAAAGATTTGAAGCTATTGAGATAATGATGTGTTGCCATGTTTTCCTGTAAAATTTTAAAAGTTCACTTCAAGTTAGTGTAACATGTTCTTGCTTTTAGAGCAAATTTAACTCAAACATTTCGAATAATCTGAATTATGTGTAATTATATCTTAAATTAATACATTAATCAAAACTTATTACGATGAAAATATATGATATTAATATGATATTAAATGATTTATTCAACTTATTTATATTGTTTCAACATTACTGCATGAGTCTGATGTCAGGAAGTGGATGTGGTGGGGGATGATATGCAACCCTGAGTTAGTAGTGTCCAGACTTTAAAAAAATATAGATTGTATATAAATAATGTTCAAGAAAGACAATAAATGAAGGAAGAACTTTGGTAGATTGAATTTAAGGGTTTGAGATTAACATTTAATTGAATCTGCTACGTCAGCAGAACAGTTTAGTTTAGTTTATTGGTAGAATCCCCATCAGCGCAGCTTAAGCTGTCGCTATTCTTCCTGGGGTCCAGCAGTAAATACAAATTAAAACAGCAACATTTATAAAAGCAGTACAATTCAAACAAAAAAGCCCCCATAAAAATACAAAAATAGCCACATTCTGAAGCTTAGTCCATGTCCGAGTTCTTAAATCCATTTCCGATATTCCTTACCCCGGGCTCACACTGCATCCAGATCCGGTCCGGTGCGGACCCCGCAGGTATTCTGTTAGATTAAAATCCCTTTAGATGGCTCACAGTAGCTCCGCGCGATGCGGGTCCGGTTACGGGGGCCGTACGGCACTACGGAAAGAATCCGCAAGGTTCAATTTTTTCCGGACGCCGGAGTCACTCCGCGTCAAGTTTGATGAAATCTGACGAACTATACAGGAAGTGTGGCTTGAATATCCGGTGTTTTTTCAAAATAAACGAGTGTACAAACAATTGTAACTTGACTCTTCTTTTTAGACAGCACACACGCTAATAGGAAATGTAAACATTACATCACACCCGGTGACACAGGGTCCCGAAAGCCTGCAGCACAACACATTTTCACACATTTGCTAAATAATGGACGTGTTCTCGTGTGAAGTCCCCACAAAACGATAACCCACGTGAACTTCTGTTCTCGCGGGTGACGTTTTACGCACCCAGCACCGGAGCTGGCCGTACTCCCTATCTGGAGCAGATGTGAGTGGTAGCTTGCGGAAAAACCGCACCGAAGCCGGACCGAAGCCGTTCCATAGGCAGTGTGAGCCCGGCGTTAGTCCTTGTCCTATTTTCAATCCCAGTCCGATATTTAATCCACATCTGGTATTTACTCCTTATTCGGCTTCTTTAATCCATATTTCATCAAATGTTCTATATCCGATTTATTCAGTCCTGTCCTGTTTATTTAATCCACATCCAATATTTCATAATTATCAAGTCCATGACAGATAGTTTCCACATACTATGGTTACTTACAGATTACTCTTAGGGTCTAATTGCACAGCCTCCATAGACACCCAAATCATACTAACTGACTACATTCTACACCTTATCTGTCTTGTCATATGAACTCCCCTTCTGTTCTTTCAATAGGAATGTTGTAGTTTATATTTATTTGTTTTCTCTTCTAAAGTTATCCTTTCCGGCAGTTTGTGCCATTCAAACATTACTCTGCAAAGGAACGTTCTTTTCATACTATGTGATTTTACTTTAAGACAAAATTTTTTTGCACAGGCATGTGTAGTATTGAAATTATGTTTATCATGACTAAATGAGAGATTGTTGTAAAGTATTTTAGGATTTTTATGTGTCATAATATTTTTTAATAGTCCTGCAGTAGAGTTTTTATTTAGCAGTTTAATACATAAACAAGATAATTGTATATTTAGATGTCACGGTGTTTCACAAAATAAGAATAAACAATCATAAATAAATAGCAAACAGAATAACAGCAACAACAATCAGACAAATGAACTAAAAGAGTAATTAAATGACAGAAGTAAGAGATTAAGACATTGTCTTTGTTGTTTTAACTGTGTTATTTATGTAATTTCTTTTCTTGAGTGTTGAGCAAGTGCAGAAGTTTTCTATGGGGTAAGATTACTGTCGGCTGCACGGTGGTTGAGCTGTTGCCTTGCAGCGAGAAGGTCCTGGGTTTGAATCCGGGTTGGAGCATAGAGTTTGCATGTTCTCCCTGTGTATGCATGGGTTTGCTCCGGGGACTCCGGTTTCTTCCCACAGTCCAAAAACATACATGGTGACTCTAAATTGTCCCTAGGTGTGAGTGTGTGTGTGAGTGGTAGTTTGTCTATGTGTGGCCCTGTGATGGACTGGCGACCTGTCCAGGGTGTCCCCCGCCTCTCACCCAAAGACCGCTGGAGATAGACACCAGGTCCCTGCGACCCTGAACAGGAAGAAGCAGGTTTAGAAAATGGTTCGACGGACAGTAAATAATTTATTTTAATCGTAATGAAAGAGTACACGTAGCCAGTAATTTAAAAAAAATGTAAGTTTAGAAAAATATAGAACTTTAAATTGAATCAACTCAAAAAAAGTGAGGTAAACATTTGCCTCACTTGTTTTTTTTAGTTCTGTTGATTTGTTCTGGTTTACAGTGTATATAGAGGGACAATCAGGCTCAAGGGGAGGCCAGGTCCTCATCAGCATTGCAAAGCAGCTGGGCGAGAGGCAGAGGGAGGGGGAAAGTGTGCTAGGCCGACCCCACCGGGAGCGACCTGGGCTTTTGAAGTGGTAATTTGCTCAAACTCCAGGGAGAACTGCCAAATTGAAATGTCTTTTGACAACAACAGACAATCGCACTTGTTGTCTGATTGAGACACCTTCAGGAACAGAAACAGATAAAGAGAGAGGCAGAAAGACGCTGGGATGAAGACAGGGAAAGTGAAAGCTACAAGGACAGAAAAAATAGGGGGGGGGGGTCACTGATTGATTTCCTTTAATTTCACAAAAATCACTGGTCGTGGCTTTCAGGTAGAATAAAGCCATCAACTCTCCATGTGCCATGGACTCTCCTACTTGTCAAATCTGATACATTTTCTGATATGTAAAACATCCTTAGAACCTTAAAGTCTTGAAAACAAACATGAACAAGCAACTTTCAAATCAAATAATCCAACAATCGTTTATCTAAAGCTCCTGCAAACTCTGAGTCATATGTGGAAATAAAAGAGAAGAAACGTGGCTGCAGACATCAAGGCCTGTAGCCTTGAATGATATGAGCTAAAGAAAAAACAGTCATGACAAAATTTGAGGTCAGCCACAGACAGGTTTTATATTACCACTGCCTGTCAACCATAAATATATTCCAGCTTGTTGTCAAGAGAAGGTAAATTCAAATTAACACCATAAAAGCAATAGCAGTCTCAACTGTAACTGTAACAACTGTTTGAAGTGTTGAGGTCATTTTGGCCTGATTTAAGATTCAAAGACACCTTCTATCATAACTATTGTCCAAATTCACCTTTTTCTTCCTCTTTCCTTTATTTATCTTATTAAAATGACTCAAAGAACATATAAAAGAAGGAGGAGAAGACACCAGGAGAACTTTTTAACAGTGAATGTTTAAACTCATCAGCATCGTAGCAGGTGGCATCATGGTGGAACAGCCCCAAACTGGACACAGCTCAGGAACTTATCACACCATATCATGACCTTATTCTGTCAGTCCCTGTGCCTGATGTAGATTGGTCCCTATACAGGAGCTGAGGGAACACCCCCACATCTCCATCTGTTTGATTCAGCATCACAACAAGGCAAACTGAGAGGGGAAATTCAGGCCTGCAACAAAAAATGAAGCAATAAAGCTAAGTTATTTTGGCAGATTAAAATGCTAAAGTAACAGCATGTTAGGCGTTTAGGGAATTGCATATCGTCATGGGTTTAGACAAAAGGCAACTCATATCTCTCAAAGCTGAAATCTTTCATTTCTGTGTAATTGTTTCTAAATGTTTATGTTTTTTGGAATTCCAACATGTCGTGCTGTAACATTTTAAACAATAGCTCTCTTTATAAAAAAAATCAGTTTCGCTGTTACAATCTGTTTGTTTTCTGTCTAACAACTAACATAAAGCCATCCCAACAGCTGAAAGACACAATTCAGTGCAGTTCTAAAGACCCACTCTGATCATCTTTTGAGTTATTTTAAATACCCTCAGTGGTCTTTAAATTATCACTATGGCGTTTTTGCCCCAGCCGACCTCACGTCAAATACAACCACATTGGTCGATTTTGAAAATGACACTATATTCCGTATGCTATTCCATATGCTATTCCGTAACCTACCCTAACCTTAACTGTTCCGCTTTTTAACATGAAATTTTCGGCATTACATTGCGTCCATATGTATCTTTAAAAATAAGCTAAAATGAGACATCTTGCTGCCGATTTTTTGTTTTGTTCGGCTGAACAGTGCAAAACTTGGCGTATGCCTATTTGTCAGCTCCTCTGGGAAGGTGCGCGCATGCGTTGTTGGTAGTAAGCCTCTGCGGAGCCCGGAAACAGTCCGACAGGTCGTTTGAAAATGCTCTCACAGGTTGTATTTTTTTGAGCTTTCAAAATCAACCTATATGGTCGTATAATGTGTGGACCTGTTGTTATGCCCAAAATCACAAAACCTATGTTATTTTCTAGGAAGTAGTTTCTGCATAGCGACAGTAGCTCATTAGCAATTCTCCTCTGTTCTGTGGGCAGAACCATTGGCAAGGCGGAACCCCTTGCCCCTCCCTTTTGCTGAGTGCTGTCTGTTTATGCTAACGTTACTGCTAGTGCTACCGCTAGCTTACAGCTAGCAGCATAGGAGCTTGTGGCCCACCCAGTGCCTCTAACAAATTCAGTCTTTTTTTGACAGCATTTTTGCATCTGCTACTGATTCATAGCAATTTGAATGCAGAAATATTCAGAAATGCAATTTTGAGCTGAATTTTCTTAAAGAGGCCCTTCCATTAAAAATGTTTTTTCTTTGGTTTCTGTTGAATATTTTAGCTCCACAGGTGTTCTTACCTTCATAGTGGGTGTGAAAACAGGTCAACAACTTCTCTTTCAGAGTTTGAATGGCCTGTATCTGTTTCGTACTCCTTTGCTTATTAGTATTCATCAGCTCCCGAAGTTGAACGAACGCATAGTATGCTGCAGGCTAAAAGCTGTTAGCATAAGACGGAACAAACCGGAAGAGACTACATGTCTGTTGCCATGCACAACGGGGCAGCAAACAGTATACCTTGCTCTCATAGGCTAGTTTGTTAGCCAATCAGAGTCCAGCAAATTCGAATAATAAATATTAATGAGTTGCAGCCAAAGCCTGACGAAACCAGACGAATTTTGACGCAGATAAATTTAAAGGTCTGTTAATCAGTGTTTCCTAATGTTTTTTATCGTCATCATTAAAAAGTCACAAGAACATGTTAACAACAAGAAAAACATGATTTTCATCGGGGTAGGTCTTTAAGGAGTGTTCTTCCACTAGTCAAATTTTCCTTTGCCTTCTGGATAGCTTGCATACACGAGTCCAAAAACGAGTAACTTTAATTTAAATTTTCTCAAGAAAAGCAATCATGATACTGTTACTACACTGAAATGTTTCTAACATCAGGGATTTTCTTCCTTTCCATCAAACATGGTTATTTAAACACATGAGAGAACATTAACTGACAAAATTTAATATTAAACTCTCAACAGCATTTTATCAAGTCAAGTCTGCCATTTATTTCAGCTGCATTTGCAGTTTAAATGTTTGAAATAGTTTAAGGGCAATACACAGTGTCATGTTTGACAAGGAATACCTGAGAAAGCAACAGAGAAAGTAAATTAAACCAAACAACACTAAAGTTATGAAACACAGAGACTAAATAGACTAAACAGAACAAATTTTGACTGACAAAACTAAAATAAGTGAGAAAATTGTAAAATTAAAACAAACAGAACAAATGTCTCTATGTTCATTTCACTTTTGTTGCAGTTTCTGATTTTAGGTCACAGATTTAGAATTTATACTCAATTCAATGACCCCCCCCCACTAAACAATATATAATAAAACCCTCAGTAGAATGTACCAGTATAAAAATCCCAGGTGAATATAATGTTGGAGATGTTCTCTGAAGCTTTACCAGTATCTCGGTTATCAGGTGAGGAGCAACCTTATAAACTCTGGGTTCATGCTTGTGTAACATCACCAAACGATCGACTTTCACAATTACTGTAACTATAAAATCTCTGTTTGTTGGTTTAGCTTCAGTTGCTGATGGATTTGCAATTAACTGTCAATCATTAATGTGCTGATACCCATTTATGTATGTTCATACTGCAAAGTTCTAAACGTATTAGAACTTGTATCTTGATTTAGACTGTCAAGTGAAGATGCAAACATCATGTTTTCTGGCTAACTCAGTTAAAGGGTTATCAGCTCCCATTAATATAAGTTATAAACATCCCATAATCAGGAGGTTGTAAATCTATTACTTTTCTTACACATAAACAAGAGCAGCATTTATCTCCTGAACAGATTTAAGTTGTGATTACAGGAACATTTTTCAGCATATTATTTATGGCATCAGAATTATATCAAAAGTATGGAGAACAATTTATTTAAGTCTGTGTGGAAAGTCGCAGTTTCAATTATAAACTTGCTCACAAACAGAAATTCTGCTCGCTTGGATATCTGATTTTTCATCGTTTGGAGGCCGAGCCCGACTGCAGCACTGACCCTCACGTGATTGTCATTTCCAGTCAGTCATGCCCAGATGATGTCATCACTATAGAATTTTGGTGGAGCAGGAGCAGGAAACTGCGCATGAGTTGAATTTCTGCTTGCGCAAGGTAAGAAACTCCTCACGCGAGTAGATAATTCAGTGGTCGACGGTTATATGCACGACCTCGGTGCCCAGCAGTTTTATGCATAAAGTGTTGTGTGCATTTATCCATCAGTGGTCAATTGGACTGTAAACACCTTTAACCTCAAATGCCAAGAAAGCAACTTGTTTTTTGCAATCATAGATTTTAACTTCAGGAAACTCCTTCAACATAAAGGTCATTGCAGAGGAGCAGTGTCTTGGCAGCACAACACACCAGGAACAGTTAGAGAAAATTACTTCACAGGAATAAATCTTATACATGGAAATTTTGCACAAATCTTGGCTAAAACTTTTCGTCAAGTTGACTCAACAGTCTGGTGATAGAAGGAGGGAAATACCTTGTTAATATACTGCTCAGATAACAAGAAGCTTACTGACAGGTGTGCTGCTGCCACTCTTACACAGGCCAGTGAGTGGAGGCGGAGCTCAGAGACAGACTGGCACTGATCATCTGCTTGGGAGAAAGAGAGAGAGAAAGGGGAGGAGTGGAGAAGGAGGTCAAAAGGAAACAGAAAAGTCAAGTTGCTCCTCGCAGCTCCTGATTAAACACTGACAGTCTGAATCCATGAGAGCTGGCTATGCTGTATATTTAAAAAAAGTTATTTTGCTTACAGCTTTCATAATGAGCTACATGTTCATATACTTTCTATATAGTTCAGTCCCTCCAGGATCTCGCGGGCAGTTTTTATGATTGTTGCGGAGAAAAACACCAGATTTCGTGGCCTGTTTTTCAAAAAGTTGCAATTTTTTTTTTAGTAGAATTCTCATCTTTAAGGCTCCTGTCATAATTATTTGATCTTATGATGTCCAAACTAAATGTAAAATCTTATTTCCATTATTAAAACAACAGGAATTTGTCCCAAAAAGCTAATTCACTAGCTGTGCATTGCTGATTCTAAATGAGTTTAGAGAAATATGTAAACTAAAAAAGGTTTTTCCCACTTTAAAATAATGGTAATTTAAAATACTGAAACAGTAAAGTGTTCAATTAAAACAACAAAATAATGTTTCCTAAATTTTATTTTATAAAGCAAACAATGGCATTGTAAGTAATTAAGTTTTTTGTTCTGTGGTCGCTATCGCTCTGGAGGCAGCCGCTTCAGTCACAGTAACTTGTCGAAGGGGGTGTGCGATTGCTTGAAATCTCCTCGTGTGTTTTGCACCGCTGAAATGTTTGTCAATCGACGACTTGCGCTTGTGTTCAATAACAACATCACACTTTGAACAAAAAAGTTTACCCCGCTCTCGTGAAGCAGTGTTGGGAACTGTTTAGCGCGGTCTCTTGCCAATATTTTTGTTGGCAAATGTGATTTATTATTGTCACCCTTGTCGCTCGTGTCTCCATTCTCCCGGTACAGGATAAAGACAGGAAGTGACATAGGGGTTCTCTTCTTCTTCTGTTCTGAAAAGCTAAGCCAAGCCTCCACTAACGCTCTCTTGCCTCCGCAGAAAGTACTTGTGCGAAAACTAACAGAAACATTCGGGAAGAGGCACAAACGAATATTCTTTTCAGGAAAGTTGCAGGAAAGTTGCAGGAAAGTTGTGGTGTTTGGAGGAAGTTGCACGAGTGCGCTGATTTTGTGGAGTTTCATTGAAGTTGCATTAATAGTTGCGATCGCACCATCGCGAAATCCTGGAGGGACTGATAGTTGTTTACAAATTATTGTCAAACAAATTACTGTAAAACAAAGTAGTATTACCCTGATCTGGAAATACAGAGTACTTAACAAAGATACATTTAAAATCTTACACAAATCTAAGAAGATTGTGACCAAATGATGCAAATGAACTATTTTTGAACTTATTCTACTTAAATAAAGACCTTGCAGTTAATAAACAGCATCAAGATTCACAATTTCAGGTCTATAAAATTTCCCAACTTGAAGTATTTTGAATCTTTTAGGAGGTTTAATGTGATCTAACTGGTGTGTACTTGTAAAGTGCATTTTTAAATACGTTAACGCCAAAAGCGCTTCAATTGACAATTTTGTCAGTCACCCATTGATTCACACATCGGGGGTGATAAATTACATTTTGCAGCCACAGCTGCCTCGAGGCCCGTACTAGCAGAGGCTGCCATGTCAGAATATAACAAATCTCCATACGTTATGATACGTGTGCTTAAAGAACCATCAGCAGAGTTTCTGTTCTGCTTGTGCTGTCGAAACAACAGGATTATGTTTTGTTAAATGACGTTCTAAACATTCACTCAACTAAAATGTTGATGCTCATGATGTGGATTTCAGTGTAAAGTTCATTTATAGAAAGAATTGCAGTCAAACGTTTGGACAAAGTCTGTTTTTTCCAAAAGCATGAGCAGTATTTAGTCCCTCTGATTAATTCATCATTTATTCATTGTGTTTTTATAACATTTTTATGTTATTTTCAGTGTGATGACAAATGTTTCCTAAAAGTTTTTAAGTGGCCAATCAAATGTGTTTATCAAGTAAAAGCGTTGTTTTCATGCTCTGAATTTGAATCAGTGTTTATTTAGCAGAGCAAGAGGGAAACTAGCTGTTTTTATGTTAACATGTTCAGAGTTGGTCGTTATGCAGTTCATTTTTTAATGTAAAAGAAAAATACATGATTTACAAGTTGAATGATTTTCTTTTTTAGGGAATAAATTCTACCAAACTGCACAATAAAAGTTAAATAAACAGACCTCGTAGATCATCAGTTAATTTGTAATTCCTGCAAAACATTTTATCATCAGAATGTTTTACCAAAGCGTGCAACATTAGGAGCAATTTAAATGGTAATTTATTTTCTTTTACGCAAACATAAAACCTTCATAGCAGTTATGTTTGATCCAAACATTATGTTAGCTGGGAACATCTAACCTCTGCTTCCAGCTAATGAACATGACAGATCCCCAAATTACCAATTCAAGTCTGAGGAATTCTACAGTTGTTTCCTGTGTTGGGATTTAGTGTTCATCCTGTCAAACCACTTTCCGCCTGTAAAATGTGCTGAGTCTCGTGCTCCGTGGCAGGTGTGTTCAAATGAACAAGCAGCTATTGTTGCCTTGGTTTTTTTTTCTATGTAGCAGGATCATTTTGCTTAACTCTGCAAATTTGCACCACTTAAACAACACGCTCGGCAGAAAAACAAGTGTGCATTTGAAAAGCAGCATGTCGAAGAACGGCCAATTAAAAGTCGAGCCTCCTGAGACGTGGGGGAAATGAGTCTGATGGGTTGATGTGGGGAGAACTGCTGCAGTGGCCCCACTGAAATGAGCTACTCGACCTTAGATTAAAGCAGTTTTTGTTGTAGTGAGCACAGACTGCCTATCTGCTGCAGATTCCATGGAAATCACACTAATACCATACAGACCTTGACCAAATACTTCCCTGTTTCTCTCACCAAAAGCCTCCAGCATAACTTATTTTTCACTCAAGAAAAGCAGTACGTCTGAGGTTAAGGCTGCAGCCACCAACGGATGGGCTGAAAGATTTATATTTAGTTCTGAACTTGTATTTATCAAAAATACATCATGGTGTGTTCAGTTAGAACAACAGGTCAGTGTGACCGTGCGTGCATGAAGCACTGAGTGTGAGCTAAACGCATGTCATAAATAAGCAAAAACAGTTAAAGGAGAATAAAGATGCAAAAAAATGTGAATATTGCTGCAAAGTTTTTCTAACCCTTTTAGTAATAATGACTCATTCACTGAGTGTTAAAAATAAATGAGTGCATGCTTCTGTCTGTGTTTGACTTGATCGATATCTGTTAAGTTGTCTTCTCGTTTAAATTCCTGCAGCCAAACTCAGGACCAGGAATAAAAGAAAACAGAACCCTCCCTGCACCTGACTCCCCGTCAGACTTAAAAATCCTACTTCTCAACTTCAAAATCTTACATGGTCTCATGACTTATGGACATGATATACATTATTCTGAGCATTAAGGCCTACAGACAGCCTCCTCTGACAGTCTCTGGGTTGTGAAACTGTCTGTCTGCTTGCTGGAACTCAGGAACATTAAATTTACATCTGCTTTTAAACTGGGAACTTTTCTCTTTTTGAGAGAATTCTGAGAACCATTTCTTACATTTTTTGTCATTTATTGTTGAAGTGTACATCAACCACACCAAACGTGGCTTATCAATTGAGTAATTTATTTATTTGTTCGTTTGTTAGTTCATCCGTCTGTTTATTGATTTGTTTGTTTGTTTGTTTGTTTATTTATTTTCCCTTTGTAATTCATTATTATCAGGGTGATCTAATAGTGCTGTTAAAGGCCTCCAGCTGATCCAAAATGCTGCTGCCAGAGTTCTGATGAGAGTTAGAAGGAGAGATCATATTTCTCCTGTTTTAGCATCACTTCATTGGCTCCCTGTAAGGTCTAGAATAAAGTTTAAGGTTTTACTTTTGACGTATAAGGCCTTGAACGACCAAGCTCCAGCTTATATTAAAGATCTTATTGTTCCATGGTAAATGGTAAATGTCCTGTATTTGTGTAGCGCTTTTCTAGTCATTCAGACCACTCAAAGCGCTTTTACACTACAAGGTTTTGCATTTACCCATTCACACAACCCGATATGTAAACCGGGGGGAGAGGGTAGGGGCTAACACTCACACAACCCGATACGCAGATCGGGGGGCAACATGGGGTTCAGTGTCTTGCCCAAGGGCACTTCGACATGTGGCGGTGGAAGCCGGGATCGATCCACCAACCTTCAAGTTGGAGGATGACCGCCCTAACCACTGAGCCACAGTCGTTCCATATGCTCCTAACAGAACACTTCGCTCTCAGACTGCAGGTCTGCTTGTAGTTCCTAGAGTTTCTAAAAGTAGAATGGGAGGAAGAGCTTTTAGTTATCAGGCTCCTCTCCTGTGGAACCAGCTTCCACTTTTTATCCGTGAGGCAGACACCTTGTGTAGTTTTAAGAATAGACTTTCCTTTTTACACAATCCTATAGTCAGGGTTAGCTTGGGTTCTCCTGAGCTTTCCCTTTAGTTATGCTGCTATAGGTTTAGACTGCCGGAGGACATACTGTCCACATGTCTTCACGCTGCTGTCTCTCTTTACTCTCCATGTTTGTATTGATTGTTACTGCTGCCATTAACTGTTTCTCTGTTTATCTTTCTATAGACATGACGACTGGCCAAAATCTATCAGTGTTTGTCTCTTTCCTGTCAGTTCAGACCCCAGTCGGCATCCTGAGCCGGGTTCTGGTTCTGGTTCTGGTTCTGTTAGAGGTTTCTTCTTGTTAAAAGGGAGTCGTTCCTTTCCACTGTCGCCAATCGTGCTGCTCAGGATGGGGGATTGCGCTGAATTAACAATTGAGCCCAATCGGCTGGTTCATTAGATAGAAAATGTTTTATTATTGATTGATTGATTGATTGATTGATTGATTGATTGATTGATTGATTGATTGATTGATTGATTGATTGATTGATTGATTGATTGATTGATTTTTCTGTAAAGTGCCTTGAAGTGGCGCTTTATAAATAAATAAACTTTGAAATGTATTTTTTGAAGCTTTAAACAAGTTATTTTTCTAAATTATTTTACTTATGCCATGTGCTTTCATGCACCTGCAGACACTCTTGGACACCATTTTTCAGACAGACTGTATCTTCCTGTCCACTTTAACTGAAGGACGCAGCATTCGTTTTAAAGCTAACGCCGGGCTCACACTGCATCCGGATCCGGTCCGGTGCGGACCCCGCAGGTATTCCGTTAGATTAAAATCCCTTTTGAAGGCTCACAGTAGCTCCGTGCGGTGCGGGTCCGGTTACGGGAGCTGTACGGCACTACGGAAAGAATCCGCAAGGATCAATTTTTTCCGGACGCCGGAGTCACTCCGCGTCAAGTTTGATGAAATCTGATGAACTATACAGGAAGTGTGGCTTGAATATCCGGTGTTTTTTCAAAATAAACGAGTGTACGAACAATTGTAACTTGACTCTTCTTTTTAGACAGCACACGCGCTAATAGGAAATGTAAACATTACATCACACCCGGTGACACAGGGTCCCGAAAGCCTGCAGCACAACACATTTTCACACATTTGCTAAATAATGGACGTGTTCTCGTGTGAAGTCCCGACAAAACGATAACCCACGTGAACTTCTGTTCTCGCGGGTGACGTTTTACGCACCCAGCACCGGAGCTGGCCGCACTCCCTATCTGGAGCAGATGTGAGTGGTAGCTTGCGGAAAAACCGCACCGAAGCCGGACCAAAGCCGTTCCGTAGGCAGTGTGAGCCCGGCGTAATGCTTCAACATAAAATGTGTCAGATAACTGTAGATTTTTGCTTTTCACCTCAGTCTTCTGCTACTGACAGCAGGAATCTTCTTGACTTCTAGCTTGCATTTCTGATAAATTGTCTTCTTTGACAGTTATATTCAAACATCATGAGCTTTGTGATATATTATTTCTGCTGTAAAAGGTGGAAGAGAAAAAAGGACAGTTTCATCCTCAGCCAGCTGCACCGGCCTTGACATCCTATAACACATCCGCTACCCACCACACAGCTTGTTAGTGTATGTGTGCATTTGTCAGTGTCTCACTTCAGCATATCCTCAGAGTCGTTGTCTGGAGACCTTGAGAGCTAAAAAGTGTGTTTGTGTGTGAGGTTGTTGTGGGGGGGGGGGCTACTTTGGGAGATTGAAAGGGAGCAAAAAAGTGAAGAAAAAAAAAAAAAGAACAGATAAGAAACTTTTCCAGCAACAGGAACAAGTTGTCCCGAATGTTTTCCTTCTCCTGAGTGCAGCTTCTGACGTCTGCAGCATGTTTCAGATAGGAGATAATAACTGTAACAGCTTCATTGTTTGCTAGAACGATTTGGAGCTGAGAACTTTCTGAGGAATCTGGTCTGTGTGTTACTGTAGCAAGACAAAGTGTGTGGTTTTTTTTTTTCCTTCCAGTAGTATCTTCACAGGTGCGTTGCGATGGCTACAAACCAATGAGAGAGGACGAATGCAGAGTGAGTGCAGACAACAGCGACTCTGTCTTTGCTAAACATCTTCAAGGTCCTTGTGGACAGATAAATGGCCAACAGGAGGTGCGTTCACATGAGAGACTCGTCTGGACGTTTACGAGGTAAGTCCTCTTCATAGCTTGGGCATTTGCACAGCTGATTCCTGTAAATCTGAATTCATTATAGTAAACGTTACTAATTTATTTAATGGCTTGTATGTTTTATTCTGATGCTTATTTAATTCACTCATTTATGAATCAAAAGCCAGATGTTAAGCATTTGCAAAACAAAAAGTTTAAGCTACTCTCTCGGTTCCCCACATTGTCAACATTTGACTCATTTCCTTTTGTCGTTCTCCCCGTTCAGGTTCCAGCACGCAGCGATGGAGCGGTACGACTTGTCGCACTCGCTGTTCCTTTTTCCTATGCATATACTTCTTTGAGATGTAACTTTAAAGAGGCATAAGGCATGGGAAAATGGGGCTGCAGAGGTATTCCTCGGAGCAGAAAGCCTTTTCATCATCCTCCCAGAGTGACAGCTGATCTGAGACACACACACACACACACACAGTCACAGTCTGGCATCCAGTCTGCGCTGGACTCACAGAAGAAGACAGCAAAGAACACATTTTACACAAAGAGGATATTTTTGCATCTCTGAAATTTGTCTGACACGGTTTCCGTCTCTTCGCTTGTCGGTGTAAACGTGTGAATATAGAGTCAAATATTTGTTGTTTAACT
This sequence comes from Pachypanchax playfairii, assembly GCA_006937955.1. Classification (NCBI taxonomy): domain Eukaryota; kingdom Metazoa; phylum Chordata; class Actinopteri; order Cyprinodontiformes; family Aplocheilidae; genus Pachypanchax; species Pachypanchax playfairii. The sequence goes on along the minus strand of SSNP01000015.1, from coordinate 5,930,805 downwards.
TTCCATTTAAAATATCTGATTGTTTCTCATATTTTTTGTGCTTTTTCATGAATAAAGATGTTACGCCTTTAAATTGTGTCACTGACATGCTGATATTCCAGGTTTTTAGTATCAGATTTTTGGTGTATTTCTGTACACTAGTACCTTAGGGTAGTGATACACTAGGCAATTTTTTGGGCATCTCTGATGGGCGGCAGTGCCCAGGAAAATGCCTCGGTATTGCTGCTTTAATCCCATAAACACCAGATATATTGAATAGATTTCATTGTATCAAAAGTTAAAATCATTTTACAGAAGAAGTTAAAGCTAACTGCTTAATTTATCTAAATTTAATGATCTAAAAACATCAAAGACGAGAAAGTTACTGTTCTTAACCCTCTAAAACTTGAATCCAGACTCTTGATACAAACATCTTCTTCATCAAAAAATATTTTATTTTTTTTAACTATATTTTGGTTCATTTTCAATAGACTGCATATATTGCTGCTTTTCTAGTCTTCCTGCCCGTGTGTTCAACATTTTTCTACACCACATGTTGCAGTTGAAGTCTAAAGAGCAGTTTCTTTTTTCCGTTGTATATTCTCACACCAATAATAAAAAAAATAAAGCTCAGTGTCTTGCCGATTGGATGATAAATGTCAACCTGAAAATATCTGTAATAAAAATGTACTTTCATAAGGATAGAAAATGGTAGGCAATACTTCAGTACTTCAGTTCTTTTCCTAAATGATTGGAATAAACTGAGCGGTATGAAGAAGTTGGTCTAACTGTTTACAGCAGGAATCCAAATTATTTATATATATATAGATATAAACCCTAACCCTGCAACCATTTTCCTTCTCTGAAGCTGTGGTTCTTTTAGTGAACTTAAATATATTAGAGTTATTATTGACACTTATTCAATTTTCTTCGTAATTCAGTCTGTCATATCAAATATTAAATGTTTTTTATGATAGAAATATCATCTGGAGAGTACATGAATGAGAACAAAGGAGAAAGTTCCTCTGACAAAGTTCTTTGCTTCTTTGTCAGTCTGAGTTCCATCCTGTCTGCAGCTTCCCAGCTGATACTGTATTTACCTCCTCATGTGATCCAAAGAAGATCCGTCAATCACTGCCATCCAGCTCAGCACGTCTTTAACCGTCACAATGGATCATTTATTATCACTTGTTTAAATTCTGAATGTTGCCTCTATTAATTATAAACATGTATTTTACTGTAAAACAAACAGCTGGAGTCTGTTTATCAGAACATCTATGTGACTCTGTCTTTTTAAGCTGTTGGCTGCAAATAAACTTGAACGTGAGGTAATATACACTTCTGCCAGACTTGACGCCGCCATTGATTTGTATATTTTTCCCAGAAGCGTGAAATCTTCAGTGTTGGATCTCTGTGGTCTAGCAATTGACGCCACTTTGATATCCGTTTACAATCAGTGGAAATCAAGATCTACCTGGAGGAGTCAGGTCTACAACACAGAGTCAGTGCTGCCGTGATGCACCTCATCCTGACTGCGGTGGAATGTCTGCTTGTGTGCGACCTTTCAGGACATTTCTCAAATGTAGTGGGGAAATGTGAGAACAGGGACACTATAACGCTACAGTTAACATCAACATCACAACAGATGGCGACAGACTGGACCTGATTTAATGACTAAGATTATATGACCTTGTTATGAGTTCATACCATCACTGCTGTGGTACACATATGTTCAAATTTATAACCGGAAGAGTTTATAGCCAAATGTTTTCATACTTTATATCTTTCCATGTGTTTTTTTTTTTCATCTGAAAATATGGGAACTTTATTTTATCACTTTAAGGTTATTTCACTCTAAGTTATAAGTAGGTCATAATAAAATACTGACATTAACAAAACATTATCAGCCTTTTTGCTTGTTTCAAATAAAAAATGTGTGAAAGTTAAACACATTTAACTCATTTTTATTAAAGTCAGACAATTTGACATTTGTTACAAATATTTTAATGTCATTTTAATCAGCAGTATATATCTTCAGTCAGAAGAGCAGTGCTGAAAAAAGCTCATATAATTACAATATTTGCATTTCTTCTTAAAGAGAGTAGAAGATTATCTACTCTGGAGAGGGTAAAGAAGACAGCAGAAGTGCATGTGGATGGGCGCGTGGCCGTGCGCGCGCTGCTGCGGGAATCAGTTGCAAGTGGTAGGGAGCTGTCCACCCAGAAAGGGTCCTGAAATAGCGACAGCGGAGCGACCGGGACAGACAGCAGGGAAGTTCAGCCGCGTCTTGTTGTTCAGATTCAGCCGCTGCAGCAGCGACGCTTCGGGTAGCTCACGTGCTGCTGGTTTAGGAACCATCAACAACAATCTGCGTCTCCAGATCAATGCTGAACCATCTCACTAGATAGGAGCAATGAGACACAACTAGCTTATTATATTTTACTATATATGCTGTTTTATATAAATCATTTAAATGTACATGTTATTATTATTTTCAATAGATTCTAAGTCACTCGACTGTGACTCAGATTCAGTGCAGAATTGTTTAACTAGACGGGAACAATGAGACACAACCATTTATGACGTCAACCATCGGCGGAGCGGGGGTGGGGGTGGGGTCAAGCCCGGGTGGTTTTTTTAGAACCCCTGGGTCTTTTGGAGTGTGTCAATTTAGTCAAAGTTCGTTAGCTACCTTATCTGCTGAACATCGAACCTAAAACTAACTTCACCGGTCAGGAACTGCCAGAAATTTAGGACGTCTGCCTGGGAACAACCAAAACAAAAGTATTCATCTACTGGATTATGGATATGATTAAACTTGTGTCTGAGTTTCAGTTAGATTCAGCTTTTATGACTTTTCTTCTCGGTGAGGCACCAAAGTGTTTTCTAGTTTTCTGATTGGCTCTGGTGTGAACGTGGTCTTCAACCATCTTCCCCGTGCGGCTCCCTTCTGTCATCTCCGTCTCAGACCCGGACGCGCAGCCGCTGTCTGGAGGAGAAAACACAGCTAATTAATTTACTCAAAATCAATATGTACACAAAGGGCCCCAATCTGTCACAGATCTGAAGACAAAGTTTATCGAGTCAGTTACTAGTTGATGAGACTGGAGGGTTTTGGACTTTTGATTTCTTTTAAAAATACCTTCACGTTGCAGTGAACAGTTGAATGAGTGCAGCACCGTCTGTCTCCCCGTTAATATCCCTATAAACACGTTTGGAATGCCTGAAGTTTGTCATAACACATCCAAACTGAGGTCCGTGTGGGAGGCGCACACATGTGTGTAGAATCGCAGCGGAATGATAGAAACTCATTGTGATTAAACTGAGTTGTGGTTTTTCTCACGTTTTGTGTCGAGCTGTGACCCGACGGCGCCACTAGGTCTGAGTATCAGATACCTGGTAGCTCAGTTAAGGATGTCTGCCATAAACGCTCACAATACAAGACTCTTTTCTACAAGATGTGGAACAATTAAAGAGTTCTTTAGTTCTTTGTCATACAATAACAATGCTTTCACAAAGTGACGTCAGAGAAACAGCCACGGTTCATGCAGTTTGCTGGAGGCGCTGAGCGGAGCCTGTTTGACCTCGGAGCTGCGGACAAAAGCGTCCTGCTGTCTGCGCATCGAGAGGAGACCTTTGTTATGTTGGAACGAGGTGGGAGGGACTACAGTCCCAAAACATCGACGGAAAGTGAGAAAGTTTCGTTTGATCACTGTTTCCCTACCTGACCAAGACGAACCCCACAGTCCTGCAGGTAACCGAGGCTGAAGGGTTCAAAAATAAAACAAGTTATTTTACCTCATATCATAATATTATCTTTATCATCAGTTATACTTTAACATACAATATGATTCATCAACTCAAAGTCTTCTTTATTTGTAAACAACAAATCAGATTTAATCGTAAAATCTCATTAACAAACATCAGAACTTTACAAATCAGGCATTTTCTTATAGAAAACCTCAGACTCTCTGGAGCCAGGTCAGGACCCCATGTGGTAAATCTAAATTCATCAATGAGCTGCTTAATTGGGAGTAATTATCTACCATGATCCTCCCATTAGCTGCCCTCTGAAGTGCAAAACTGGAGACAAAGGGACCTCTGGAAGCAGATACTGGGGGGGAAATACCACTCAGTTTACTAAGAAATGAGTTATGATGAATGAACTGATGTTTCACCATTAATCCCCCCCACCCCGCCCCCAAGTAGCCTACTACTTAAATCCAGACATGTGAAACTAATCCCACAACAAAGATTAAATGATCAGTTTTATCTTTAAGATACATCTGCATTGGTGTGATCAGGTGCAAAGAAATAAAGCTGTCAACTCATTATAGGCACCATTTTTTATTCATGCATAAATATAAACTTCTGAAACTATATACAAATGTACACAAAATACAATAAGAGACATCACACCGGATCAAGCAGATCCACCGCACGTGGTCAGAAATCTATCAGACTGAGTGGGAAAAGTTCCTGATTGTTTCAGCTGAAATGGGAATGAGGCATCATGGGATGTTGTCTGTAGTGGGGAGACATCTGCTGCTGCAGGACCAGCTGTGGGACGGGGAGCTGGTACAGGCCCCGGCAGGCAGCGGTGTAGGGGGGTTGCTGCACGGCCATGGCGTGGTACTGAACCGGGTAGAGGGGCTGAAGCGTAACCTGAGGGATCCGGGGAGTTATGTAGTCTTGCACTTCACGTTTCAGCTTCATCCTTCGGTTCTGAAACCAGGTTCTCACCTTAGAGAAGAATAAGTAACGGAAGGTTAAGAACTATAGAACTCATGGAGATGGTTCCGTTTGTTTATTTGAACTAATTATAAATCGTTTCATCTGCTCTGACAGCAGCGTCTCACCTGAGTCTCTGTGAGCTTCAGCCTCCGCGCAGTCTTCACTCTCTCCGCGGCATCCAGGTATTTGTGCTTGTTGAAGATCTCTTCCAGTTTGTTGATCTGTCCTGGAGTGAACTTAGTGCGCACGCGGCGTTGGGGTCCGTCTTTCTCCCTCTCGCTCCCCTCCTCTACTGTGAGACAGTCAGAGGAAGCTGCTTCGCTCTCATATCCAGATGAGTATCCGCTCACTTCTGAAACTGTAGAAATCAAATCGGAACATGTTACAAACCTCCATCTGCGGGTTCAACAAACGGTTTAAAGTCGGACTTGGTTTACTCACTTGGTGACGCGCAAGTTGCTGGCTGTGAGGACGCGCACAGGCTGGACTCCCGGTGCGCACCGACGTCCTGTACCTCTGCGTGTCGACGGGGTTGTGATGTTTTGGGTTTCGGCTGCAGATAACTTTTGCCAAAAGTCGGTGCGCTCGGCTGCACCATGCAGGGAATGTGCGGTCTGTGTGTCGGTCCAGCTCTGCGCTCCGTGCTTGTTGCTCCGCTGTGATGATGGCTCTCAGCCAGCCAGTCAACAGAAAAGTATTTCACCATGTTCTCAGCGCTGCTTGTTGATCTGTGAATCTCTCAAATGTCACAGGGTCAGTCTTGTCACCCTTTGCCAGCCTCTTTATAGGCCCCCGGCCTTCCGTACAATTTACATATGAGGAGTTCCTTGTTAATGCCTGATCGATCTCGATGATTGGGGGATAATGGCTTGTTATTGAAGTCTTTACACATCCTGTAAGTGTGTGAAGACCAGGCGCCACCAAGTCTGGGAGTTCTCTTCAGCTTACATTTGTTGGAGACTGACACTATGGTATGCGTGCGTGCACGCGCGCGTGCTTTTACAGCAGAAGAAAGTTTCACTTAACAACTGAATATGTGTCCATCTGAAGGTTCTTTATTATCAAAATTAAATTCCACAGAAATGAAACAGTAGCTAACAAAACAATCTCCTCTGATTCAAATCCTCCAAAAGTTAAAGACAGATGAATTATTTCCTGCCAACATCAACTTTAACAAACTGTTTGGTGTGATGTTTTTTTCTCTGATATATTTTATGAGTTTTACCTTTTATTACTCATTAACTTACAGGAACAAACCCTACGTACTTCAGCTTTAGCATACAAGGTTTGTTATAGTTAAATCCAAGTTTTTACAGCTTTTTTAGTGGAGTAAAAGTCCAAAATTTGGTAGATTTGGCAAATATTTGTAAGGCTTTTAAATGAATATCAGATGAAAACAGTATTTAAGTGAACTGAAATGGGTTTTGCATGTAAATAGATTGTGAAACTGGGTGTAGTTGTGTATTCAGGTACATGTTTGTGACAAACATTTAGAAAAATGTGATGAATCTTTAGATCTGAAAGCAAAACAAACAGATTATAAGAAGAATCCAGCATATCACAGACTCATGAACTTATTGTTATTGACATCATCTTTGTAACTCTTTTCTTCTCTGTCTTGAAACCAGCAACTCAAAAGGCTGTTCAGTTTTCACAGGACTTGATGGTCCTGGATCTCAGTTTCTGTTGAACTTGTTAAACAAGAATCACTTAATTTAGATAAAAAACTGCCAAATAAAGAGTCTGAGGGAAAAGTAGAAACTATGTAGACAACGCCTACATAGTTTTTCAAACATTTGAAGGAGAACGTTTATAAATCTTAATCAGTAAGTCATTATGTGTCATGTCATCCATCATATTCACAAAGACCTGGATGTTTTCTCTCCTTTGACCAATACACAATCTTTTCTAATAATAATAATAACTAAAGTAACATCCATTTGTTTTTAAGAATAGAGTTATGATGCTCTTCTCTTATTTCTTCAGCTGACCCTATTTAACTAACTGGCCTTATTTATAAAGGAAAATTGCTTCTGTAAAGTTTTAAAACAGGTCTTTAAACAGTGGTATAAACCTCTGAATCAGAATGAACAAATTAAAATAACCAGCAGATATTGAACAATTTAAAGCAAGAGACAGAAATTCAGACACTAATTTTAAACTTTTTGTTTTTATTTGTGCTACTTTTAATTGTTTTTTTTATTTTAATCATGATGCTCAGAAACCGTCTTTCATTCACAACTTAATCTTTAAGTTTCTCATCAACAAGTTGTTGGTCTGTTTGTGGCTGAGCAGATCATGGATTTATGAAATCTTAGTATTTAATGTCTCGGGAAGACTGAAGACCTAAATGGTAGTAAACTAAACACATCGTGTCTTTGAAGCATTTTGCAGAGTTCTTTATTCATCAAACACTTTTGAGTCTACAAATTTCGTTTCCTGATTAAGTTTGTGTGATCAGATAAGGAAAAATCCTCCGCTGGGTTCCTATTGACATGCCTTCGGTCCCCCTGTGTGCGTCGGCACCAGTTACCCGAGAACCAGCATTTGGCAAAGCCGCTTGAAACATTCCAGATCAAAGGCTCTGCAGCAGTAACACAATTACGCTTGATTGTCATCACTTTTATGTGTAAATATGCTGCGACAAGCTGCGAGGAAAGCCCGGGACCACAAACAGAAAACACTTCGGAATCCTTTCACTGCGCGCGCTTCACAGAGCTGCAAGAGACGCACGTTCAAATGAAAAACTTTCTACAGAAAGAATGTCACTGGATCGCCCTAAAAAATCACTGTTTGAATTCTTTTTTTAATGAGATTGGAAATGTCAGAATAAAATGTCTGTAAAGCGCCACATCAAATCACGAGCGCTGTTCATTTGAAGGCTCTCCGCGTGCAGCAGCCAGGGGCCAAAGTCACGCACTGTTTGGGTGGAAACGCAGAAAGAACTGCGGGTTATTTTACTCTTTATATGATCTGTAGCTGTGGAGGTGGGGGGCCGTTTGCCTTTTGGGAGGCGTTTTTACCCCCCGGATTTGAAGATACTCCTCGGTCCCGTTAGAACCGCCCAGGACTGTCTTTGTCCCAGAGGAGCTGCGCCGAATCCATCCAAACTTTTAACAGCCGGAGACACAGTAATGATCCTGCTGTGTTCAGACATCACTCAGACGACATGTTGAATCCCGTCTGGGCTTCGGACTGAAGCCATTCATTAATATCTCATTTCCCCTTTGGGGATAAATACAGTTTTCTATAATAGAACTGAATTAAACTAAAGACAAATTATACACTATAATTTCTTTAGATATAGAAGACAAAGAAGAAGTTATTTCTTCATCGGATTTCAGATGGTCTTTATTGATAATTTGAACATTCATTTGAAGCAGCATAACAATTTGCTTAAAGAACTGACATGTAACTCTTTTTATACAAAACATTCATTTCATGTAAATTACATTTACTACTATAATACAAATCATTTAAATTATACAAGCCATGAAACATCATATTGAAACTAGGTTTATAGTTAATTCCATATAATTCAATGTTTAAAAGAAAAATAGAAGCTTAGCTATTTTAAAAAGGTTTCTATATAGACTTGGGTTATAAAATTATACATAGCTATAATTGATTTCAGTAGTAAACAATAGTTTAGAATAAATAGACTGGTTAAGATAATGTATAAACTACTTAAATACTTCATATAACACAGATAATCAAGATAAAAGCTAATAAAAACAAACCTTCCTGAAGTGCATGAGAAGCCCAGGCTTCAGCTGTACTATCTGTGCCATCTTTCCAGCCTGATGCAGGCTCTAGCCTGCCTAAATCATCATTTCATCATGGTTATTGTGTGACAATAATATGCCTCGGCAAGAGAGGGCTTAGAAAATCTCATTTATTTGGCTAAATTAAGCACATTTTCATTGCACATCACATTCTATCTCCACGGTGAGTTTTGTGGCACACAGCCATGAAGAAGAGTGAGCAGGCAGGGAAATAGAAAAACAGACATCGACCGAGCATCATTCTATAAATAACATTTTGCACATTGCCATTTAATTATGTTGTATCATTTGCTCTGTAATAACAACATTTTGTTGTGACTGTAAGCCTTTTTTGCTGTTCACCACACACCTTTCATAATAAATGCATTTAGTTTCACATTGTGCTGCTTTAATGTGATCAGTATTAATGTTGAGTCATAGACATTTCATTCTCCTTCGAGTTTCACATAAAAAAACATGTTTTCTACTTTGTCTTTGGGTATTAAATTTAAAAAAATCTGTAAAATGTTTGTTTTCTACAGGTAAAACCACATTCTTTAATTTAATAGATGTATTATTGATATGATGTAGAATGTATTCCAGTCACTGACATGTCTGCTGGGCCTTTATCGACCAACCTCCTTCATGCTCAGCTCTCACACAGTATTAGTCCACTGACAAAACAGATGTTAACAACTTTACTGTGAAGTAATCTAATTAAATTAAAAAAACGTGCATGTGGTAAACATGAGATCAGCTGAAACAATGATAAAACTTCCAATAACCTGACAATCATTTCAATGAGTGATTGGCCCCCTTGTCCAGAGGTGAGATAGGAGACTGATCTTTTTTTATTGAATAACTGTTACTGTCAGTTCTTGTGTGTGACAGAAGTGTAACAGTCAATGCCACTCAGAACAGACTGATTAAGATTACTGTGTCATGCTCTACTCTAAAGCCTTGATTCCATAACAAGAAGAAAGAATGTTTGAAGTTAAAAGGTTCTTGATCTGCATTTCGTAAGGGGGACAAAATCATATTTAAAATACAATAATTCTAATAAGCAGGTATGTGTTCTTGTAAGCTGTCTGTTGCCTAACAGTTTAATACTCTTGTTCTTTACTAACCTAAACATTGTTTATGTTGAGTATTTCTGCTTAAAACTGTGTTGAAAAAATGACATTTATCTGAAAAGGTCACTGTGGGCATTTTTATTGCTTGCAAGTTGGCAAATGTTTTGCATCAAGTAGTCACCTTAGAGGAAAACTATTGCAGTCATGCTAGCAGCTAAGCTTAAGATAAGACAAGATATCCCCCTGCGCTGGAAGCTAATGTTAGCATGCTAGCATGCTGACAGCAACAATTACACATATTCGAGTTTGTAAATCATTTCACTATTAAAATATCAAACGGTCTTGCACTTGTATATGACTTTTTAAGACAACTTGTAAAGCGCTTCACATTCATCCACTCATACACACTGACACATTTGGTGGTGATAAGCTACATATTGTAGACTCAGCTGCCCCGAGGCAGGCTCACAGAGGTAAGGCTGCTATTCCAGAGGAGCCACCGGGCCCTCTGACCACCACCAAACAGGCCAAGTGAGTGAAGTGTTTTGCCTGAGGACACAATGGCAAAGCAGACGAAGCTGGGATTCAAACCGTTATCACGTGACCTGCTCTACTGAGCTCCTACTGCTCCTTAATGATCAAACATTGTGCTTCACAAACTATTTTTAAACAGGAAAATGCTTTGGCATGGAATTTTATCATTCAGTGGATATTTATATGTATATATGTAGCCAAGAATGGTTGACTGAATACCAAAACAACCATTTAAATCCGTGTTTAGAAATGTTAAATACTTCATGAGATATTGCGCTTTCACTGCACCAACCCAAACAAACAAAGATCTGTAAGATTATATTGTTACAAGTTTACACATGTAACTAGGAGTTTTTACATCCCGGGATCTGTTACAGTCATTTGCTTTTACTTTTTTGTTACATGACCTTGATCCTGAACGTGCATTCTACAGTGATGCCATGTTTAGTTCACGTACGATTTGAGAGGGATCTCACACATGAGTTCTAATTAAGCTTGCCTTGGGCTTAAACTGACATTATGGAGTTAATGAGATATCAAGGCCCTGTCTCTGAGCTCAGACGGGGGTGTTGACCTAAAACTGCTAACTTTGAGTTGAGGAAGGTTTCACTGGAAAGTAGCTTTCACCCTCCTCAGTGTGTCATGGATCCTTCGTGACTGACGCTCACTGGACTGCTGGAAGTTAGCTTCACTGTCAGCAGCCAATAGGTGGATATCAGAGGTGGCAAGCTGAGTGATGCGATGGCGGAGATAGGCCTGAAGGTCTGGATCTGGGCTGTAGGGGTACACAACCTCCTGGAAGGCATGGACCTGACTCACAACCTTTCCTATGCTCCTAAGACAACGACATATAACAAGAAAATTACACGGGAACACAGAAGAAAGAAAAATTGACAGCAAATATCTGTTTTTCTTCTTAGATGCATCACCAGCCGTGTCTCTGACCTGATTTAGAGGATTCTGGGATAGCCCAAGTTCCATGGCAACCAGCTGTGATTCTGCCTTTCTCTGCAAAATCTCCTGACCCCATCATCTGGCTATACCTAGTCACCTCACAGCAGCTGGCCCTAAACATCTTTTCCAATCAACCCCCCCTCCCACAGGCACCATCTGCAGCATCACTAACACTCCTACCAACAACCCAAACTCAGCAGATGTGCCATTACCATCCAGGTGCCACTTGTTGTGACCTCAGCATCTGGTCAACCATATTGGAGCAAAGAAGAAGGACACAGGAAAATATGTCCTCTTATTGAGTTGGCTGACTTTGTCATAAATGGATTTACAGGACGCAGGTAGAGAAGTGATTCACCTAAAATGATACTAACGTTCATATTTTGTGTCACTGCTCGCCTGTGCACTGTATTCTTACTGACCTGGGGTAAATTTAACCCACATTTTTCCTTTAAACAAAATAAAAGCTTCAGGAGGGTTTTACAATTTTGGTGCCTGATTTTGTAGTTTAAATATAGTTGTTTCATTTGAGATTTTTTTTTATTTGCTCATGGAACATAATTAGTTATATTTTAATTTCTGGAGTTAACTATATGAGTTTTATTGTTTCATTTCTGTCATTTGCCATTGTACAGCTCTATCATCACTTTGCACACCTGTTCTTTATCAGCTCACCTGCGTCTCAGTGTATTAATCACCCCTTCATGTACTATAAACCATCTTTTTTGTCAGACTACTCTTGCTTTTGATATTCACCTTCACAGTGATTTCCATGATTTCTTGTGTTTAATTGTTCTCTAGCTGTCCAAATGTTTTGTCCCCCAACCACATCCCATCATTGAATGTTTCATGTGCCTTCATTTCACTGCCTCTGAGTCTGTACAATGGAGCTCTATTTAATGACATCCTGATACTTTTTGCTTTGCAGAGAAATCTTTTATTTGACTTTACAACCTGCAAGACATTCGCTTAACCTTTATTGTAGCAAATACAATTTCTATTGTTTAGCTATTTTTCTAGAAAACGGTTAGATGGAATTATTCCTTTTCTTAGTATGAGTTATTACAGTGGACGACGGTTATATGCACGACCTCGGTGCCCAGCAGTTTTGTGCATAAAAACGTGTGCATTTATCCGTCGGTGGTAATTTGGACTGCAAACACGGGTAGCAGTGTTTGGTATTAATAACAGATAATAAGAAATGATGTAATAACGCAATTATAATGTATTAGGAGAATAAAACTCTCAAACAGACCGAGTTATACACTCGTAGAGAGGATCCACTATGACACTATAAGTAAACAGATGTGCCAGATACACGTGCATGGACGCGACAGTAACAACACATGCCCAACAGTTTTGTGCATATAACCGTCGACCACTGTATTTCCAGTTACAGCTGTGTAAGTGCAGAGATCTGGTTCTCACTGAATATGCAGGAAGAGACTTTATAAGATCTATTAAGGCTGAAGCGCTCTTTTTGCTGTTATGTCTAACCACAAGTAGGATTTGTGGTGAAACAAGACAGGTCATAAAATTCTCAGCATTTGGTTGAAGTGTAATGATAAAACTTCAGACAGAAACACATGTTTTAATTATTAAAGCGACAGAGTTCATGAGCTGAAGTATAAAACAAACATTTTAATGTTAACAGCGTCAGATTTTTCAGTTCGTCTAGTGTAATAAATGTGTTATTGAGGGTCTGCATTACACAGGAGGTGTGCATCAGAGCATCAGAGGTTTGATTCCTGTATTTTCTTAGGCTACACTCATAATAACCTGTGGAAAGTGTCTGAATTCTACATCACTTGTCCATTTATTAAGCAAATTTGCCAAATTATCCCACCTTTTCTAAGCCTACAGGTAAAAATCTCTTTAGCGTTCCCCGTCTCAACAACTAAAAATAACTCAGAACACAAAGGGCTACAATCAGAATATAAGACAAGCTTAAAACTTAACAACCAGGATAAAGTTGATCCAACTTAAAAGATCCAGGGCTGTGATGCTTGAACTGGTTTGGATGCTGATGATCTGTGTTACCTGAGTTTGGTCCATTTGTAAGCCCCAGTAGTGAGTGTAAATGCACCAATCTCCAGCTGCTGGACATGCATAGCCAGGATGTGCGCACAAGGCTGGGTGGGTCTCTTCTTAGTGTCTTGTCCCTCCATAAGACATAGGTCATCACTCTTTAGAAAAACCTAAAATTTTGATTTGAAAGAAAAATGTACATGGAGAAAAAAAAAAGTCATGTTTTCTTGGATTAGCATGTCCAAATAATCGGAACACACACACGTTTGTTTTGTTATCCTTATGGGGACCGTCCATTGACTTCCATTGATTTTAGTAACTAGATTTATACCTAACCCAAACCCTTTTCCTAACCTTAACCATTACTGATCTATAACTAACCCTAAGACTAACTAAAACTCTATTCACACCATACCTATAAACCTAACCCCTAACCCTAAAAAGGGGAGTCCCCCCCATGGGGACCAGGCTTCGGTCCCCATAAAAACCCTTGGTCCCCAGAAAGATAGTAAATGTCTGGAAACTGGTCTTCAGGAGGTTAGAAAAACAAGCCCAACCACACACACATACATACACACACACACACACACACACACACACACACACACACACACACACACCTGTACAGCTCGTAGCTCCTCCAAGATGTCATACACCTTTGAGGCCAGATGTTTCCAAGCCTGATAGCAAACAAAGAAAATATATTTTTTTAGATTTAAAGATCAAAATTAAGACAAATTACACTTAAACTTCAATTAAATCATAAAATGGGTGAATAAAACTCTTGGAATGAAAATGTAGACAATTCCTGTTTCCTTATTATGAATGTCCTTTAATTAGGATTTTTTCACAACCACATTCTTCCCCACAGTAATAATACTTTCTATGTGTTATTTGAATTCATTAATACCATTTCCATATTTCTAAAACTAATTAGATATCAGAAGAAGTGCTCAAGGGCACTTGATTTATTTGACAAACCCAAAAGTTGTGTCAGTCATGATTTATAATATTGAGGCCTTACTGGTAATTGCCTGACAATCACATTCTCCAGACCTCCGAGGACCTGCATGGCTGTGGCAAAGTTCCTCGTTTCGTAGCAGTATTTTCCAATACACAGATATTTGGTTAGCAGGGCAACTTGTGTCTGCAAGAGAAGAGAGATTATGATGATGAAAAAAAGAATCAGATGTTGATTAAAGTAAAATCAAGTTGAAAGCCGAAGTTTGAAAGGTGACAGCATAATGAAACATCTAATTCATGTACCAAAAACAAAAAATAACTGCTTTAGTTTAATGTAAATGAAGCACATGTCTGAGGTAATAAGGACCGCCCCCCCACTTCTTTCACAAGTTATATCTCCTCTCACCTTGACAGAGTCACAGATGACTATTTCAGCGGAGATCCAGTTAGTGACACTGTCAGCGTATGTGAGCAGCTGCTGAAGGAGGCTGTTTGAAGGTGTTCCCTCACATGCTATCGCACTGCTGCTCTCTGCTGGTGGGACAGGCTGCGACACGTTCCTGAGTGGCAAAACAAATCAGTAATACTTACAGAATAATCAAATATGGACGAAACGTTGCACGTTTAGTATTTTTGATTTGTAGATTTTTGTACAATCAAAACATTTTACAAACCTATGAATGCACAGGACAACCTCTCACAACACAAAAACATTTGTCATGTCAATGAAACTACATCTCAAATAAAGAGACCTTTAAATATTCATTTTACAACAACATCCTTACATTTTATTGTCAAATGGCACCAATGCTCCTTTGAAGCATCATGACAAAAAACAAAAACACATTTTAATTTTTGTACTCACTTATTTGGGCTCAAGACTTTGACTCTGACACCTTGTTTTCTGGATTTTAGAAAATGAACTGGATGGCACCCTCGAAATACTTCCTGCAGAGCAAAAGTTGAGATAAAGTGAAATCTGGTGGACGAAGGATCCAAATGCAAACAGGAGGTGAGAACTAAGGAAATGAACAAAATACTTTAAATAAATGTAAAAACTAAAAGCTGGTAGTAAAATACACTTATAGAAGGAACACAGAAGCTAGGTAAACCAGTTAGTCACATAAACCAGTTAAATAGGTCTGACAAAATAACTGAGACTGAGGGGAGAATGCTGAATAAGGCTGACAAGGATACAACAGACTGCTGAGCAGAAGGCAAAATAACTAATTAACCAAATGAGGCACAGATGTGTGAAGGAGAAAACCTGAGAAAGAAACAAGAGAACAGACGGAATTAACTGAGAAAGTACAAAGACTAAATGTAAACACACAGAGAAACAGACTTAAGTATTAAAACACAGAAGATCAAAGAAGAACATGCAAGACCAGTCTTAACACAAGAGAATCCAAAAAGGAAACACAAAGACCACAAGAGGGAGACAAAAACGCAACATTCAAACACCACGAACGAGGCTGAAAACAGCTGGTTTGGGGGATCTAAACTCACCGGGGCCTGAAATACACAGAGTGAGGAATAAATAAGATTATACCACAGTTAGTTCCGACCAAGTAATTGTACAATTGATTGTACAACAGACATTCCAGAGTGCTGTTATTACAGAACAACAGCACTCGGACTTTTAACAGGCAATATCACTCAGGCTGTACACAGGTGGACACGGGAGCAGCTGGGCGCATCACACTGCAGCGCTTCAGCCAGTGTGAATCAAGCGTCCCGTCACCTCGCCTTCTGACTGGCTACACGCTGCACAGAGATGACTTCATGCTCGGTTCTCCTCGTGAGACATCACACATGGACAGCTATCGGGCCAAGACAATCCAACATGTTGGATTTCCCTGATTTGCAATCGAACGTCCTTCCAGGCAGACCTGATAGCGCTTAACACACCACACACGGCAAGACTATCAGTTAGGATTATCTTAAGAGCCGTCTCGATAATCAGGGCTTGTCAGAAGGGGAAAATCGGGGCAAAATTGTCATGAAAATCTTGTCGTGTAACTCGGCATTTCATCAGTTAACTCTTGGATTTTAAACATAAATGTTTGTGTTGCCTGGCAACAGCTTTGTTGTCTCCCTTGCGTGTTGGGACTATTTGCATTGGTGGAGTCTGATAAATGATTAAATAAATTAACAAATCATAATCTGTTGTTGCTTATTGTTATAAAAATAAAATATGCTTGTAGAACTGTGGTATAAAAGCAATATCACACTCGAGGTTGTGCTGTTGTACCAAATATCAGCACTGGTGTGATTATCTATGACCGAATCACACCAGTGCTGATATTTGGTACAACAGCACAACCTCGAGTGTGATATTGCTTAATTCTAAATGAAAGCATCTCAGAAAGAAAGAAACTCACAGGAATGAATCACCTTATTAAAAGTAAATTAAGAGCACAGCATGACACAAAGGTGAACAGGAAACATACAACCCCTTCAAAATAAAATCACAGGAAGAAACTGGCAAGACAAAAATAAAAATAAACTCAAAGCTCATAACCCTGACACTGGGGTAAACGATCTGGTTGAGGGGTCAGCAACCTTTTTTGAAACAGAGACATACTTCTAGGGTGGCCATACGTGGCTTTTAAACAGGCCATTTTACACAAATTTCATGACTTTGTGGTTATTTCTTAAGTATTAACCTGTAATATGAAACATTTTATATCTAAAAAACGTTAGGAAACACTGATTAACAGAACTTTCAATCTCTCTAGATTGGCTGGTTTCATCAGGCTTCGGCAGCAACTCATTAATATTCATTATTTAAATTTGCTGGACTCAGATTGGCTAACAAACTAGCCTATGAGAGTACGGCATACTGTTTCCTTCCCTGCTGCGCATGGCAACAGCACACTGAGTCTCTTCTGGTTTGATATGTGTTTATGCTACAACTTTTAGCCAGCAGCATGCTAGGCGTGGTTTCAACTGTGGGAGCTGAGGAATACTAACAAGCAAAGGAGTTGTGACGTAACAAATACAGGCCATTCGAACTCAGGAGAACTCGGGTTTTATCGCCACTGCGTAGTTTGAGAGATAAAAACTAAAAGAGAAGTTGTTGACCTGTTTTCACACCCACTATGAAGGTAAGAACACCTGTTGATCTAAAATATTCAACAGAAACCTCAGAAAAAAATGTTTTTAATGGAAGGGCCTCTTTTAAACAGACAGTCCGGAATTTAGAAGGAGTGTCCACCTATAGAATTGGCATCTTTAAATCTATGTGAATGCAAATGAGATTAAACAGGAAAAGCTACAGACTAAAATTAGATTTTGGAGACTGGTGAATTGTACCATTGTACCATTTTTAGAACAGGTATATGGGGTACTAATGTGGTCCTTGGGGGCACCCTGGTGCCAATGGGCAACACGTTGGTGACCCCCGATCCAGTAAATGGCAGCCTGGGCATGTCTCCCTCTAGTGGCTCAAACAAATAACAACAACTTGTGTTTTTAAGTGTAGTTCAAAGGATGACATTACCTGCTGCAAAAGAGTGAGCTGTTTGGCTATGTGTTGTGCACTGTATTCATTTTGGCTGAAGGGTAGTTGCTCTTGACTTTGCAGGCAGACGCTGGAGAAATCATGCGCAAGAGAGCCATAGCAGGGCACAGGCAGGGCTGCAGCAATGGAGAAGGCCTTCTCTTTAGACATGGAAGCAGAAGGCTCCACCACTCGTGAGATCCTCCACTGAAATGTTCAAGGCAGACAGTCAGAGTGTTTTCATTCATGCACACATGGGACTTTAGAAGTGGAATATATATTCAATGAGTGCTATTCTTTAATAGCACTGAAACAATATACAAAACCTTTCAACATTAGAACAACACAGATTTTCTCTTCTTTACCAAAGTGTCATTTCATTTCAGATATGGATTTAGGTAAGAAATGGTGTAGCATGCAGTGAAAACTCAAACACATCACTACCAAAAACTTAAAGGTGGAATATGGAACATGAACACCATAAACAACAGAACAAAGCCTCGAGCCATCGGGGCACCAGGCTCATAAACCCCCTCCTTACAAGATCCTCTGACCTTCTCACGCCATTCTGCACGCCTCACTCCTCCACTCAGCCACAAAATCCTCCAAAATGCCCTCCAGCCGAACCCACAGCCGGATTTCCCTACACTTCAGCCACCTGCTGCTCCATGTTAGCGTGAGCTACTAATAAAGACTTTTTCATACAAATCCCTTTTAGCAAGCAAATAAGGTCAATAATCACTAGGGATGTCCAGATCCGATCATGTGATAGGAAATCGGGCTCGATCACGTAGTTTCAGACTCGATCGGAATCGGACGTTACCTCCCGATCAGGACTCGGACATACACTCACCTAAAGGATTATTAAGAACACCCTACTAACAGGGTGTTTGACCCCCTTTTGCCTCAGAACTACCTTAATTCTATGTGGCATTGATTCAACAAGGTGCTGAAAGCGTTCTTTAGAAATGTTGGCCCATATTGATAGGATAGCATCTTGCAATTGATGGAGATTTGTGGGATGCACATCCAGGGCACAAAGCTCCCGTTCCACCACATCCCAAAGATGCTCTATCGGGTTGAGATCTGGTGACTGTGGGGGCCGTTGTAGTACAGTGAACTCATTGTCATGTTCAAGAAACCAATCTGAAAAGATTTGATTTTTATGGCATGGTGCATTATCCTGCTGGAAGTAGCCATCAGAGGATGGGTACATGGTGGTCATGAAGGGATGGACATGGTCAGAAACAATGCTCAGGTAGCCCTGATGGATCCATGTTCTCATTCTGATTACACCAAATTCTGACTCTACCATTTGAATGTCTCAACAGAAATCAAGACTCATCAGACCAGGCAACATTTTTACAGTCTTCAACTGTCCAATTTTGGTGAGCTCGTGCAAATTGTAGTCTCTTCTTCCTATTTGTAGTGGAGATGAGTGGTACCCGGTGGAGTCTTCTGCTGTTGTAGCCCATCCAGCTCAAGGTTCTCCGTGTTGTGTCTTCACAAATGCTTTGCTGCATTCCTCGGTTGTAATTAGTGGTTATTTCAGTCAAAGTTGCTCTTCTATCAGCTTGAATCAGTCGGCCCATTCTCCTCTGACCTCTAGCATCAACAAGGCATTTTCACCCACAGGACTGCCGTATACTGGATGTTTTTCCTTTTCACACCATTCTTTGTAAACCCTAGAAATGGTTGTGTGTGAAAATCCCAGTAACTGAGCAGATTGTGAAATACTCAGACTGGCCCGTCTGGTACCAACAACCATGTCACGGTCAAAATTGCTTAAATCATTCTTTCCCATTTTGACATTCAGTTTGGAGTTCAGGCGTTTGTCTTGACCAGGACCACACCCCTAAATCCATTCAAGCAACTGCCATGTGATCGGTTGATTAGATAATTGCATTAAGGAGAAATTGAACAGGTGTTCCTAATAATCCTTTAGGTGACTGTATATGTACATACTATATATTCTTATTAGTTTTTAACGCATCTATACATCTTTTCGTGTGACATCAATATCCGGGACAATTTCCCCCGCAACCCGTAGCCGCCATTTTAAGAGGGCACGCGTTTCCATGACAACCAACCGTACTGTGTGTGAAAATGTGAATGTTAACAGTCCTGTAGTCTACACAACAGTGGAGAACATGAGGACTTATAAAAGACTCGATGCATATATTTTCTTCAAGGTAAGTTTTTTTAATTGGCTCAGTGGATGTTGTGTTGAGAATGTTGCCACGTTAGCTCCACTAGCTTCGCTAGCCGCGTTAGCATGAGTTCCGGTGTTAGTTTATAGTCATATTAAATCCCTATGATATCATCTTAAACTGGTTCATGGAGTGGAGGTGATCACTTACTGCATGCAGAAGACAGCCCATGATCATGTCACTCTTTCTGCAGTGTCTGCCGTTCTGATCTGCTTATTTAATTACATAACGTTTTATTTAGTAAAGTAATGTCGATCCACCGGTTTGTGTGCGTTCGAACTGTTTGCGTGCTCACAGTACAGAAATGCGCTCTCGTCGTGTTCGTTTTTACACACAAGTAACAACTTCATGACTCCCCACCATGAAGAAGCCCAGGGGAAACCCCAGGGTGTGCTGGAGTGGCCACAACCGGCTGTCCTGGTCCCAGGACTGCTGGCTGTCCTGTCCCTGCAGCTAAATATTAAATAGGGTAAATTAAAAACAAAATAAGGAACATCCTGGATCTGTTTATTTGCACCTTTTTATTCATTTTTTAATGTAAAATCGGATCGGGACTCGGTATCGGCAGATACTCAAAATCAAATGACTCGGACTCGAGGGCAAAAAATCTTGATCGGGACATCCCTAATAATCACCACATGTCCCCGGTGCTTCCAGCTGCTTGACTGGCAGACTCCACAGTACCAGCCTTACTGTTCTGGACTATTCACTGTGTTAGGCAACCCGCAGTGGTGCCCGCTGCTCTACCAGCTATTGGCTGGTAGATGTAAACAAAATGCCAACGTCATGCCCGTCAAAAAAAATATTTTATTCAATTTTACTTCAAATATAATTTCTTAAGGAAATGCGGTATTTTCATTCTACAACACTCTAAACACCCTGTGGAGGCATTATTTTATTAAAAATATTGCTACTATTAATACTAACCTTCTTGTTAAGATCCTCAGTAGAGGAATAAAGATAATCAGATTTGTCCTCATCCTCAACGCTAATTAGGCTTCCTCTAATTGACGAAGTTGGACGTTGACAACTGTAGAGAGCAGCAAGAAGAGCCTCACCTTGGCTGTCTACAGGAACCACCTGAAGAAAATGAACAAATGAAAGGACCAATAACTCCAGACTGAGGTGGGATTGTAGTTATTACTTCAACATTAAATAACACACGACTGTGACTTTAGAGCCTTCAGTGACTCAATGTTCAGGCGAACGTCATGACAGTGTGACACAATGTGTATGTGCATGTTTTTACCTCAGTATTTAAAAAGTTTTCTAAAGTGTCCATCAAAGTTGAGTTTGGTGTGAAGTCCACTGATTTACAGTCTGTTATCCATAATTGCAGAAAGTCCAAACTGCGATGGAAGATCTTTTCACCGTCCCTTGACATATCTGGTCCATCCCTACCAACAATTTTTATTTAACATAAAATGTTCTAGAACTGATGTACATTATTTATATATTTGAGGAAATTAGAAATAATACACTTCACAAGTTGTTGTGTTGTCTGCTGAGTATTTGTTACCTTGCAGCGCTGATGAATTTGTCCATAATAAACTGGAGTAGTTTCTCAGAAGTGCAGAAAAAACGATAGGTATACAGGAACTGCTGGATGTAGCCCTCCACAGCAGCATTTCTGTGACAAAGTTTAAAATACAACACCACAATTTTAAATAATTTTTTAAAATGTATATATCTTCATAAGTGGGCTAATAAAGGCAAGAGTGACAGGCAGCTTTTCTAGGGAGGTTTAACCCACATGGCTGGAAAATGGTAACCTTGAGCTGCAAGAAGGATACTCGTGAGATTTGGAGTTTTCCAAACCCACGAAAGTCCATCTTGAAACGCTCCAACTAAAAAGTCTTCCTCAGTCAAACATTTTCGGACCAATCATGTGTTTGCATTGTGCTTTGGGGCGGGTGTTCAGGTATAATTGGCAACAAGTACCCAGGCAGGCAAAGAAAAACAAACATGGCTGCGCCAGTGGATGTATGCAGAAAAGTGGCTACTGAATCTGTTTGAGAACTAGAGACAATTTCTTCATTGAAAAATGATCAAAGGTAAGAACTTTGTGCATTTCTTAACGTAACGATGTGTGTGCTTTTCTCCTGACTGGATTTGCAAGAGTTTGATTTACTGTGATATGCTAAAAACAACTCATAGTAGGTGGACACTTGCTGGTGCATCCTCAAATCAGCTCAAAATTTTATACCACATGTCCCGCCCTTTTTTAGGCAGTGAAATCGCTGATGTATGTGTAGCACCGAGTGGACATGTGGGGCTACACATAGCTCTGGCAGAGCCAGGTTAGGAGAATGGTTGCCCATGAAAAGGTTCAAGGGCTGTTTGCATGAGCAGAAGTAGGTATCAGAATCAGAATTGGTTAACTTTTAAGTATCATTCACATATTACAAGGAATTTGTCTTGGGTGAAGTTGCACAGATAAGAGAAGCCCATAACAGACAAGATGATAAAATGATGAGCCCCCTGCCTAACAGCTCCCTAGTGCTCTAAACAATGCATGGATTATGTTTTGAAGCCATGAAAACCTTAAAATCAGAAGCAGATCTGGGAAGTCAATGATGAAAATTTCTCTTGTTTCTTTATGATTTCTGTCAACAATCAAGGCAACAGGTTCTGGCTGAGAACATATTTTGTGTAGAAGATGCCCCAAAATAGCATGACTGTGTTTTGGATCTTTAATGGGGGATTATGATACCCCCTCCGTATAGGGTAGGAAAGTCTTCAAGGTTTGAAGACTTGCCTCAAGGTGCAGAAAGTGGACAGGTCAGTAACAGGTCAAAGAAGAATGTGCCATGAATTTTGAAGAGTGAAATGAACTTCTCCTTCCTTGTGAAGGTTGAAGTGAATGGTAACCCAGAAGTGGAGGATGCTACGGGAATTACTTGGTCAGTTTTAATGCTTTCCTTGGTAGTGTTGTGCCCTTCTGCGTCTAGGCTTCAAGGAGTGCATTAAGTAGCTGTAGATTTTTTGAAGCACACATTGAGGCTTCTTGTACTTATGACAGGTGACGGGTGGTGAAGCCTTGTAAGAGCTGTACCATGTGACTGAATCAGGAAAGGGTTCACTGATTTATACACAATTTGAATTATAAAAGGGAGGCAAATCGCTGCTGTTCCAACTCCTTCATCACAGTTTTCTACATTTGGGATTGTATTTCATGAGGCGGGCAAGAAAGAGAAAAATTTCACCTGTGTGGCAATATTTCAAACTCATCTATACTAATACCTCACTCATGTTAGGTTATCTGTAACTGTAGATTGTAACTGTTATTCTTGAACTGAATATGTGCTTATGTCATGTGGATTTTAAGTTGTCTTGTTTGCTTTCTATGCATGTTTGATGTCAATTAGTTGTACTTTTACCTGTAACTTTTTAGACTAAAATGTTTGCCATTTGAACCAGGTCTCTAATGAAAAAGGGATGTAAATGTCATAGCACTGCTCCAGTAATTAATAAATGTAACAAACCCTTCATAACATCAGGAAGGTCACTGGCAATGTCTCGCATTGTATTTTGATGTTTCAAAGGTAAAGTGTCTGCTGTGTTCTAAAGAGCATAACACCTTATCTATGCTGAGGCATTATAGAGCCCTGCATGAAAGCAAGGGTACTTACCTAGGTGGACCCAGCTCATGTGAGTCAGTATGGTGAGGCTGGTCAGTGGTGAGGACTTGAATAAGTCTGTTTACATTTGACTGAGAACAAACGACTCAGTTCACGACCCGATATCAAAATAACACATTGGAGCAGTCGAGACCTGAAACACCTGAATTTCCCCACTGTGTGACAATAAAAGTGAATTCTATTCTATTCTATTCTATTCTATTCTATTCTATTCTATTCTATTCTATTCTGTAGTTCAAAAATGATAAGCCTGACAAGTTTTCCACAAGTTTGTGAAGTTTATTTTAAATAAAACAACCTCTAAACACCTTAAAAAGAGGAAGGAACTTATTGAGGGGCAAAAGACATTAAGATTAGATTCTGTGAAAATCTGATTCCTGATGAGATGCCCACGCTTACCCTCCAACATGAAGAAAATGCAAATTTGCTAAAGACTCATTTACACAAGACAATAGAGCTGTCTACGTATTGGGGGATGTTTTGCAACAATTTTGTGTCATACAAAAATCTTCCTTGACCGCTAATGATTGCAACAAGCTGCGCAAATACTGCTTCTGTAGAAAGAATATGCTCTTGTACAATTATTGATCCATCACACTGACTCCACCCTTATGCAGTGCACTCTCAGCTCAGTTAGCTGGGACACACTGCAGTCTGATTGACCACACTATGTACTTTACAAAAACATGTTAGTCATGTACTTTCACCAGCAAGAAACCAGCAGTGAACATTTTCCGGAAGTAAACAGACTAACAGGTGATCTGCCTGATGTTAATATCTGTGGTGGCATGCGTCTAAAGAAAAAAAAATCAAAGCGTAAACTGGGTCAAGAAATGAGGCAAGGAAAACACTGTGTAGCCACTTATGTGAATGATGTAAATGACTATGAATAAAACAGACTAAATGTATACAGAATAAGGAAGAATTTCAGCTGATCAGGCAGCAGTGCAGCCGATGCAATGTGGGATAATGCAATTGGTATATTTGCATCGCAAAAACGTGAGCACAAAGGAGGTCTGAGAAAATCTTAATTGACCCTTAGTGAACCCAGTGCAGGCTCCAGGAGAAGCAGTGTTAAAAAGATCTAAACTCAACTACAAACGCAACTATCAAACCCCCACTGCGACACAACTCACAACTACTATCGTGCAACCCCCACCCCCAACCACACTACCAGCGCCTGCACCGACACCCCCCCCCCATTATCTCCATGGGGCAATTTGTCATGCAGCAACAAGCAATCAACATATTCGCTCTCCAAAGACAAAACAAACTAAACAAAATGGAAAAACGACAGAAAAAATGGAGCTACTTGTTCAACAGTGCAATGGCAGGAGGAACCAGAGAGAACTTAAGTCTATTATCCTGTATTTTAGCAGAATGTATCTGCGCCCTGATGGTAGCAGCAGGAACTCATGAGCCAAAGGGGGCTCAGATATGTCATGACTGAAGGAGCCTTGCTGAGGACTCTGGTTTGATACAGAGCAGTAAGATTATTTAGTTCACACCCTGTTATTTTGCTGCACAGTCTTACAATCTTCTGTAATCTGTTTTCGTTTATAAGGGATAAAGAGAAAGTTAGACTCACTAAAACATTTGCATAAAAATCCAGTCCACCTTAAAAGTAGGAAGCTTAAAAAATACACATGCTGATGAGCTTTCTTACACACAGTATTAACATGTAGATCAAAAGACAACTTGTCATTCAGATGAGTGCTCAGGTATTTATAGGTTTTAACTGCTTGATTTTCAATGGTGACAGGAGAGATGGCTGGAAGATTTTTTTCTAAGGTGAACAAGCATTTCTTTTGTTTTAGTAGTGTTAATATTTAATGAATAAAGGCTCTTTATCAGTACACAGTGCTGGCTGACAAACCACAACTCCAAAAGATCAGTCCCTTTGTTTGATTACAGTATTATAAATGATGCTGAGTTGCTGATACTTGAATTAGCCACTTTATGTTGGCCAGTTTTGCAGGAGAGACTGACAGAAGTGCAGGAGGAAATGTAACAACCTGCACTAAGGCTAATTAAGGAGTGGATACACATTGGAACAACACATTCCACATGCTCCAACATCTTTTTGACCTCAGGAAGTCAGGAGGAGCAGACTTGGCAAACCTATGAACTGATTTCAGCCCACTATCATCAGAACAGAGTGCTATCGGACGATTACAAGTTATTTAATGAAGCTATAATTAAGCTGACAGAGGAGAAGAGAGTGTTGGGATCAAACATTATTCCTCTTTTATCAATGCGGAGGATGACATGTCCTTACTTTAGAGAGCACAGCAATGGCTGATAGTCCGAGGAGACAAATAAGAGAGAAGCTATGTACACTGCAGTCAATGAGCATGAAGTCATTAGCAACACTGCTAGATCCAAGGTTAAAAAAGATAGGCTTCTTTAACTCCAATAAAGCTAAAGATGCCAAGAGGAGGCTCATTTTTGCCATCTTGACACAAATCATTATCAGCATCCTCATCATCTGCAGCTTTATCTTCAACAGATGCTTCTCAGCCTGCGACTGAAGTTACATTAATATGTAATACTATGTTATAGTCAGGGGTGCACGTTATATTTTTGGCTTATTCATGCTTATTCATGTTCAGGGTCATGGGAGCTGGTGTCTACCTCTAGAGGTCATTGGGCGAGGGGCGGGGCTACACCTGGACAGGTCACCAGTCTATCTCAGGATTGCAAATTATTTTTTTCTTTAACTTTTCTTTAAAAAGCACCTGTTCATAACAAAGGTCATTTCATGGCACTTTACATAATTATCAGGTCCAATTCATATTAGTACACCAGATTCAAAACATTTAAGCAACTGTACGTACAATTAGACACAGTAAGGTCTAAATACCAATTCGTAAAAAAATGTCCTATAGAAGGAATCAGCTGACTCGGTTGAATCATCAGTTCAACACAATCCTTTAAGTTAAAAAAAGCTGCTATTAACAGGAGACAGGAGAGTGACAGAGAGAGTCTGACAGAGAGCTCCATGCGTCTGCTAAGATAAAAACAGGACCCTAAATCCTAAGCGGGTCCCGACTGTGGGCCGATACATTTTTGCTGCTGTCTGCCTTGTTGCACAGCAAGCAGCTTTGTCTCCTGCAACAAAGTGTGCACAAAAGAGCAAAACTGTGAGAAGTGGTGAAACATGTCCTGATTAATTCTGATCCATGACGGACTGTTGACCTTTAGTTATTGTTTAAGGCTAGGCACTTTTGAGATCAGACTTGAAAAAAAGTCTGTGTTGATACCTACAAATACAAGCATGAGAAGACGCATGAGAAGGTGGAAACTAGGTCTGGGCCATAAATCCATTAAATTAATTAATTTGAATTTTTTGTTGCAGGTGTAGTGGCACTTTTTGGCTCTCCGGAGTTCTATAGCATTAGTTTCACATGGTTTGCTGCGACAGATGTGCAGCAAGAGACCCAATGCTGCAACATTTATCTAAAGCCCATCGCAGTCAAAGGCAGCAGCACCACAAACTCATTCTAACACCTGAAACAGAGACATCCAGCCGAACATGAAAAACACCAGTCTCTCTGAGACGAACAAACACCGCACTGACCAACAAGCCTCAGCTAAAAACAGCTAACTGTAGCTGAATCCTTTGTACACGGCACTGCAAATAACAATAAAGGGTGCGGTGAAGAACAATCACTGAAGCGGTCACTTAAAGTTGTCCGTTGTTTGTACTTGTTGCTTTCCTTAATAATCAGAAAAAAACAGAAATCGAATTTAAAAAAAAATCGGAGATTTTATTTTTAAACCATACAACCCAGACCTAGTGTAAACTAATGCCCCTTTTCCACTAGGGTTGGTACGGTACGAAACTGGTCAGCACAGTTCAGAACGGGATGGTTGTGTTTCCATTACAACATCGGGAATGGGGGGGGGGGGGGGGGGGGGGGGGGGGGCATGGGCGTGCTCAGCTTAGCAAGTAGCGCGAAAGTTCCAGGATGTCATTAGTAACTGACACAAGAGTAGTAAACAAACGTGGATGTGCCCATTGAGAGAGGTCTGTTACCATGCTGTGGAGTCTGCATTATATGAAATATTTGGTCATTAACTCATTCAGTGCCATTTTCAGATTTCTATCCCCCCCAGTGACAGAGATATTGAGCCTTTTTACTGATTTTGAAGACCCACAGAATATTTTGTCCTATGACTATATGAATTCTGAAACCACCATCAGAAATATTAGTCTCTCTTCTTTCAGCAGCAAAAAGAAAATTACTGAACACTGCTGCCTGTGTTTACAGTCTAAATGACCACAACGCTTATATGCACAAATTTGCTGGGCACCGAGGTCGTGCATATAACCGTCAGTACCGTCACAGTATCTAACAGTGTCAAGCTGAACATTTGTAAGAAACTAACTGTAATAATGCAAAAAATCAAGATATAATTTGTAAAATCCTAGAATAAGACATAACAGCAGCAGGCCTATATTACTTGTATGTTTCCAATTTCAATTCCCATCAAGGTTACCTGGCATAAAGATAAGCCATGAGCCCCAAAGGAGACCCAGTCAGCAAAGTCCTCCTCCCATTGGTGGTGCCAAAGCTCAAAATAGAGGATTCCTCAGAGGACTGCAGGTTCACAGACTCACATACCCAAGTAGCCAAAGTGGGCAGTAATGAAACCTCTAATCCCCACTGGTCCACACTCAGAACCTGCAGCAATGACAGAATTATTTTTATTAAAAAAATGAGAATGCAAATGTTGAGAAATACATCATAAATATCTGTGTTGGAATGCAGGTGATACCTCAAGATATTTCTTCACATGATCCAAGAACGCCACCTTGGATCGGAGTTCTTCAAGTTGTGACTTTAGTTTGGAAAGCATCAGTTTACTCTCTCCACCTTTATGATGCAACACACATAAAAAGTTTTATTATTCTGGAGACAATCTTTAACATATTTATTTGTATTATGGTACAAGAATTATATGACCTTTGCTTTTTCTCTCCTTTTGAATCAGCTTTTGGTAGAAATTTCTTGTTTTCCTCAAACTCCTTGTCTCAATTATCAGTTGCTGTTGCAGTTCCTGTTCAAAGAATCATATAAAGACCACCCAAAATTACAGAAGCTTTCTGCTGAAGTAGCTGTGGGATGATTTTACTGTGGGGCAATGATTCTTTCACTCTCTCATTTTCTCCGTCACTACACCATAGCAACAGAGCCCCACATCTCCTTTGAAGTGAAATGAGTGAGTAGTAACAGTTGCAGAGAGCTTTTGAGGTGTGTTTTACTAGATCTTACACTAACCAGAAGATGATGTGGTGGCATCAAAGTATAAAAGCACAAAGCCAGTTCATTATTATTCTTTTGGAAATGGGGGGCTAAGTTCAACAAATTAATATTCAGATTGCACTGGCTCAATATATTATGCCAATTATCTTCAAGTCGTTCACATCTTATTCTATTTACCCCGAAGCTTGACCATGACCCATATTTCATTGGATCTGAAAAATAAATTCCTGCCCTTGAATTAAAAACCCAAACTAAAAGCATTGCATTTTAAATAGGTTTAAAAATAAAGATGAGTGATCAACATTTTTGCATTTTAGTAGAAATCTTCAAATGTTTTTTTGCAGTGGCTATAAATGAATTCAAACATATTTATTAATTACTATAAGGAATTCAAACTTAAAAAAATAGTTTTTAATACATTGTATTAAGCAAGTATAAAAGGACTCACTAAATAAATCATGTTCCCTGTTTCCATATACACACTGGGATAAGGTCAAGGATGACTCACTGCCAGTAGCCTTTACACACCTGCGCTTTTACATCCAGACTTGGTAATCCTGTGTGCTTTCCTAGATTCATTGCGTACTCAATGACATCTTGACTAAAACAATCCTCTCCATAGAATGCCAAAGCCCAGGTTGGGTCAACGCCGAGGCCTGTGCTGCCCATTCTGGACCCAAGAGAAGGGAGCTGCTCGGAAACCAGAGAGTCACAGTCATCCATGTCCTCAGAGTACTCTGGGCTCATCTGATCATTGTGGGTTCCCATCAGCTCTTCCTCCCTTCCTGAGAGAAAATCAGCTTCAGAGGGACTTTCATCGCTGCCACCCGCTGAATGATCTCCTCCCTCCATGATCCAATTCTCTAAACAGTTTGCACTCACACCTTGCATGGTAAACAGAGACCACAGAAAGAAAGAAATGAGGCAGAGGGAAGAAAGAGAGGGGGTCAGAATCACATGAAAGGCACTAAGACAAGTGGTGCTTGGGGTGTTTACTGCCAACTCTGTCATAGTCACACAATGAACTTACTGTCAATAATAAAAGGTTTACAGGCAATTCAAGCTCACATCTTACCACTACCTATTTTTAAAACAAAGTAACTTATGGAGTCTGTTAGCAATTATGATTAGCTAATTTTTATTAGTTTTAATAATGATAAATATTGTTTATATTAAGAGAAAACAACAAATGCAGATGTCAGTGTGTGTTTGAGTGTCTTAAGCCTGAAATGAAAAGAAATAAAGGCACTTTTATGATTTGCTTGCAGGCTTTGGACTTCTATGAATAAAATGAGCTCTTAAGAACAGCAGCCAATTGTCAGTCATAGCCCTTGTGACTTCAGTCAGCAGGCGTGTGAGGAGAAATTTATCAAAACACAGCAGAGGGTTTGGAGTTTAACTTCTGAAGGAGGTATTAAATCTATTTAGAAAATCCAAAACCTTTAAAAATATTTATCGTCTAATCTTATTTTTTTGATGTTTTGTTTGGCTTTAGAGTTATGGGATGAGCACATCGTAAATTGTTTCATTTGATATACTTTTTTTCTTAAATAATTCTGAATTCAAAGACACCATTCTGCATAAATGCCAAGCAATGTGCTTTTTATTATCAGGTATTTGTTGGGATTAGATATATAATTATAATAATAATATGTTTTACTGAGACATGGCTAAAGGAACATATCCTGGACTCCAGCGTGTCTCTGCCTGGCTTTCAAACAATACTGGCAGACAGAGATTTGAAGAGGAGCGGCAAAAGAAAAGGAGTTTGTCAGCTGATCACATCTGCAGTCACCTGTTGGGAAAGCAGCATCAGAGCAATTGACATGAAGAGGCTGAACAGATTGATAAGGAGGACTGATTCTGTCCTGGAGACTGAACTGGAGTCTCTTGAGTTGATTGTCCAAAGGAGGATGAAGAACATGATGGAAAACTCCCTGAAGAAGAAATGAGCTACAACAACACTTAATTTCCCTTTGGGGATTAATAAAGTATTTCTGATTTATTTTGATTTGATAATCTACAGAAATAAAACAGAAAAGCACATAAACTTTAAATTGGATGTCAGGAAGACTTTTATAATAATTTTGAAGACCTGTGAACAAAATATTTAGACTAAATTCAGATGTCTCACAGATTATACACAGCCTGGCCACAAAAAGGTTGCCACCTGGATTTAACTAAGCAAATAGGTACGAGCCTCCTATTGGATAATTACTGCATGGGTGATTATCTTTCAGCTGGCAACAAGTTTTTTGACCCCTACAGGTGCAATGAGTTGCTTCTCATTTCTCAAACAACAATGTTGAAAGACACATCCCAGGGTCATGAAAAAGATGTTAATCTGTTTGAGAAGGGTCAAATCATTGGTATCAAGCAGAGAAAACATCTAGACCAGGCTATTATATCTGTGGGATAGCTATCTGTTATCTAGCAAGGCATATGTATTGATAGCCTGGACTTTGTTCTAATCATTCAGCTGGTACTTCAGGACTTGCTTTAATCTTTGTAGGTACTTTGTTGTGGCTTGTCAGTCAGTCCCTCCAGGATTTCGCGATGTTGCGATCGCAACTATTAATGCAACTTCAATGAAACTCCGCGAAATCAGCGCACTCGTGAAACTTCCTCCAAACACCGCAACTTTCCAGCAACTTTCCTGAAAAAAATAGTCGTTTGTGGCTCTTCCCTAATGTTTCTGTTAGTTTTCGCACAAGTATTTTCGGCGGAGGCAGGAGAGCGTTAGCGGAGGCTTGGCTTAGCTTTTCAGAACAGAAGAAGAAGAGAACTCCTATGTCACTCCCTGTCTTTACCCTGTGCCGGGAGAATGGAGACACGAGCGACAAGGGTGACAATAATAAATTACATTTGCCAACAAAAATATCGGCAAGAGACCGCGCTAAACAGTTCCCAACGCTGCTTCACGAGAGCGGGGGTAAACTTTTTTGTTGTTATTGAACACAAGCGCAAGTCGTCGATTGACAAACATTTCAGCGGTGCAAAACACATGCGGAGACTTCAAGCAATCGCACACCCCCTTCGACAAGTTACTGTGACTGAAGCGGCTGCCTCCAGAGCGATGGGGAGCCTAAGTCACGCCCTACTACTTCCGGTTCATGGGTCCCCTACTGCCAAAACAAATGAATGAGAGTCAATGGAGCGATAAAAGTTATTTTCTGATCCAGTTTGAAATGCACCATGGATCGAACATATGTCCGTGAATTGTAAAGACAAGGTCTGATACCAAGAAAGCGTTCATTTTCGACACGCGGCAAAAGTAATTTTAGGTTTTGTGTAAAAACACGTAGCAGACTACAACAGCCGGTCTTGCCAAATTGACGTCACCAAACCACTCAACGAGACGAAGCAGAAGACGAAGACGAAACATGGCTGTGAGTTTAGCGAGCTTCACATCTTTCTTCAAGGATGAAGTAAGGAGTATCGAACGTGGAGAAAACCACTATAAATCCAGACATGTGGAAAGTGAAAAGACGGAGATTCTGCTGTGACCTCATACTGTATATGCAACCATCAATGTGTAGTCATTTTAATTGTGAATTTTTAAAAGCAAATACCTCAGAAATCACAGGATAAAGACAGTCGAAACTCACATCATTATTTATCATTTAAATTGAGGTACAACATATGTGTGATTCCAGATGAAAGACAAAGCGGACCAGAAAATAGCTTTTATCGTTCCATTGACTTCCATTCATTATTTTTTCAGCCAGGGGACCCATGGGCCGACCGGAAGGGGAGGAGACTTAGGCTCCAAAAACGTAATAACTTACAATGCCATTCTTTACATTATAAAATAAAATATAGGAAACATTATTTTGTTGTTTTAATTGAACACTTTATTGTTTCAGTATTTTAAATTACCATTATTTTAAAGTGTGAAAAATCTTATTTAGTTTACATATTTCTCTAAACTCATTTAGAATCAGCAATGCACAGCTAGTGAATTAGCTTTTTGGACTCATCCTGGACAAAATTCATGTTGTTTTAATAATGGAAATAAGATTTTACATTTAGTTTGGACATCATAAGATCAGATAATTATGATAGGAGCCTTAAAGATGAACATTCTACTGAAAAAAATATTCGCAACTTTTTTACAACTTTTTGAAAAACAGGCCGCAAAATCTGGTGTTTTTCTCTGCAACAATCATAAAAATTGCCCGCGAAATCCTGGAGGGACTGGTCAGTATTTAGATTATTTAATTTCACTTGTCAAATATTCTGTATGTTTCAGGCTCCACTCCACTGAAACACTGGGGAGTTTTTCCATACACTGGGAAACCAAGACAGCACAACATGTGCTCATATGCCACAATGCAATGGGTCTATGATGGTGATTTTTTATTATTTGTATTTGTAAAATTAAAGTAATAGTATTATCTGAGACTACAAAAGATTGACTGGGTATATTTTATGCATTTTCAGTACTTTGGTGGAACTACATTTTTCTGTCACATTAGTTTTAAAGCTTTACAGCAACACGAGGAGTTTCAGTTAAGATTTGCAGTGAAATACTATTTTATTTTTGGCAATACATTTGAACAATGCTGCTGAGTAATTCTCTAATTAAAAACAAACAAACAAACAAACAAACAGGGATGTAGATCCAAAACAAGATTCACAACAAGATTCAGGATAGAATCCACAACACTGAGTGCTTCAAAAATGAACATGTAGATCAGTGACCTACCTTCATGGTGACTTTGCTCAGATCTTATTTTAACGTCTTCAAGCACAATCTGACTTTCCCGTTGGCTCGACCAGTTGTCACTTCCTTGGCAATCACTAACAGCAACAGAACTTGATGTGTGAATGTTACCATTCAGATCAAGGCAGCTGTGAAGGCAAACTTCTCTCTTTCCTCTGCATGCAGTAGCTGTAACGGGTGGAGTGAGAGTTGCCCTTTTCATAGCCTTTGCTGCAGACTGGTCATTACAATCACTGCATGGGGTGCATTGGGAGACAAAAAACAGAGTGCTCAATGCTGAATAGAAATAAGCATATATTTCTGTTTGCAATGGAGTAAACACATGCCTACACTATACAGATCATGTGAAGGCTTTGTATCCTGCTTTTAAATTTTAATTTAACATGTTAAACCATAAAACACAAAAGGTTGAGTAATGATATCCATCATAACTCAATGCAAACATCTGTAAGCTTTTTGTGGATTTGCAAGTCACAAAAACCCAACAGTAAAATTATCATCACTGCGTATGAGAAGGGTATCCACATCTACTCCAACAGACTTTTACTTGATTATCCTAGAAAAACCAGGAACAGTGCACAATATAACTCTCTAATGGATAAGCCCTGTGAACAAGCCTAGAGGGAAACAATGTTTGTCTTCCTGCAAAGCTGGGATGTCTCCCTATCACAGCAGATCTCAGCATTCTGCCCTGAGCTCAAGAAGTCTGAGAGTCAAGTCAAGTCTTAGAGTTCTGACAGGCTAATCTTTCTGTTTGTCTCTAGCTTACATATAAATAAATGTTTTGATGCACTGATACTCTAAAGCAAGGGTGGCTAACTCCAGGGCTCGTGAGCCACTATCCTGCACATTTTAGATTTTCCCCTGCTTCAACACACCTGCTGCAGATGAATAGGTCGTTAACAGGCTTCTACAGGACTTGCTGAGAGGTTGCAGATTGGAATCAGGTGTGAAGGAGCTGGGGAACATCTACAATGTGCAGGATTGTGGCTCTCAAGGCCTGGAGTTGGCCACCCCACCCCTGCTCTAAAGCACGCTTCTAGGGTTATTGCAAATCTATCAGTAACAATATACATGCATCTCCAGTGTAGTTAGAGATTCCCTTCAACACACTATAAATTATGCTGTTATTTCCATAGGGACAATTTAGACGGCTGACTGGAGATTACTTTTCAAGTGGATAATGTTAAAGCTCTTTTGAATCCTCAGTGTGAATGTGCATGTTTATGTGAATGTGCTGTTTTTCTTTATTCCTTAAGTGAAAGAAAAAAAAAATGATAATAGTCACAAACTGACAAAAGTAATCATTTAAAATTTTATGAAAGCCATCAATGAATGCAGCCTAAGTGGGGCACAAGCCAGTGTCTTCCTAATGTCTGTCCCAAGCCTGAATAAATGCACAGGACTGTGTCAGGAAGGTCATCCAACTTAAAACTTATGCCAAATAAACAATGGTGCAAGTCAGTCAGTCATTATTTATACCCACTTACTCCTGTTTAGGGTCACTGGGAGCCAGTGACTATTTCCAACTGTCATTGGGTGAGAGGTACTGGCTCCCTGGACAGATCACCAGTCCATCACAGGGCCATGATGCAAGTCACAAGTCTGATTCCCATACTGGATCAGTCGAGGCCTGAGTTAACAATGACCAACACCAGTGCTGTTAACCTGCAAGGTGTTAGTGGAAATTGGGCTAGTGTGGGTCAATGAAAGAGAACAGGAGGAGGGTGTGTTCATAGGCAGAGAGAGAAAAGGAAAGTCAAGAGTCTAGGGACTTTGAATGTAGGAACTATGAAAAGAAAAACTAGACAGTTGTTTGACATGGCCGAGAGGAGGAAAGTGGATATACTGTGTGTCCAAGAGACCAGATGGACTGTAGCAAGGCCAGAAGCGTAAAAGTGGATTTAAGCTGTTCTATCATGGTTCTGATAGTAAGAGGAATGAAGTATGAATTATCTTGAAAGAGGAGTTTGTTTAAGAGGCCATTCCAATAAAAATTGTTTTTCCTGAGGTTTCTGTTGAATATTTTAGCTCCACATGTGTTCTTACTTTCATAGTGTGTGTGAAAACAGGTCAACAACTTCTCTTTCAGTTTTTATCTCTCAAACTACGTAGGTGGCGATAAAACCCGAGTTCAAACGGCTTGTATTTGTTTCATCACAACTCCTTTGTTCGTTAGTATTCATCGGCTCCGGCAGTTGAAACCACGCCTAGCATGCTGCTGGCTAAAACCTGTAGCATAAGACGTAACAAACAGGAAGAGACTACGTGAGCTGTTGCCAAGCACAGTAGGGCAGGAAATAGTATGCCTTGCTCTCATAGGCTAGTTTGTTAGCCAATCTGAGTCCAGCAACTTCGAATAATGAATATTAATGAGTTACAGCCCAAAGCCTGATGAATCTTGAAGCAGATAGATTGAAAGGTCTCTTAATTAGTGTTTCCTAATGTTTTTTAGACATAAAATGTTTCATATTACAGGTTTATACTTCAGAAATAACTACAAATTTATGAAATGTGTGTGAAATGGCCTTTTTAAGAATGTTCTGGAGGTGAAAAAAAGTCTCACATCTGTGTTGCAAGACTGGAAATGTAAAAGTATTATACAAAGAACTTGAAATTATTGTATTTTGAGCAAAATTATCATATACTTCTAACTTTCATTGTAACATGGCTCATGCTGCCGCGGTCTGCTCGTATTTCAATCGCAATGATTTCAAAACTTTAGCCTTTGTCACAGACAGTCATGCTAGATGAAAAGTGCTGATTGGTTGGTTGTAAGGAAACATCTTTGGATGCAACGTGCAGCCCCAGTTTAACCGCATAAGCAAGGGATCAAATTATTGTACATTATGGGATTTGTGGAATTATTGATCGTACGGGGGGTAAATAATCACAAATACAATAAGTATCATACATCTGGTAACATTATCTCAGACAGAGTGATAAGTCCAAAGCAGGAAATTGAAGATGTTTTATTTAAAGTTGTCAGTGGGTAGGATGTGAGTTGGAAGAGAATGAGAAATTCTGGAGTGAGTTAGATGAAGAGATGCAGAGTATCCCCAGGTGAGAGAGATGACTGGAGCAGACTTCAATGGACTTGCTGGTGCAAGTAACAGAGGTGATGAGGAAGTGATGGGAAGGTTTGGTGTCTAGGACACGTATGCAGAAGGACAGATGGAACTTTACAGGGGCAGGGGTAGACTTTGCAAAAGAGGATGGAAATGGCTGTAATGAACACAGGACATTGGGATGCGGGTACGTCAGGGGGCGCAAGGAAAGTCCTCCTTCTCTCCATGCTTGTGCCTGACTGTGTCCCAATTTTATCCCACAGCTTAGACACTCTCATTATATACATTCACATTACACACACACAGGGTTCTTGGGGGTAGGCTGGTACCCTGCCCTCTGTTTTAAATGCACTTTAGAACACTCCCACACCATCAATACATCTGAGCAGGAGGAGTGTGGTGCAGGGTCTTTTTATATCCATTTTCTGCCTGCCACCCGGGGCTTGGGGACGGGGGATGACCTGGCCATCAGGGTCAGGGAGAGGTTGCGGTGGTCTATGGTAGTTGGGTTCCAGGTGGTCTGCTTTGCTCTACCTCAGAGGGGAAATGAACAATTCCTCGGTCTGGTTGCCACTTTGGGGGTACTAGTACCTCGACCTGGGAGTGTAGAGTGTGTAGGAAGAGTGCAAGTATATGTGTGGGGTCTATTCCGGTTCTGTCCCTGTTGCTGTGTTTGGTAGAGTTTGTGTGTGCATAAGGGTGGGAATTCATGCTTGTATATGTGTACGATTTCTTATGCCCTTCTTTTATTGGGGCCTATCTACCCCATCATATTCCCCACCACTTACTGGTGCCCCCACCAGCTGTTGCATTAGTGGTTCCTAGAGTTTTGGGCTGGGTGCTTGGGTGTGTGCTGGCCTGATCCCAGCGGCTGCATGGTGGGCCTAGTGCTTCCTGGCTTTGTCGAGTGCCTGCTGGGGGGGCTGCCCTTGGATCTTGGATTTTTATCCCAGTGTGCTCAGGAGTGGCTGGCTACTGGAGGGACCTGAGGGGTTGTTGCTTCGGCCCCCTGGGGCATCTGTACTGCAGTTGTGGGGTGGCTGCCCTTGGGGTCGCTGATGGTCTTGTCTTGGGGCTGTGGTTGCCCCTGTGGTGGTCCTCCTGCACTCTCCTACTCTGGGGGCCTAGGATGCCCTGGGCCTGGGTTTCCCTTGTGGCCTGCTTTGGAGACTGGCGGGCAGGGCAGGGCTGGGGCTTTTCACACCAACTGTTAAACATTTTTTATAAAGAAACCTTATAGTCACAAGTGCGCACATGCACACAGGTGTTCACACAGGTGTTCACAGACACTCACTGACTTGGGCTGCCACTAAGAAAATTGTACAATAAGCAGAATGTTACTATTCATTTGTATCTATAGTGACATTATCAGTGCTTAAATATAGATGTTGGTCGATGCTGTAGTGTCTCTGCTCTTGTTTTTTAATTCTAGCAGGTGTTGAAGTGGATCACACTCTCTTTTTTTTTTAATTTCCTTTCTCCTTTAACTCCTGTCTGCTGACTGATTAAAGTTGTAATAAACAGAAATAACAGAAAAAAAAACGAAAAAAAGAAAATGTCAGTAAGTTCATATATATGGCTAATATTTTTGTTAGAAGGGCTCAAATATTGTATTTCATTTGAATGATACTTTACTAATTCCCAAGAGGAAATTAGATTTACAAAAGTGGTGTTATATTCAACAACTGTAGAGGGAGCCAAAAGATCAACAACTGCCAAAAGTATTGCTTTCAGCATGGATATGCTGTAAAACATGACCATTTAATCCCCCCAAAAATCAAACTAGGATTTATCAGATAATGTCAGAAATTTCAGGTTGTGTATTAGGCATAAGTTGAAGACATGTGCCATTTGGGAGAATTATAATATGTCATAAGATACAAGTGGCATGAGGACACAAATTAACATGCAGTACAGTGATTGTTATGACAAAACCTGCATACTGTGCATTGGCTTGGAAATCAGGCTGGCAGCAATTAGAATGCAAGAAGCTGGCCTCTTTAAATAGAAAACCCAACTAAGAGAGCAGTGGGACTAAAGCGAACTAGCTCTGCCTCTAGCTGTTGAGTAACAGAAAACTTTGTTGAAAGAAAATGAGAAAAAAATCCTGCTCACCACATTGATGGGCTGTAGTTTACCAAGCAATACAAAACCCCCAGCAAGTCATCTTCCCAGTTCTGATCACTAAATCTCTCCTTCACAATGCTGGCAAATTCAGGGTATTGTAGGTCCTTTAAACAGAAAATGTACTCCCCTTAAAAAAAAAAGCACAAAATAATTTTATTTTAACTGAACATATCAGAACATAAAAGCAGCTGGAAACAGTTGGTATTTTATAAATAATTTGATCCAAAAGCCTTTCAACACAACATGATGACTGGGATACGTGGAACATTATTCTGATTAGTAATTAAACTAGACATATGGGTGTCTGTTTTTTTATAAGAGCAGGCATGCATTTCTGTTATCCTCAGGTATATTTTGAGTGAATTTTGAAATCTTATTTATGCCAAGAGCATCCCCTCGTACAGAGGTGGCCAACTCTAGGCCTCGAGAGCCACAATCCTGCACATTTTAGATGTTCCCCTGCTTCAACACACCTGCTGCAGATGAACAGGTCGTTAACAGGCTTCTACAGGACCTGCTGAGAGGTTGCAGATTCGAATCAGGTGTGTTGAAGCAGTGGAACATCTAAAATGTGCAGGATAGTGGCTCTCGAGGCCTGGAGTTGGCCACCCTGATCTAGTATATCATACAAAGAAAACATAGATGTGTAACTGTCAAGTTAGGCAACAATAAACACTCAGAATAATATAACCTATAGAACAGGTGTGTCCAACTCCAGCCCTCAAGGGCCATCCTGCATTTCTTCTACACACCTGATTTAGATAAACATGTCATTAACAAGCTTCTGCACGGTTGGTTTAGAAGTATGACCAAACAGCAAACAAATAAATTAGTAAAACATTTGAATAAACAGTGCAATCCAATTACAATTTGACTTTTTGGAAATAAAGCAGTACACAGCACTGCTTCCTTTTGTCAATCTTTTAGCCAACCATTTGAACATCCATTCACTAATTTAGCTACCCTTTTGAACAATTAGGTCACATCTTAACAGGGAAATTGTAATACTTGATTGATCTTTCATCTTTTGCCTAAACATGTAGCAAGACATGATTTTAATTGTAATCCAATCTTTCACAGTAAATCAACAGAATAAGTAATAAAGTTCTTCCTAACTTTTTGTACAACAAATAAAGCAGTTGACTTTAAGGAAAATTTTAAACATACCCATGACCATTTCTTGATGTCCACTGTTTAAATTTCCATTGTTTGAAAACTTTCCTTTGAGAAGGTCAATTACGTCCTGTAAGGCATGGTGGACTCTAGAGGGAATGGACTTTGAGGCTGACTGATTCTCACGTTGTGTTTCTGTTTTTGTTTGTCCATTGTGCACACTGGACACACTATGCTCGTGGTAGCTGTCAAAAATGATTGAGCTATCACTGAAAAAAGATCCCGATTGCTTATATTCCTTGGCTTCCTGCATCACACAGTCAATAAAGAGACCATTGTTGCTGTCCTGACCTGCTATCAGTTTCTGTAAAGGTTGCGGTAATAAAGAAGGGTTTATATCCAGCCTGAGTAGAGATTTGGGTGCCCTGATCTTAACGGGCACTAAAGAAAGATGTCCTGTGGTGGGATCCTGCCAAAAGAGATAATTGTTTAAGATACTGCAGCCATTGAGGTTATTTGATAATGGCATAGGGAAGGAAACCTCAAGGTGGGAAATGTGGTCAGAAAGTACGTTGGTGCTTGCAGTTTGAGAAGAAGTTTTTAAAGCTGTCTGATAGTGAGTCAGTTCCTGTAAATGTAAACAAGGTTGTGTTGCATGCTGGCACTGATGAGGGAGGAACTCAAGGCAGCTTTCCATATTGTGATTTTTGGCTTTTGTAAATCCATCAACGGTCCTGTAAAAAAAAATAAAAATAAAGTTTTACTGCATTTTGTGAAAGAACTAATTTCTTCATTCTCTTCTTTTAAAATGTATGTGTATATATATTTATACCACAGTTAGTTTCAACCATGCAATTTGATTGGATAACAGACATTGCAAAGTGCTGATACAACAGAACAACAGCACTGGGACTTTTTACAGATAATATCACTCCGCTGTACACAGGTGGACACGGGGGAGCAGCTGGGTGCATCGCTCTGCAGCGCTTCAGCCAGTGTGAATCAGGCGTCCCGTCACATCGCCTTCTGATTGGCTATACGCTGCACAGAGATGACTTCATGCTCGGTTCTCCTCGCAAGACATCACACACGGACAGATATCGGGCCAAGACAATCCAACATGTTGGATTTCCCCGATTTGC
Organism: Pachypanchax playfairii; assembly: GCA_006937955.1. Classification (NCBI taxonomy): domain Eukaryota; kingdom Metazoa; phylum Chordata; class Actinopteri; order Cyprinodontiformes; family Aplocheilidae; genus Pachypanchax; species Pachypanchax playfairii. The sequence continues at coordinate 5,889,974 of SSNP01000015.1, read as the reverse complement.
AATCAAACGTCCTTCCAGGCGGACCTGATCTCTCTTAACGCACCACACATGGTAAGATTATCAGTTAGCATTATCTTAAGAGCCGTCTCGATAATCAGGGCTTGTCGGAAGGGGAAAATCGGCATAAAATCTTATTGTGTGAACCTGATATTTAATCAGTTAACTCCTGGATTTTAAACATAAATGTTTGTGTTGCCTGGCAACAGCTATTTGTGTTTACAGAGCCTGATAAATTATTAAAAACATTAACAAATCATAATCTGTTGTTGCTTATTGTTATAAAAATAAAATATGCTTGTAGAACTGTGGTATAAAAACAATATCACACTCGAGGTCATGTTGTTGTACCAAATATCAGCACTGGTGTGATTATCTGAGGCCCTATGACCGAATCACACCCGTGCTGATATTCGGTACAACCGCACGACCTTGAGTGTGATAGTGCTTAAAAATATATACACACACACATACATAACAGATGGATTAAAAGCTACGATCCACTTCTGCTTTTTTACTGCTTTAATATATTTTAATGCAACACTATGAGTTTAAAATAGAAAGTGATGATACATACTGGACATATTATCCTACCCTTCAGTGGCAGATCCTTGATGCTGGCTTTCTTTCTTCTCTATGTTTGCTTCATTGGTCAGGATGATGGGGGTGAAGTGTGTGGCAATGGAAGTGAAGGCCTCTGGGAGTTTAAGCTCTTCACTGACAGGATAGCTGTGGGGAACAGGGCCAGGAATAGGAGCCAGTCGGCTCTCAGTGGCCATGGGCACAAAGCCTACACGTGGTTACAACAATTCCAGATACAATATCAATGATATTGTCTCATGCAATACATATTAACTTACATAAAAGGTAAAAAATCCTTGCAATGGCCAAACCTCAGTTTAAATCTCTGTTTCCAGATTTTATTGAGGGATATATATACACTTTTTTTTAATAAAAATAAAATATTTCAAATAATTTATTGATATTTAGTACAGTTCTATGCTTTTCCTTGTAGTATTTTATTTCTTGTTTGGGGTCACGAGGAATTTATAATCAGATGTTAAATGTGAACGATGAAGTATTTCTGGTTCTGAATGCCATACCTTAAAATGGCCAGTACAACCATATAAATTCACAATTACTTATAAAGTAACAGTTATATGATATATTTAGTTCTCCTAATTTGCATGTTTTTGAACTATGGGTAAAGAAAAGTAACAGGCTACAAAAGAAGAGAACTCCAGATAGCAAGCCTGAGGAGCCAAAATTCAAAACTGTGTTCTGTGCTAAATACTACATCACTGTATCATCTTTTGGAACAGCCAGCTAGTGAATGATAACGATTTCATATTCAAATACAATATATCGCATGAGGGTCATCCATACTTAAGTCAGACGGTCCTACCGTTGTTTTGTGGAGGTTCTTCACATAAGCAGAGATGAGTTTCAGATGAGCTCAAATCTTGTGAACTGCTGTAATTGAAGGCTGGCTGAGGGGAAAGAATATACAAACACAAATGTACAAAACATATTTAATTTAATAACACTTTATTAAACTAAAGGTGAGTGTTTCAAGGTTGCTCTTCTTATTTGTGAGAGGTTCCAAGTTCCCCATTATGACTGATAGAATTGATGGTTTGCTCCTGCTCTATATGAACTGTTGTCTGTTTAACCCTTTAACACAGAGAGTGTACCTTTTTATCAACACATGGGTGCTTTAAATTTCCATAACTCCAGTACTGTTTGTGCATGAGAAAAAACTGAGAGGGTATAATAAAGAGAATCAGCATATTAGGATAGTGTAAAGAATTTGCAGTGTAGTGTAAAAAATAATTTGCTCTGCCTTGTTTTTTCATTGTTTGCCTCACACATCATAACAGTGAAAACATTTAACATTCAGGTGACGAGATGTTTGACAGATTGAAAGATAGAATGTGTTTTTTACAAATCTATTTGTGACTAAATTGAGAGGAAATATGTGAAGAAAATCTACCTTTGTGATACTCCACTGTTAAAGGGACTATAAGGAAGTTTGAAATTTTTGCATGACGCGTGCATGCTGTACGTGCACTCGCAAGTGTTCAGAAACAGCTAAACAAGCAACAGCTGTAACCAACCACCAACCAAAGACCTTCTTCCTAAGAAGATGACTCACTCAGTACAGAAGCAAAACAGTCGCTTTCAAGCAAAAATGACGCCAACTGCAGGTCTTTTTTCATACAGAGAGATTCTCTCAGCATTTTCCACTTCTCATACGCAGAACCCATATTTACTCTTGTTCTTTTCTTTTCTTGTTATTTTATTGGGGCGGCTGTGGCTCAGTGGTTAGAGTGGTCGTCCTCCAACTTGATGGTGGATCGATCCCGGTTTCCATCGCCACATGTCGAAGTGTCCTTGGGCAAGACACTGAACCCCATGTTGCCCCCCTGATCTGCATATCGGGTTGTGTGAATGGGTAAATGCAAAACCTTGCAGTGTGACAGCGCTTTGAGTGGTCTGAATGACTAGAAAAGCGCTATACAAATACAGGACATTTACCATTTTTTTCCTACATCGATCCGACTCAAGTTTCGGCCTTTTTGTCGCGATGGAAAAAACTTTTCTTGGTTTCTTTTTCTTGGTTGGGCTCTGGGCTGGAGTGTTGCTGGCGCTTGAAGCAGCTCTCTTCTTGTTCTCAGTAAAATCTTCAAACACTACCTCTGGCTCTGCAGCTTTTGCAAGTGATAGCAAACACTACGCCTGAGCGTGAACGTGCATGACATCATCATTAGGCTGCCTCTGGAAAGCACCGTGTCTGTTCGACCCGAACAAGCTGCATTAATAACTAATAATATAATTTTACATGCATATAGAGACAACTACGGTGAAAATGCCTGGGCTCTTTCTAGTGACCAGGACATTGTTGGAGCATGTATGAGGAAGAAATTTTACATATATTTATTTGTTGTTAAACTTCCTTATGGTGCATTCACACCGGCCCAACCATCAACTTCATAAGCGGCAAGTTTACATGTAAAGTCTATGGTGGACGGGCGTCAGACAGACGTCAACGGCTCTGCGGCGCTTTGTGAGCGTTATGAGCGGCAACTTTTCAAGCTTTTCTAGCGTTTCAGGCGTTGACGCTTGAAAAGCTAGAAAAGCTCAAAGTTCAGCTAGCTGAACTTTTGACATTGATAACGCTCTTGAAGCGGCATGTCAACCAATCATAGCGTCTCAAAGAAGCGGGATCAGCCAAAATGGAAGATAAATTAACCTCATCCAAACGTAGCTCCTGGAGCAAATGGTTAAACTCACCAAACTCAGAACGCATTTGAAGAATGGGGTGTATCCACAAACGGCGCTGATGCACCCGACGTCGACGTTGTCTAGATCTATGAAGTAAATACATCCAAGCCACTGTCTCAATATGATCAGCCATAGCTCCGAACATCCGATAACAAAGGAAGCCCCGCCTTCGCGCTCTTTTTCGGTCAGGCTTTACGAGTTTTAACGCCTATGCGCTCTGACTGGCTGGTGTTATGAGCTTCAACTTCAAACGTCAAATTTGGAGCGTTATCAGCGTTGCTTGACGTTGACAAAGTGGCCGGTGTGAATGCACCTTTACAGTCCCTTTAAACTCACCAGGGATTTGGAGTCCTAACTTGGATATCATTTAAACTTTGAAATGTCCATCAGATGTTCCTACTTGTAAAAAAAATATCTTACTGTTGTGGTTATATTCATAACGTATTGTAAAAAAACTGATAGGAGTCCTACCACAGTTTCTAAACTAGATAAATAAAAAAAATAGTAATGTTTTCAATAGAAAATTAGCAAGAAAACTCAGAAATGATAAAAGTGTCTGGTCATAAAACAGATCCACTGCAACAATCTGTCACTGTGCTATTCTAGAACAATGTCATGTGTCCAATATAAAAAAGAATGTTGTATCAAAATGGGAAAACAAACAAACAAAAACAATTGATGATCATTATACAGAGTTAAACTGGTTTTGACTCTCAGAACTAAATATTACACAACAAACAGATTAAGATACTGTAGTGTAAATGTGCATGTTGGACAGCTTACCGGGTGAACTCTGCTGATGAGGTTGACCCAGACAGTCTCAGCTTTCAGCCCTTGACATGACAGGTTGTCATTGCAGCTCTAGAAAAAAAATCAAACAACACAGGACAATTCATATACTGATAGTAATTACAAACTAAAACTAAAAATGCTTTTTTAATGACTGCATAATAACAACAACTGGCGAGAAGCACTTTATTAAACAAACATTTTGGACAAATTGAACTAACTACACTAAAATTATGATAACTTTTCCTTTTAAATGGTTTTTCTGTTACAAAATAGACTTTTCTGTTAATTTTTTAATGTGTCCTTAAGATCAGTGAACTATTTCTTCAATTATATTTGTAAAATTAAAACAACTGCAATTGAAAGTGTTTATTAGAATAAATTGTTACAACCAGATAAACAAGTTTGAAGAAGAGCACACCCATCTGTACCCGCTTGATATCGTTTAGAGTCGCAGGGGCTAGTACCCATCTCTATAGTTCCTGGGGGGAAGGCAAGGTCTACAGGTTGCCAGTCCAGCAGAAGGCATTTACATTGTCAGAGCAACAGGCAAATGTTTGGACACACCCAGAGAAGAATGGTAAATGGTAAATGTCCTGTATTTGTATAATCGTATATAATCGTATATATCGCTTTTCTAGTCATTCAGACCACTCAAAGCGCTGTCACACTACAAGTTTTACATTCACCCATTCACACAACCCGATACACAGATCATACGCTACATGGGGTTCAATGTCTTGCCCAAGGACACTTCGACATGTGGCGGGATCGATCCACCAACCTTCAAGTTGGAGGACGACCGCTCTAACCACTGAGCCACAGCCGCCCCAAGAAGGACCCAACAATGGCCGATAAGGACTCAGAAGGCTTTTATAAAGAAAATACCAGGGAAGGAAAAAAAATATGCTTAAATAATTAACAGGACACACTCACCATAAACAAGAATACTATATAAACTTCCAATGACATCTCATTATAAAATAAGTTGTTAATTGACATCATGGCAGCATTGTTCTTCAGAGCAGCATAAATCGTCAGAACACCACTTCCGGCCGCGACCTGAGAGAGTGAAGTTCTTTAGTCCATTCTAGGGCCATCAGAGACACACAGAGTGATGTCTAATATGAAGCTGAACATGTTTTTTGGTGAGTATCCACTTAGACAAGTTTCAAAACAGTAGCTTAAACTTTTAAAAGTTATTTTGTACTGATTTAAGTTCTCACCACCTAAGGATCAGTAACAGAATTTTTTTCAAACAGCTACTCTGATCCACACATTCCTTATCTAAAAGCAACCTCACTGGCCCAGATGTAGGAAATGAGGCAACTTTGAGCTGACTGATATTACTTGTACATGATATGTAAGATGCTTGAAAACTGAACTTAAAGACAGTTAATTTAGCAAATAACTAAATCAGTCCAACTGGCTCATTTTGATTCAGAATAGCAACAACTCTACTCTGAAGTCTTTCAAAAAAGCTACAGTAAGTTCCCCACCCTATCTTTCAGAAATCACTGAAGCTGAGTCCAACTACTCTGTGGAGGGAGCTCATTTTACCCTCTTATATTTGTGAACTTCTGTTCCATACCTGAGGGGAGGATTGGATCATAGATAGATTGGTAAACTGACAACTTTGCCTTTAAGTTTTACGCTCTCTTTGCTATTACTGATCGGTATAGCCACAACATTACTGTACATGCTGCCACCAATCTATCTATCAATCTTAAATTGTGTAGATTCTTAGTCATCTTTACTTTAGTTAGGGTTTGTCACAAGTAAGCCTTTGTGGCATCGCCTCTGTCCCCCTAAGTGCAGACTTTGATCGTTTTGAAACTGCTCTGGAGGCAGAGACAAAGCGGCACTGTAGGCATGAGATAAGTTAAATCTGAGTCCACCTCCTCTGTTAAGAGACAACACTCACTGGCCACTTTATTAGGCACACCTGTCCAAATGCTCATTAATGCAAATTTCTAATCAACCCATCACATGGCAGCAAACTCATCTTGACCATGTAGACATATGATATGCTGCAGTTCAAACCGAGCATCAGAATGGGGAAGAAAGGTAATTTAAGTAACTTTGAACGTGGCGTAGTTGTTGGTGCCAGATGGGCTGGTCTGAGTATTTCAGTAACTGCCGATCTACGGGGATTTTCAGGCACAACCATCTTTAGGGTTTACAGAGAATGGTCTAAAAAAGGGAAATATCCAGTGAGTTCTGTGTGTGAAAATGTTTATCTCAGAGGTCAGATGAGAATTGCCAGACTGGTTCAAGCTGATAGAAAGGCAACAGTAACTCAAATAACCACTCGTTACAACCAAGGTAGGCAGAAGAGCATCTCTGAACACACAACATATCTAACCTTGAGGCAGATGGGCTACAGCAGCAGAAGACCACGCCGGGTGACACTCCTGTCAGTTAAGAACAGGAAACTGAGGCTACAATTCGCACAGGCTTACCAAAATTGGACAATAGAAGATTGGAAGAATGTTTCCTGGTCTGATGAGTCTCGATTTCTGCTGCTACATTCAGATGGTAGAGTCAGAATTTGGTGTCAACAACATAAAAGCATGGATCCATCCTGCCTTGTATCAACGGTTCAAGCTGCTGCTGCTGCTGCTGCTGGTGGTGTAATGGTGTGGGGGACATTTTCTTGACACACTTTGGGCCCCTTAGTACCAATTGAGCATTGTTGCAACACCACAGCCTACCTGAGTATTGTTGACCATGTCATCCCTTCATGACCACCATGTACCATTTTCTGATGGCTACTTCCAGCTGGATAATGTACCATGTCATAAAGCTGGAATCATGTCAGACTGGTTTTTTGAACATGAAAATGAGTTCACTGTACTCAAATGGCCTCCACAGTCACCAGATCTCAATCCAATAGAGCATCTTTGGGATGTGGTAGAACGTGAGATTCGCATCATGGACGTGCAGCCGACAAATCTGCAGCAACTGCGTGATGCTATGATGTCAATATGGAGCAAAATCTCTGAAGCATGTTTCCAATACCTTGCTGAATCTTTGCCATAAAGGATTAAGGCAGTTCTCAAGGAAAAAAGGGGTCCAACCCAGTCCTAGCAAGGTGTACCTAATAAAGTAGCCAGTGAGTACACTCTCAGAAATACAGGTACAAGACAAGAACATTTTTGTACATATAGGTAAATTGTTTTAAAATGTTACCTTAAAAGTACAATATTGGTCTTTAAAGTGTTCAAATTGATATAAAATACAAATTTGTACCATTTCAACTGCACCTGCAACCCTCGCTAAGGCTGGTTAATCTCCATTTTATTAAGTTTCATCCATCATTTTCAATATTATGTTTTAAATGTTGGTTTTAGACTTCAAAACATGGCATAATTTTACTGTTTTAGTGGAACAACTTCATAAGGTACAAAAGTGGACCTTGACTACAGGGTACACCCCCAGCGACAAGAATTTGTAGCCTTTTTGTCGCTGGGGGTGTATACAACACTAATTTTCTAGACAACGAAGTCTTCTCTGTTGATACGAATTTCAGTTTGTGGGTACGAGTTGAAAAGCAGCTGAAATGACATCACATGGGGGAGGAGTAATTAATCAGGTGTTCTGAAGAAACACAAGGTCAACTATCACATCTATGCTGATGACTGTCAGATCTGCCTTTCCATAAATCCTCATGACCCAACCCGATCCATTTTGGACTGTCTATCAAAAGTGAAAACTTGGCTGGCTTGCAGTTTTCTACTTCTGAATGATAGTAAAACGGGGGCAATTCTCTTGTGTAACCAGTTTGGGCGTTAAACTTGACTTGGACTTGTCCATGCTACTTCAAGTTAATGCCACCATCAAGTCCTGTTTCTTTAACTCTCTTGTATTACCCAGCTCAAACACATTCTTGATTATGCAAACTTTGTACTCTATGGTGTTAACAGGTCTTCACTTGACCACCTACGGAAAGTTCAAAATGCAGCAGCACGTTTTCTCACCAACACAGACATGCAATCTCACATCACTCCAATTTTGGCTGAATTACATTGACTTCCCATTTCATAGTGCATTTAATTTAAAATCCGATTCTTTGTTTACAAAGCTCTTCATAATCTGACTCCTTCATATCTGTATGAACTGCTCATTAATTACAAACCATTGAGATTTGCTGACCATCTGCTATTACAAATCCCAAGTATGAACTATAAATCCCATGGTGAACGTGCACTTTCATTTGCTGGTCCAACATTATGGAACAATCTTCCACTCTCTGTGAGATAATCCACCTCTATACTTTCTTTTACATCTCGTCTGAAAGCCCATTATTTTAAGTTAGCTTTTGGTTATTGATGTTTGATATCAGTTGTCTTAACACCCTTTTTAATTCTTCTTCCTGGTTTTATTTTTTGTTTACATATTTGTTTATTGTTATATTTTCCATGTTGTTTAGTTTCATGATTCGCTATACAGCACTTTGGTCAGCTGTCATGCTGTATGTTAAAGTGCTCTATAAACAAACTTGACTTGATTAAATCACATTTTGGATTTCACCTGCTTGTCTGCTACCTGTATTTTGGATGATACACCATAGACTTTGTCATGTCTGCATTTCCAGTTCATGACAATATTTTGTGGAAAATCTGAACTGCAATAAAGACAGCTGAAAAAAAACAAGTGAAGATTGGGTTTCTTTGGCTGCTGTTACAGTATTGGCAGATTATTGGTATGCCATGTAAACATGTTTTGTAATTGCTTTAAAAAATCAAATTAGAGAAGCGTAAATCTTAATACTGTTAACTGTAAACTGATCACTCATTATTTTTTTGGAAAAAGAAAATAAAACTACAGATTCAAAAGAAACACGTGAGCATAAAGATTATTAAAACTATGTTACGGTTGATTTTAGGCTTTTAAAGATTTTTAATCTATTTAAAAAATCATCTTAAAACTCAGTAAGACAAAATCTGCTAAGAATGGTGATTTTTTTTTTCTTTTGCAAGAGCCAGACAAATACAATAGCTTCAAATGTATAACTGCATGGCTTGACTCCCACCTAATTTTAAATGTTAATGCAAAAGATAACCTTTTTAGCCATAACAATCGTTGGTCTCTCCATGGGTGTCTTTTTAGCCATCTCCAGGAGAAGCCTCTTCATTTTGCGAGGAATTGCAAGTTTTTGATCGGGTGACAAACTGAACTTGGCTGTAGCCCACAGAATAGCAGCAACCCCATAAACACAAGCCTGAACAAACAGAAAGAAAAAGATGATGAAACTACATAACAAGATGATAATTGGTTTACTTTTAAAGACAACAAGACTATCAGAGATACAGACCTTCTCAGTTACAATGCCATGTTCTTGATACTCAGGTGCAAGAAAAAAGTCATCTTGAGTTTCTGTAAAGGTGACACAGATAATATAGATATAAATAAACAGAACAGAGGAAGTAAAAAAAGGTTAGAACTAAGAATTACTTACCTATATTTCTAGGCTTCAGAAAAAGCACCTCTCCTTTGCAATTCACGTACAATGTGTCAAGACATAAATAGGCTGATGGAAAAGAGAGAGTCCAATTTTACAGTAGAATAGTAAGCAATATTCATGTAACAGAATTTACACAATAATTGCATTGCCATTTTCTTTTTCTTCTGAGTGTGAGTGGGACTAAAAATTCAACTTTTAGCCATAACTAAAACTTTGAATGTAAATCAAGATAAAGGATACAACTGTTATTACAGGAACTGTTAATTTACCATTAGGGGACAGAAACAGGAAAAATTACCTGGAAAGTCAATATAGGTTTGCAATGATGACAGGCAGGTGTAACACAGAGACCACAACTCATTGACTGTAAGTCTCCGTCCATGACGAGAAAGTAACTCCCTTAAAGAAATCCACTGGATAATAAAAAGAACAAACAGAAATAAAAAATTAGCTGTTCTCTTGAGAGATCATGTGAATGTTTTATGAACAAAGTAAAGTACACAATTAGTGTTTTCCCCCAATAAGCAGAATTTAAAAATTGGCCCTAGGTGTGTGAATGGTTTTTTGGCCCTGTGATAGACTGCCCAGGTGTAACCTAGCCTCTCGCCCAATGACCACTGATGATAGTCACCACGTCCCTGTGACCCTGAACAGGAACATGGAGGGATAGATAATGACTGATTGACATACTGGTCGCCTGTTTGTTGAAAAAAACATGGTTATAAGGACATTAGAAACCCTTAAAATCTTCTAAATTACTGGCCATAATAAGAAAACAGGAAAAACCATCCCAGTCTGATGGTGATACCATACCACTAGTATAGGCTACCATATACACTAGTATATGGTATCACCATCATGCCACCTTTCAAACCTGAGACATATTGAGCAGTTTCTTAAAGAGGCCATTCCATTAAAAAGTTTTTTTTCTGAGGTTTCTGTTGAATATTTTATCTCCACAGGTGTTCTTACCTTCATAGTGGGTGTAAAAACAGGTCAACAACTTCTCTTTCAGTTTTTATCTCTCAAACTATGCAGGTGCCGATAAAACCTGAGTTCGAACCCCTTTGCTCGTTAGTATTCATCAGCTCCAACAGTTGAAACCCCACCTGTTATGCTGCTGGCTAAAAGCTGTAGCATAAGACGTATTAACCGGAAGAGACTACGTGTGCTGTTGCCATGCGCAGCGGGGCAGAAAACAGTATGCCTTGCTCTCATAGGCTAGTTTGTTAGCCAATCTGAGTCCGGCAAATTTGAATAATGAATATTAATGAGTTGCAGCCCAAAGCCTGACAAAACCAGACGAATTTTGACGCAGAGAGATTGAAAGGTCTGTTAATTAGTGTTTCCTAACGTTTTTTAGATATAAAATGTTTCATAGCCTATTACAGGTTAATACTTCAGAAATAACCACAAAGTCATGAAATTTGCGTGAAATGGCTTCTTTAAGGAAGAGTGGGCCAAACTACCTGATGATGAATACATACATCTCATTGTGAAATACAGAGATCCCTTGTTGGCAGTGATTATTGCAAAAGGGACAGCTACAAAATATTAAGTTAAGGGTACCACTATTTTGTTTATGCCCTTTGTCTTTTTCAATAACTATTTATGGTCATATAAAGTATACAGCAAATCTAAATTCTGATCTGTATAATATATGGAATAAATAATAAGGAATGCTATAAATGTTTTGTAAGTTTTAAGTTATTGGAGTTATTGTGGAATGGAGCCAACAAAATTGGGTGTGTCTGTATGTGGTGCAACAGTTGATCTATAAAACTGAAAGCTCTAATAGCTGTGACCAACCTCATCCTGAGATTCTTCATTCAGGCACAGCATACTCTTGGTCATGTAGTTATAAGGAATGTAGAGGTTTTGTTTCAATATCCTTTGGTCTTCTAAAGCATTCAGTTCTGTTTCAAGTTCTTGGTAGGATGTAAAAGAAGATGTTAGATCCTCAATACTGCCATTAGACTGACTTTCGAAGCCCTCCTGAATATTTGTTTGTCTTTTGCAAATGTTCACATGGTCATTTTCTTCCAATTGATCCTCACTCTCATGAGCAGTACAATGAGCATAAGACTCACAGGACTTTCCACGGTTGAGTTTTTGAAATTTGTTACTCCACATAGACTTGCAGCTTAAATGTTCATCTGCTCCTATTTCAGTGAGATCCGAAACTGGTATACTGATATCTCCATGTGTTGGGGTGGAGAGACAAGGAGGATTGTTGGAGTCTGGGACAGAGCAGGAGCGATTAAGAGCTCCCTTTGCTCTGGTGAACTTCTGCTGGGTTTTGCTTCTCACAGGAGAGCTATTGTGAGACCGGCAGTCCATCTCATCTGTCAGGATCATAAGGTCTCCTTCGTTGCTTTCCATATCCTCAGCCCATGAAGAAAAATCCCAACCCCTACATACCTGCAGATTCAACACAGCATCATTTGATTCGGCTGTTATGAAGGCATTATTGATGAAAAAAACAACCAACACAGAAAAAACTTAAAGCAAAGGTTTGTCCCTTAGAATAATAAAACAGAAAAAGACCACTTTTTTGAAACCAACCTTAGTAACGCCCCTGAAACATGAGCCTGTATTTTATAAAACAAGAGGATGTCAACACATATACCGACTCAAGGGTCTATTTTTGTGTCTTATTAGTGCCAATAGGGTAATATAGGGAAAACAATAAAAAGCTACATTAGTGATATTCTTTGAGTTGTCTGGCTTGTCTATATCAGAATTTGCACAAATCATGGTGCCAGATCACAAAAAGATAAAACTTTGACTGGCATTGGTTCAGCCCATATGACATTTTAGCTCAATATCTGTAAAACTGAATATTTTGTGTTTGCACAAGTCCATTAGGTATGGGAGCCATCTTGAATAGGTTTGACCTCAAATGTTCATCAATTGTTGATGTTCATACAGTGACTCAATTTTAAAAGCTTAATTAAAATTGGTCCAGTGGTTCATAAGGTATTTTGCAAATACTATAGAAAAACAAACACAAGCACACATTCCTTAGTGGTGGGCAATTAATACCTAAAACTTCACAAAGCCCATATACCTGCCGCCTGGACAAAGTATTTGTCAAGGAAGTATTTGGCAGGTCCTTAGTCTTATCTTCTGAGTTCCGTCTTTTCAGGAGACTTTTGGGTTTGGAATGCTGCCATCTTGCCTCCCAGGAGCTTTCCTGTCCATCTGTGGATGTATAAAACCACAATTGAAGGTGAGTGGTAACCAAGGCATCAGTAATAGACAGCTTTGATAAATAAATTAACCTTGGATGTTTGAAACGGATTCAATAGAGAGCACTCGTCGTCCAACTGAAGACAGTTTCCGGCACACAGCTGCAGAAGAGGTGTGAGACAGCTGTGTTTCAGCCAGCCACAAGATGTCCTGCAGGAGAAATAACCCTTTATGGCCTATCAGAGGACAAGTCCATCAAGTCAATTTACTATACATCAACATAACATATGACCCTTTAGTCACAAATTAAATACATTTAAATCAATAAATAAGTGCAATAAACTAAACTACTTAAATATCAAAGAAATGTAAAATCTTTTTTATACTGTATATTTTTTACACCATTTTCTAAAACAGAAATGTCATAGTTGTGGAGTCTCCCTTAGCAAATTGGCCTAAGGGGAGTGGTCAGACTAAGAGGTGCCCAAGGAGCTTGGGGTTGGCCAGGCTCTGCCTGAAAAGACTACAGGAAGCCACTTCCTCATGGACTTTGAGGAAGAAAATCAAGAAAGGATGTATAGAGAGAGCAATTATCTCCCTATGCCAGTGGAAGACAAATGTAGGGACCTGGGTATGCTGATCCTCTGTATCATAAACTGTCTTCAAAAGTGGAATGTAACCTTGCAGTTGTTTGAATGTAAGGTTGATACTAGATACAATTGGGCTGACCTCTAAGCACAGCTGGAACCCAACTTCTGCAGAGGGGCTGGACCCTCTCCTACTCTGGAGTTGCTCAGCAGGTGAGACGCCAGGCAGGAGTTGGAGTACTCACAAGCCCCCTGGTAAGCATCTCAGTGCTGGTGTGCTCCCAAAGTGATTAAGAGGACATTTCTCAGTGGCTTCAAGTTACAGGAAGGACGTTTCCGATTGTTGTTTGTGAGTGTGACCCAAACAGCATTTCAGATTAACTTGACTTCTTGGAGTCTCTGGATAATGTGCTGGATGGGGTGCCATCTGGGTAATCTGTCATTTTGCCGAGGACCTTAAATGCCCATAGGGAAAAGAACAGAATGACATGGACAGGCATGTTTTATAGCGATGACCTCCCCCTCTGAATCAGAGCAGTGTTTGGTTTTTGTTCTAGTCATGATTTACCATAACAAACACAATGTTCAAACATAGGGTAGTCAATAATTGTCACTGGTACCAGGCAACTTTGGACAAAAGGTTTACGATCAATTTTGCAATTGTGTCATCAGACCTGAGAGCCTATCTCTTGGACACTTGGGTAAAGAGAGGGTCAGAGGTGTCAGCTGATCAACACCTGGTGGTGGTCAAACAGCCCCAGTTAACTCTCACTACTTGTTTGGGTTTACCAGGCCTTTATGGCATCCTCCCCTGTCAGGGAAATCTTTGAATTACACCCCCAGGAAATGTTATTATCAATCTCAGGTGAGTTTGAGGACATAGAATCTGAGTGGTTCAAACTTAAGGCCTCCATTATGCATGCAGAGCTCAGGAGCAGTAGCCAGAAAGTAATTGGTGCCTGACAGAGCAGCATTTGAAAGAAGTAAAGCTGAGAGGCATGGCTTACTCAGAGGACCCCTTAAGCAGCTTTCAGGTACTGTATGGCTAGAAAGACTGCAACTTCTGTGGTTGCAGAAGCAAAACCCCAAGTGTGCTTGAACATAAAGTTATGAACATATGCTAATGAAAAATCCTTCTTCTTTCGGATTCTCTGGTAGAGAGCAAAATACATGATTCTATCAATTCAGCCAAAGTGTCAACAACCTGAAGCTGCAGGGCAATAAAGAGCAATGGGTACTATGATGTAGGGGTGGCCGTGGCTCAGGCAGTAGAGCGGGTTGTCTGGTAACCGGAAGGTCACCGGCTCGAATCCCCACCCTGCCCGGTGAAAAAAAGATCGCCTGGTCGTTGTGTCCCTGGGAAAGACACTCAACCCACCTTGCCTGTTTGGTGGTGGTCGGAGGGTCCAGCGGCACTGGTGTCTGGCAGCCTTGCCTCTGTCAATGTGTGTCCCAGGACAGCTGTGGCTACAAAATGTGTCTAGTTCATCATCACCAAACATGTGAATGTGTGTGTGAATGGGTGAATGCCATACTGTAGTGTGACATGCTTTGGGGGTTGTAGGACCTGAGTAAAGTGCTATACAAATACACACCATTTGCCATAGTATTTTTTCTGAAATGAAGTGTTTCAACATCAGATGTAACATGACAGAAGAAGGTCCATATTTTTTTTCAGATTTTGTCTTGTGGATTATCATGATCGTTTCTCAGCAAGTTTGAGCTGGGCATTGTGTTCGATTAACTCAGCAGTGAGTTGAATGTTAATGACTGTTCTTAACTCATTCAGTGCCAGCCACTTTGTGGTTTCATATCCCCCTCAGTGCCAGAGATATTTAGCATTTTTGAAGGCCCAAAGAATATTTTCTCCTATGACTATGTGAATTCTGAAACCACTATCACAAAGATTAGTCTTTCTTCTTTCAGCAGCAAAAAAAAAACTGGTTCATCTATCAACACTTACTTTGTGTTTTATGCAGCGAATCGTTCTTTATTTTGGTCCCCGACCCAGGTTCACTAGAAGAGGACAGAAGAACCATCCTGTCAAGCTGAAGACGTCACAATCCCGAAATGACGAGCTGAATCAAAAACCGCACCACCTTTGACACAATACTCGGCTCCAGTAGAGCCGATCGTCCCGCTGAAAGTATTTTATTCATGTAATCAACTCCACCACCTTCTCAATTCCATAAATTCTATGCTAGTTGTAATAACTCTGAACAGCCACTTTACAGACTCTGAATCTCCCTTCCGCATTCGCCGTCTGTCTCGTCCTGATCACCTGGCTCTGCCCCCGCTCCTCATGGCTTTATTACAGGGTAGGGAAGGAAGATCTCACCCAGTGCACCACTGCCCCCTCCTGGATCATAGCACTAATTCCCAGAACGCTTTGTGGGATTTAAGCCAATAAAAGCTAAAAGTAGAATGAAATAAAAGTAGAGATGTCAAGACGTCAATGGCACTGAGCGTTCGGATTCAGTTTGACATCTATAGATGTCAGTGGCACTGAATGAGTTAAATAGGGTGCAATTACTTTTTCACACAAGGCTATGCTGGCTTGACTAGCCTTTACTGTTTATAGATAAAATCATTTAGGTTAGTTCCATCCATCATTTGGTTTTATTTATAACTGATTGTAAGTAATATTCAGCATGCACCTTTTCTCAGTATGTTTGTGAATCAGAATATTTTCTTCTTTAATAATTCATTTTCACTCTGTGAATTATGTATTAAGCAAATTATTTTTAGATGTTTTGTTTCATCCTGTTGATTAAACTATGCTTCAAAAGACAGCATAGATGTGACCAGTTGTTATTTGTATTTACACAAAATGTCCACTTGATGCTGCTAGAGAACACTGACAATAAATGCAGACACTAAGTCAAAAGAGAAAAACATGAACATGTGATGTGATGTTTTATTGACTATTGAAATTGGTAACACATTGATGCTACAATTTACGTCCATGCTACTTCTTAGATGCTGTAAATTTCCATACAAACAGTAAATATTTTGTGACCAATTAATTAGGCTTTTTTAATAACTAATTTAAAATAATGGAATAAATCAGAAGTTTACAGTTTTATTTACATTAATGTTATAGATCACTTATAATGAGAATTTATGGTCATATCATTAAAACAAAAGTGCTTGAGTGAGGCCTCTGAGTACTGATGATGTATTTGTACCTCTAAGAGTGGCCTGTCTTTAGGCATCTCCTCCTGCATCTGCTGCAACAGCTTCTGGATTTCTTCTCCCAGATCTGCCTCAAGCTCTGGCTCAATGACAAAGTTAAGTGCAGCGGAAAGAGTAGAGCCTAAAGAGTAAATATGGCCCTAGAGACAGTGGTAGAGAGAGAGAGAAAAATACTATCAATCTAATGAAACAATAGAGATTTTGTAGTATATTTAATGATTTCAAAAACCCTAAAAACAGACAGTCTTATTGCTATTTAGGGCTGTTGTTGTTATGTAATATGCATATGTCAACATAGTTTATATGTGTGTGTACTTTTGCTTTGCTACACTGGTAGTAAGTATTAAGGTCAATTTCAGAAAGCAGGGGATTTAAAACAGATGCTTCATTGCTGCGTTCCATATGTAATAATATCTCCCAACAACTGAAGTGGTACCTGTGGTTAAAACATGCCAGAATGGGCCATCCAAACCAGAAAAAAATGTCAAAGGTCAAACCTCATTTGTTTCTTTTTTTAAAGATACATTTTGTTTATTTATAAATAAATGACTGGAAAAATAAAAACACCGACAGGCAGAATTTTTTGTTTTATAACTTTGTAGTACATTTATTGATATAAAATTGATGACTGGGCAACCACTCAGCACAAACACAAAAAAACAATGGTGCCATCATTCAACCATTTTTTCTAGTCTGAATAAAATTCAAACAACTTTGTTGTATATTCTAATAAGATGGAACAGTGAGTTGATGTCTCACTCTTTTTTTGGTATACATCTTAGTGTCATAATGTAGAGGAGGTAGACTGCACCACTTTTAAAGCAGCATCAATAACCACTCTTTGTGATGATCTGGCTGAGGCAGAATAGTAGTGGGGAAAGAGCATCATCGTGGTATATGCTGCACTTCATGCTGACTTGAGCAGTTGGCTTTGAATTGACCTCCAGAGTTGTTTTCCACATTCCCTTTGGTTCTTGATAAAGCCACTAAGTATTTTGTTGATGTTGTACAGATTCAAACTCCAGGATCCACGTGTCTGGCATCAAGTCATGGACTTTCTTGAAGTCAATCCAAGCAGAGCACAGGTTTGTGTGTTTGTACTTATTGTCTTACAGTAGCTGGTGCTTAGCTCCTTTGGTGTCATGGCCAGTTCCCTTCTGTGCTTTGTTCATGTATTAAGACAAATGTCCATTCGTGGATGGGCCTGTTCTTTCCGGGGGTCTTTCATGACCAGAAATCTCGGATCTTGGGTCAACCATTTGGCTGCTGGTGTTGATGTCATTTAGTGACTTATTTTAAAATAGTCAATAGTGACTTTCCTTACTAAGGTGTTGAGAAAACGGATTTTTTTAGATGTTATTTGATGTTGATTCATGTAGCTGTCATCTTGCTGCTATATGTTCAAATCAAATCAAATCACTTTTATTGTCACATCACATTACTGGTACGCTGGTACTGTACATGTGAGTGAAATTCTTATGTGCATGCTTAGCAAGCAACAGTGGTGTACAATACAAGAAATAAGGAAATATATAAAGAATAAAATCTAAGAATAAACAATATTAGAAAACATGTGCAATGAATGGTATGGATATATATACAACTATTCGACTATACATGTTTGGTAGGGATGCACCAATACCAATACTGGTGTCGGGTATCGGCCCTGATACCGTCTAATGGACTTGTATTGGTATCGGTTATGGCGCTACACATGGTGGCAGCTTGTTGGAGTAGCTCTGTGACTTTGCTAGCATTTTTTTGTTCTTTCTGAGTATTTCTTGTTATTTTTTCTTCTGGAAATATTATTTTTAAAATACTATTTATTCTGATTTGGGTGCTGTGCTGATTGAGGCTTTTTTTGTCACTTTTTTGCCATTTGTTATGATGCGTAACCATGGCAACGAGAGACTTGTTTACAGGAAAGAGCAGCTAACGGACATTTCTAAGGCTCAAATAATCCTCAAATTGAAACCCTGGATCCCTGATGAGCTAAAAAGAAGAAGACCTGGATGCAGGACAGGAGCAAAGCAAAGAGAGAGAAAGAGGAAGTTTAAATTTTCACTTCCATCAGTCAAATTAACAAATGCTACAACAACATTTAATTTTGGGGATTAATAAAGTATTTTTGATTAGATTTGATTAAAGTTAACCGATGAACTGATACTTAATCACAGAAAATGTAAATTTTTTACTTTTAAATTTTCGTTTGTGGTCATTTTTATTAGTATTTAACTTTTTATCTTATTCACCATCATTTGTTGTAACAAGCAGAGAAAAAAAACAACCTGTCTTCCAATTCTTCGTGGTTTTTCTGTGAGGTAGAAGTATCGGCATTGGTATTTGGTATTGGTAAGTACACTGATCCAAGTTTTTTTTTTTTTTAAAGTGATATTGTTGCATCTCTAATGTCTGGTTAAATAAATTTGATGCTTAAAAAAAATAACATGATCGCAAAAGGGGAGAGTGAGCAAGATGTTTCGGCCCACATCTCTAGAAACACAGATTCTGGTTGCAAAAATACAAGAGAATATCACGGCTTGATTTGGGGGTGAGGAGATGTGTGTGGGTGTGCACAGCTGTACATAAATTCTAGGATAGAATTTAGTATCTCTCACCTCAAATGTGCTGCCCGTGTTGTCAAATTCAGGAGGAACAAAGGAGCCTTCTGGATCATCTGCAGCTCAAAACATAATTAGCTTCATCACTAAGCATGTCTACAAGTTTAATACACAATATTTTATCAATGGAAAATAGAGTATTTTTGAGTCTGCTGGAACATCTTTACATAAGCCTTTGTAATTTATCAATAAACATACACAGTAATGAGATGTAATTTAGAGCAAAGCATATCCAGATTTTAAGCTCACAACAATGAAGTGAGATGATAATTCTTCTTTTCTTTTTTGGATCTTTCATGTGTCAGTGATTAAAATAAAAACAAAAGAAAAAAGAAAAACTGACAGAAACAATCTATAGGTGAAGCAGGCTAAATAAACAACTCTGATTCTTTCCCCTGATATAGGTCAATGGACAGACTGTCTAAGAGCAGCAAACAGATACATCAAACAAGAATCACACACTTGCTGTTCCCTCTTTCAACTGCAAAGGGACACAGGTGCTTTAGAAATATGGAAAAAGCAAGTGAGTGGATGAAGTAATGGCATAAAGTGGGTCAGTATAGCTCTAGTGATATCTACTAGGGTTAAAACACCAAAACATGGCTCCAAAAAAGCTACCCTTGGTTTCTTTCTCCCTTTCTTTGTTATGATTTCTTCTTTCATGTCTCAGTTGTCTTCTTTAAAATGTCCTTATTCTTTTTTTTTTTGTCTTTGCTATTTTTATTCTTCTTTTATCTGAGATTCTACTGTTTTTCTTCTTCTTTATATGGTCTATTATTTATTTCTCATTGTTTTTTAGGGTTTTCATCTTCCATTGCCATCCTCTTATCTTTTAATTTATATATCTCTTCTTTTTCTCTTTTTTGGTTCTCTTCTTTTCAGGTCAGTTCAACAAGTGAAAAAAAAAAAGACAGAAATATGCAGAAGTAGATGGCCTATGGGCTGCACGGTGAAACAGTTGGTAGATCTGTTGCCTTGCAGCGAGAAGGTCCTGGGTTCAATTCTGGGCTGGGACCATTCTGCATGGAGTTTGCATGTTCTCCCCCTGCATGCGTGGGTTTTCTCCAGGGACTACGGTTTCCTCCCACAGTCCAAAAACACGTAAGAGGATAACTGGTGACTCTAAATTGTCCCTAGGTGAGAATGGTTGTTTGTCTATGTGTGGCCCTGTGATGGACTGGTGACCTGTCCAGGGTGTCACCGTGTCTCACCCAAAGACGGCTGGAGATAGACACCAGCCCCCTGCAACGCTGAACAGGAAGACACAGGTTCAGAGGATGGATGGATGGATGGATGGATGGATGGATGGAAGGATGGATGGAAGGATGGAAGGAATATTTTAGATGTAAATTGGACAGCGAAGAAAGAAAACAACATTATCAGGATGCAGCTGACTCCAGGGTGTTAGTGTGAGTGTGATGAGTTATGTAACCTATAGTATTTTAACACAACAGGTAGAATAATATGAGTAAGCAATGTTACAAGTTCAACACACTCTCCAAATGTGCTAATCTTATCTCCTGCAGAGTACAGGCAGTAATGTTTCATAGAAAACAGGAAAAAAATATCACTGCCTAAAAATCCACCAGAGCACATTTTGGTTCTCTGGTTTCTGTTTAATGACACCAAGGTTGCAGCAACACCCACACATATACGTCACTAGTATTACTGCAGTAATTAGTCAGCTGAAATGAACAGTATTGACATGTCATTGTGGCTACTGTTGTTCACATAGATATCTGCAGCCAGCAAGGTCATCCTATGAATGAGAGTTGTCTCTGTGTTAGTACAGGATGGAACATTTAGGTGTGTGAAATTTCATCACTATTAAATAATTCAATAAACTGACTCAATGATAAATTATGAATGTAGAGAGTTTAATGGTATATTTATTGATAAATGTGCTTTGGTCAACATATTGTTTGTATCCTAACCATCAGATATGAACCCAAAACAATAAAATGTGACAACAAGGAACTGTAGTCAAACTGAGTAATTAAATAATCCATCCTATGTGTATGTTTAACCAATTATCTATGTGAAAATATCTTTTTTTTTTACACTGGAAGCATTACTTCAGTAGATCCCAGTAAGATGCAGTAAGTAGGTGTGTGAGCAGCACAAGTTGACTGCTGATAGGCTAACCAAGCTGTTGCCACAACAACGATTCCCCTGGCAACTCTGTTCATCGAATCAATGCTAATCAATTTCTGATGTTTGGCAACAAGTTCAGGCTGCAGTGTGTGAAACATTTACATGAACACTACCAGTTAAAAGATGGACACACATTCTCATTCAATCAAATGAAAAAGTGTGTTTATCTTTTGACTGGCGGTGTAAATTATATGAATGGATAAACTGGGCTGAAGGAAACATAAAAGTGACAGAAGAACATATAGTAGATGATACACAATTGTTTCTGAGAGGATTTATTTGATATGATGTCACAGGGCAGCGATATTTGTCTTAAGAAAGCTTGATCGAGTCAGTGATGAAAATGGCAAAATAAACAATTAAGAGCAAAAAATTACTGAGTGAAAAAGACAATTTTCTGTCATACAGACACAAAACCAACCTGTAGTTAATGAGGAAAACTTTAGCTGCTGTTCTAAGCTGTGTATTTAAAGAACATAAAATAATCTCATTTGTGCTTATATAAGTTTCAGAACTCAGTAACATGTAGGATTTTAACAGCCCACATACTGACTGTGTGATAACTGAAAGTTAAATCTAGCATCTGTATATTGACACACACATAAAAAGAACTGCATGTCTGTAAATGTGTTGTGGACTCACCACTGAGTTGCTCCATGAAACACACATTTCCATGGGCATTGAAGGCCAGAGTGTCTGGTGTTATGCACAGGGTGTAGAAGAGGTGGGAGGATCTGATGCTCTGCAGGGCCAGGATGCATTCTGCACACACAGCCCACATTTCCTCCTCACAGAGACAGCTGTCTCGCAAAGAAAGTATATCTGCCAGGGAAACGTTTTCCTGCAGAAGTAAACACACATACTAACATCAGCTCCATGCTTTGAATTGGTATGATTTTGGTTTGGACTCAAAGTCAGAGCAATCACATTTTCTTATTTCCCTATGAGCACCGACAGCATATGCATCATCAAACAACCACTACTCCAAAACATGTGCAATACAGTAGGTCCAGGCCCATTACTCACTGCTGCAGATGGAAAGCTGAGACTGAAAAGTAAAGTTTATTTCAACACAAACACAATGCAGGGGGAGCAGCTTAAATACAAGCAGCTTTTAAAAGAAGAAGCAGCAACAGAATAAAACAGGATGAAGAACACCAAAATACCAGAAAAGTGAGAAGTACTAAATGTATGCACTCAGCTAAAAGTATAGTCACTCTGATAAAGTTTTACTCAAAGACAATAAAGTTCCAAATGCAAGTAAACTAAAAAGTAACTCAATAAAAATTCTTAACTTGAGTAAAATTCACCTATTTAAAAAACAGGAGTTGCTCCTGTGCAGTTAACACACAAAACAACAACAAAAATAAAACAATAAGGCTTTTATTTTCTCAACCTTTTAATCACGAATAAAAATAAAATGCCTCTGGAATTAATGTGCAATAAAAAAATTATATTTTAAACATTTGAGAAGTCAAGTCCATATAATCCAACAGTGCTTATATCACACAACTGTGCAGCTGCTAAAATGCAACAAATCATCTACCCTAATCTATATTTTGATTGCAGTTCCTTCCTGCAATTCCAATTTTAGACACAAGATAACATAAACATGACTTTTAAAAAATGTGGAAGATTTTAATATTCATCATATGACTGTTTAAAATGATAGCTTCAACTTCTGAAATAAAGTTTTTATAAGATATTTTAGTCTGCTCTGTGAATTTGAAGAGCGATATTCTACAAAGTGAGATTAACAGTTTAACCAGTTTAACTGAACCAATAATTAGTTTCGGTATATAGAAAGAATAGCTAGTTCACCATGGTAACAGAGACTAAACTCATCACCAGAAAGTTAAATTATCTCCTTTCACCTTTTCATTCATTTAGAAAAAAAAACTTTTTTTTTTTGTAAGAGGAGGAGGACGGGGAGGACCGGGAGGACGAGGAAGGCCAAGGACCGTAATTTCGGATGAAATCCGGGCCACTTTGGTTGATCATGTGCTCAACCATGATCTAACAATGAGGGAGGCTGGGCAAAGAGTACAGCCAAATTTGAGCAGGTAAACTGTAGCCTCCATCATCAGGACTTCCCGAAATGAGAAAAGGTAAGAAATCTACTCTCGCTAGAAAATTGCAGTACTGCATATCAATACAGTACTCAATGAGTACCATAGTACGTGATTGCATCTGGACTGTTCTGCAGGACAGTAAAAATTAGTGTAAAGTATGTTTCAAGTATTTAGGAAATGTATACCTATTTTGTATTCATACTATTTTACTATTGTTTTTGCAGAACTGAAAGATTACCAACATGAGGGGGTCGGGAACGTCTTCTGTCTCCTGAACAGGAAACTGAAATTGTGAACATGGTCCTAGAAAACAACATAATAAAATTATGTCAAATACAAAGAAGAATAATAGAGAACAATGATATGTTTCAAAATATTGACAGGATAAGCGTATCAACACTAGACCATGTCTTGTGCAGAAATCGTCTCAGGATGAAGAAGGTCTACAGGGTGCCATTTGAACGCAATTCAGAAAGAGTCAGAGAATTGCAATATAACTATATGCAAGTGAAGCCCAAAATTGATACATACACTCAACACTGTACACAGTAAATTATACATATTTTATGTAATATTCTAATCATAATGATTGTGCTTCACAATAGTGACCTCTCCATATATTTCTTATATTGTCATTTGTGTTTCAGAGAGTCTTTGAGCTTGATGCGGCTGCAGTGGAGCACCGGTTCATTTTCATTGATGAGGTTGGGTTCAACCTAACAAAAAGACAAAGGAGGGGAAGGAATATCATTGGCCAGCGTGCCATTGTTGAAGTCCCTGGCCAGCGCAGAGGGAACATCACAATGTGTGCAGCGCTTACCCACCACAGCATTATCCATCACCATGCTATCCTTGGCCCCTACAACTCTGCTCATCTGATCACATTCTTGGACACCCTACACAACATACTCATTCCACCAGATCAGATTGATGGCCCAGAGCAGGTCAGGTACGTTGTCATTTGGGACAACGTAAGTTTCCACAGGGCTGCTGGGGTTCATAACTGGTTCAGTGGTCAACCCCGCTTTTTAGTTGTTTATCTCCCTCCATATTCTCCATTCCTAAATCCTATTGAGGAATTTTTTCTGCCTGGAGATAGAAAGTGTATGACCGAAATCAACAAACGTCTCTACCTCTTCTCCAAGCTATGGAGGATGCATGTGGAGATATAGCAGCTGAATATTTTCATGGCTGGAATCGCCATGCTAGGCGATATTTCCCCCGCTGCTTGGCTAGAGAAAACATTGCATGTGATGTGGATGAGGTGCTGTGGCCAGACCGCAACAGAAGAGAGGATGCAGCATAGTTTTTTTTTTCTGTAACTGTATATAGTAAATTCTTCTGTTGTTTTGTATGTAGTGTATGTGCACCTTTGTGTTGGTTGGGAATGGGATATACACTGTGTGCATTGCTTTTGGGGGAAAAAAATCGAAAAAACTTTACAGTGTATTTGTGTATTCTCAGTGTAAAAACAATATTCTCTAATATTTTACAACACATTTATGTATATACTGTTTGTAGTAAGTGTAACAGTGAACAAAAATAGGCTTAAGTCATTAAGTCTTTTTTTGTCTTTTGTTTTCCATTTATCATAGTGTTTTAGACTGAGCATGTCAGTGTTCAGTTGGTTCTTATAAATGTCTATTCATATTATGGTTTGTGCATGTCATTTGACAACAAAATCTCATTGTGAGAGGAAATAACATTGTTTTGAATGTGAAGTTTCCTTTTGCAGGATAATTGAGGGGTTTTGCCCATTGTGTGTGTCATTTTGGGTTTGTGTGTAGAGTTCTGAGAATGAGGCGTGCTTTCAGAAAATGTGTGTAAACAATCGAGAAAAACTGTATTACTAGGTCTTCAGTAGGATAAGCCCCGGACCAGATTATGTTGGCCAACACCGCAACAGCGCTTTCAGACAGAAAAGTGCAACGGACGAAGCCGGGAACATTCCCTTTTTTCATGGCCTGTCTGGAAGGGGCTTATGAGACAACTGCACTAAAAGCTGCACCGCAGTGTAGACCCAATCTGTATGTCAAGAGGTGGAAATATAGGACTCAATGCAGGTAGGAAGCAGGGACTCGGAAAAAATAAATGCAACACTATTATTAAATGCAAAAAAAGGCTGATGTGGTAGCAAAGCAAACATACAGGGAAATCTCAGGGAACATAAGGAGCATGAAGAGCTCGAGGAACACAGCAAATACTGTTAAACCAGTAAGGCAGTAGGATCTGACAATTTTCTGAGACTAAAGGGAGAATATATCCAGAGGATGGGAGACGAAAGATAGCTGAGCAAAGAAACTAATGTGTAAAGGGAAAAACTTTAGAAAGAAACCAAGAAGTGGACTGAGGAGTGCAAAGACTAAATGTAAACACCCAGGAAAACAGACTAAGGGCCTGTTTTATCAATATTCCAAGTAAAAGGCGCAAAATTGCATGTGCGGCACAATGTTTGTGCCAAGGGCGTGTTACTGATTTGCAGGTGATCTACTAAGATTGATTGCGCAATTGATAACAGGCGGAAACAGCAATAATTAAATAAAGAGTTTGCCGGCGCTATTCTCTTGAGGGTGCAATAAAGGCGTAAACGGAAAAGGAAACTCGAGCAACTGAAGCTTCAAATATGAGCGGAACAGGCAAACTAAACATTATTGAGCAGCAGCAAAGACATCATCAGGCTCCAATCTTTGATGTTGTGTTACATACAGCAAACAACAGTGATCAGAGCGACCTGGTGCATAAAGTGTCCCTCCAGTGTGGTCCAAACAACGACACCTGCTTTTCAGGGTGCGGTGCGCTCCACAATCTTTCTAGTGTGTATGTGGGCCAGATATCGATGTTCCCCCTCAGTAGTCGGGTTGAGCACAGGTGGAGGGGGTAAAGGGGGTCTGTGCCACCTTAGGAATAGATCATGAACTGCTGTTAGATCCATAAATGTGCGGAATGATATTTACAGATAACACAAATAACGTAAGGCTTGCACCCAAGAGTCATCCCTGTACATATTCATCTCTCGACCTCGTAAATATAACACTGTTCCTCAAAATTAGAGAATTGTGTTCTACTGAATAACAACATTTGTTACAACACCCTGCCAGTCCCCCACAACTTTAAATAATGCGCCTGTCTGCGGTTCCTGTACACAATCTCTCTTTCCAAGGGGGGAAGAAGTTGCACATGTACAGTGGGGCAAAAAAGTATTTAGTCAGCCACCAATTGTGTAAGTTCTCCCACTTAAAAAGATCAGAGAGGCCTGTAATTTTCATCATAGGTATACCTCAACTATGAGAG
Source organism: Pachypanchax playfairii (assembly GCA_006937955.1). Classification (NCBI taxonomy): domain Eukaryota; kingdom Metazoa; phylum Chordata; class Actinopteri; order Cyprinodontiformes; family Aplocheilidae; genus Pachypanchax; species Pachypanchax playfairii. The sequence continues at coordinate 5,863,324 of SSNP01000015.1, read as the reverse complement.
ACAAAATGAGGAAAAAAAATCCAGAAAATCACATTGTCTGATTTTTAAAGAATTTATTTGCAAATTATGGTGGAAAATAAGTATTTGGTCAATAACAAAAGTTAATCTCAATACTTTGTCATTGCCAACAAAGGCTATATAACAGAGGTCAAACGTTTTCTGTAAGTCTTCACAAGGTTTTCACACACTGTTGCTGGTATTTTGGCCCATTCCTCCATGCAGATCTCCTCTAGAGCAGTGATGTTTTGGGGCTGACGCTGGGCAACACGGACTTTCAACTCCCTCCAGAGATTTTCTATGGGGTTGAGATCTGGAGACTGGCTAGGCCACTCCAGGACCTTGAAATGCTTCTTACGAAGCCACTCCTTCGTTGCCCGGGCGGTGTGTTTGGGATCATTGTCATGCTGAAAGGTTCTACCACGTCTCATTTTCAATGCCCTTGCTGATGGAAGGAGGTTTTCACTCAAAATCTTACGATACATGGCCCCATTCATTCTTTCCTTTACACGGATCAGTCGTCCTGGTCCCCTTGCAGAAAAACAGCCCCAAAGCATGATGTTTCCACCCCCATGCTTTACAGTAGGTATGGTGTTCTTTGGATCCAACTCAGCATTCTTTCCCCTCCAAACACGACAAGTTGAGTTTCTACCAAAAAGTTGTATTTTGGTTTCATCTGACCATATGATGTTCTCCCAATCCTCTGCTGGATCATCCAAATGCTCTCTAGCAAACCGCAGATGGGCCTGGACGTGTCCTGGCTTCAGCAGGGGGACACGTCTGGCACTGCAGGATTTGAGTCCCTGGCGGCGTAGTGTGTTACTGATGGTAGCCTTTATTACTTTGGTCCCAGCTCTCTGCAGGTCATTCACTAGGTCCCTCCGTGTGGTTCTGGGATTTTTGCTCACCGTTCTTGTGACCATTTTGACCCCACGGGGTGAGATCTTGCGTGGAGCCCCAGATCGAGGGAGATTATCAGTGGTCTTGTATGTCTTCCATTTTCTAATAATTGCTCCCACAGTTGATTTCTTCACACCAAGCTGCTTACCTATTGCAGATTCAGTCTTCCCAGCCTGGTGAAGGTCTACAATTTTGTTTCTGGTGTCCTTTGACAGCTCTTTGGTCTTGGCCATAGTGGAGTTTGGAGCGTGACTGTTTGAGGTTGTGGACAGGTGTCTTTTATACTGATAACGAGTTCACACAGGTGCCATTAATACAGGTAACGAGTGGAGGACCGAGGAGCCTCTTAAAGAAGTTACAGGTCTGTGAAAGCCAGAAATCTTACTTGTTTGTAGGTGACCAAATACTTATTTTCCACCATAATTTGCAAATAAATTCTTTAAAAATCAGACAATGTGATTTTCTGGATTTTTTTTCCTCATTTTGTCTCTCATAGTTGAGGTGTACCTATGATGAAAATTACAGGCCTCTCTGATCTTTTTAAGTGGGAGAACTTACACAATTGGTGGCTGACTAAATACTTTTTTGCCCCACTGTATGCATTCTATTGCTCCAATAATGTTAGGAAAGTCAGCAATATCATAAAAGCCTTGCTTAGTGGCATTTAATATTAGGGATGTCTTGACCAAGATTTTTTGCCCTCGAGTCCGAGTCATTTGATTATCAGTATCTGCCGATACCGAGTTCCAATCTGATCTATAATACATTAAAAAAACAAATAAAAAGGAGCAAATAAACAGATCCAGAATGTTCCTTATTTTGTATTTAATTCACCCTATTTTAATATTTAGCTGCAGGGACCGGACAGCCAGCAGTCCTGGGACCAGGACAGTCGGTTTCGGCCACTCCAGCGCATCCTGGGGTTTCCCCTGGGCTTCCTACCAGTGGGGAGTCATGAAGTTGTTAAAAACAAACATGACGAGAGCGCATTTCTGTACAGTGAGCACACAATAACGTAATGTCCGTCCACCGGTTTAAATAGAACGTTATGTAATTAAATAAGCTGATCCGTATAGCAGACACTACAGAAAGAGTGACATGATCATGGGCTGTCTTCTGCATGCAGTAAGTGATCACCTCCACTCCATGAACCAGTTTAAGATAATATCATAGGGATTTAATATGACTATAAACTAACACCGGCACTCCTGCTAATGTAGCTAGCGAAGCTAGTGCAGTTAACGTGGCAACATTTAACACATCATCCACTGAGCCAATTAAAAAAGCTTACCTCGAAGAAAATATACGCATCGAGGCCTTTATGAGTCCTCATCTTCTCCACTGTTGTGTAGACTACAGGACTGTTAACGTTCCCATTTTCACACAAGTTGCGGTCGGTCGTCATGGAAATGCGTCCCCTCTTAAATGGTGGCTGCGGGTTGCGAGGGAAACTGTCCCGGATACTGACTTCACACGAAAAGGTGTAGATGCGTTAAAAACTAATGAGAATATATATACATATATGTCCGAGTCCTGATCGGGAGGTAACGTCCGAGTCCTGATCGGGAGGTAACGTCCGATTCCGATTGAGTCTGAAACTACGTGATCGAGCCCGATTTCCAATCACGTGATCGGATCTCGACATCCCTATTTAATTTTAATGTTTGGAAAATTAATGTATCTGCCTTCAAAATCTGTGACAACACACCAAACTGCCCGAGATGCAGCACTAACTGCCAGAGTGCGCTGGAATGACATCTGCCTGTGTCTTCTCCTCGCAACAATAGCTGCATTCAGTATTGCACCAAGTTAAGACATGCTTTTCAAATGTGGTAAAAGTACGCACAAAATTAGAAGCCACAAACATTTTCAGGTTTGCTAAATCACATTGCACCTGGAACGCCCACTTATTTACTCCCAATATTTTGCATCTTCTGACAGAAACGCCCTCATTGCATATTAATCAAGGGCAGAAGTGCTAAAATGACTTTGCGCATCTTGCTGCAGGTTTAACAGGCACAGTTTTACCTGCGCGTCGTTAGTAAATCACCTGCTGCTTGTTTTTGCAACTGCTAAGAGGTTGCGCCTGTTTTAACAACTGCAAACCTTTTGATAAATCAGGCCCTAAGTCTTAAAACATTGGGGATTTAATTATATAATTTATATAAATTATATAGTTTAGTTTAATAAATGCCTCAATGCAAACTCACAGGTATGAATTACAGGGGACAGAAACAAAAAACAGGAAATGTTTATTGCTAATTGGTTGATTTTTCTATCTAAGGAACCAGCCAATTAAGTTGAATCATCAATTCAAAGCAATCCCCCATCCTGAGCAACACGACTGAATAGAATATAATAGAATTCAACTTTATTGTCATTGCACATGTCACAAGTAAAAAGCAACGGAATGCAGTTTGCATCCATCCAGAACTGCTTCAGCAAGAGTATCGATATACACAGAATAATATATAGTAGGTATGTTACAAGTGTACATGGTATAAAGGCTTGGTATGAATATACTAAAATACGTATATGTAAAATGTACAGGCTACGAACAGGTTTCTCATATTATTATTAAGTGTTCATAGACTGTGGAACTATAATTATACTATACTATAAATAATACTGTATATTGTTTTGTATGGTACAGTATGATTGTCCATGCAGTATTTCCAGTATATATATATATATATACATATATATGTGCTGGGTGACTGGGATCGCTGATGATTTTCCTAGCCCTTTTCAGACACTGCTTCCTGTAGGTGTCCTCTATGGCAGGAAGTGGTACTCCGGCTATGCGCTGAGGGGCTTTCACCACCCTCTGCAACTGGAGATGATAGAAAGGAACAACTTCCTTTTAACAGGAAGAAACCTCTAGTAGACTCCGACTCAGGATGAGGGACCTTCTGTCTCAGTGGACTGGGGTCTGAGCTGACAGAAGATTGACACAGACAAACACAGATGGATTTGAGCCAGTCATCATGTCTATGAAAAGATAAACAGAGATGTTCACAGCTAACAGTTTCTTTTGCAACACTTCTCTCTTGTTCTAATTGTAGCAACGCTGCTTTCCTGTTAATATTCTGTATACTCCTACTCAATCTCTAACCAGCTCTCCTTTTGGATTAAGTCTTGGGGTAGACAAGGGTTTTTGTATTATTTTTTTATTAGTTGGTGAAGTTTTTTTGAACTAAGTAGAATATCAATCTAACATTTACACTGGAATGACTGCCTGAAAGGTTAATAATTTTATTGGGACATAATTTCCCAGCACAGTTTTCAAACCTGCTGTAGAATCAGCTGATGCTTAAAATAATCACTTTTTAATATCTGATCTTTTCTCATTTCTGATATCTGTCTATTTCCACACACCTCTGCTAAACAATGAAAACTTAGTTTTAGTGCAGAGCAACAGTGCAAATATTCTTAAACCCACTATATGATTGCACAGATTTTCATATCTAGTGTTTGTAAGCAGTCAGTTCAGTGTCTCTGAACAAATATGACTAACATTGCAGTGCATAATGAAGCTGTCACCTTTGTTTTATTTTGAGTCTGATTGGTCCCATAAATATGGCAGGAGTTCCAGGAGTTCATTTTATTTTATTGAGTTAGGCAACAGATACTGTATGAGGGTGAGGGGAATTTTGCAGTTATCTCAACAGGTTCACTGTATTTTAAAAAGTACAGGTGCAAGTACACAAAAATACTAAAAGGTGGTAAAGAGGATTTTGTAGCAAATATAGATGTCAAATTTACTTTAAAATAATTTTTGCGACTTGTAGTGGTCTTGTACTTATGGTTTCCAAAATAAAAAGTTATAATATTTATAAATCATAGACCTGGTGTGGCTTGAAATAAAGTAGCCAATAGATAACAAACCTGTTTCATTATCTATATTAAATGAACGGACGGACGGACAGTGACCCTGGTAAATAATGTAAAATCTCAACCCTATACAAATTATTTGACAGCTTCACCTGGACTGCAGTATCATAGCACTTCTTCTTTGATGGACGTTTCTGGCAGACAAATAAACTGCATACTGAAAAACATCAATTTTGTCTGACTTTGATTTAAGTAAACCCCAACATGTCCATTAGTCCATCCATTTTCTTTACCCATCTGTACCCATGCAGGGTCACAGAGGCAAAAAAGCTATCCAAACCAAACTGGCCATGTGGGAAAAAAGAATTACCCCCAAACCTAATCACTGTAAGTGAATGTCACTGTAAAGTAATAAGTATTTCACATGGCTGTGGAAGAATTTTGGCTCACTCTTATTTGAAGAATTGTTTTAAATCAGCCTCATGAGAAGCTTGTTTTGGGTCATGCCATTGCATCTCAATCAGATTTAAGTCCAAACTTTGATTAGACCACTCCAAAACCTTCTTTTCATTATGTTTGAGCCATTTAGTGGTAGACTGCTGGTGTGCTTTAGATCACTGTCCTGCAGCATAAACCAAATGCATTTTCAGGAGTTTCTGGTAAAGAGCAAAATTCATGGTTCCATAAGTCATCTAGAAGTTGAAGCAGCTAACCAGCCCCAGACCATCACACTACCAATCAGTATGCATGCTATTGTACTGTATATACATATGTAGTGTCAGTGTGCTGTTATTTTTCTGAAATTCACAGTTTGTTTAATATAAAATTTAATGGGGCACAAATCTTCCAAAACAATCCACTTTTGTCAGTCCACATACTATTTCAACAATAAAATTTTAGTTACTCAACAGTTTTAGACATTTTCTTTTTTAAATAATAAAATCTGTACAAGGATAAAACATTTTCACAGAACTACATATGCATCTTCAGTTGGAATTAAGGTTGACCAATATTCCTGACCAAACCCATTCGGATCCCTGATCCAAGCAGGAGAATAAAATATCATGAGGTCAGCTCACTAATCATGCTCTCCAGCCCCGCTGATCACACACTGACTCTGATAAAAGCATTTCCTACCTGTTTGTAGCTCAGTCATCGATTCAATCCGTGGCAAAGAGCTCATACCTGTCCCGTGGCTCTTAAGCAAATCAAAATGTCATGCAGTCTCTCTTAAGATCTTCTGTTCTCCTTACACACCATCCTACACGCGTCATTTATAAAAGCAGCAAAAAAAAAAAAATCCTCCGTGGTGTGTCCTCAAGTCAAACACGGAGCCCTGAGTTGCCCCACTACAGCGACCTGCTGCAGCTACGTGTTAGCTAGCTGCTAATAAAAACTTTCCCACACGACGCTGCTAGTCACATGTTGGGAAACCACCTATGGCAAGCAATTAAGGTATATAATCACCACATGTCCCCGGTGCTTCCAGCTGCTTCACCTGCAGACTCCACAGCACCAGCCTCACTGTGCTGGACTATTTACGGTATTAGGCAACCCAAAATGGTGCCCGCTGCTCTGCCAGCTATTGGCTGGTAAATGTAAACATAATGCCAACGTCGTGCCCGTCAAAATTAATATTTTACTTTGAATATCATTTTGAAAGGAAATGCTGTATTTTCATTCTACAACCCTCTAAACACCCTGTGGAGGCATTATTTTGTTATAAATATTGCTTTTTATGAAAATATTCCATATCCCACCTATAAGCCATGAATCCTAACTGAGACCTTTAGGTTTATTTTGTTGGTTGTAGGTTTATCTGTGTTTTTAGCATATTTTTAGTGTACAACAGGCTGCATTATTTGAATGTGTTTGCTGAAGGATACGTGTTGTGTTTACATCTCTATACATCTCTTACGTAAGCTTTACATATATAATTTTAATAACAGCTTGAAGAAATCTAGTATTTTCTACAGAAACAAGAACATTAGGTCGTGTGTACAATCATACACACATTAAGTTCGTACGTTCAATTTTATGCAACTGTGTGAATCCACACACCCACATTAACACACAGCATCATCTGTGATCCATTACCAAATGGCACCATTTTTCCTGGCAGGCACATTGATCTCAGAGATCCCAAACAGCAGCCAGCAGGATGCTGTAGTCTGATTCTTACAAAATGTTCTGTCTGCTCTGGAAAGGTACACAATAGCTGGCCTTAGATGGATATGGATGTAGAGGGCAAGGTGATGACGGGGAGGGGGGGGGTCAACATCCAGCACTTTAAATACCACAAAATGACTCTATTTTCAGGACAATGATTCTCCCCAAACAGTATATTACAGATGTAAACCTTTTTTAACAGAGGCAACCCCATTCAACATGGTTTTTCTGAGGTTTCTTTTGAATATTTTAACTCCATAGGTGTTCTTACCTTCATACTGGGTGTGATAATGGCACAACAACTTATTTCAGTTTTTATCTCTTAAACTACGTAGGTGGCGATAACACCCGGATTCTCCCGAATTCAAAAAACCTGTATTTGTTAAGTCACAACTCCTTTGCTCGTTAGTATTCATCAGCTCCCGCAGTTGAAACCACGCCTAGCATGCTGCTGGCTAAAGGCTGTAGCATAAACACGTATCAAACAGGAAGAGACTCAGTGAGCTGTTGCCATGCGCAGCGGGGAAGGAAACAGGAAGCTGTGTTCTCATAGGCTAGTTTGTTGGCCAATCAGAGTCCAGCAAATTAAAATAATGAATATTAATGAGTTGGAGCCGAACCTGGACAATTATTCAAGCAGACAGATTGAAAGCTCTGTTAATCAGTGTTTCCTAAAGTTTTTTATATATAAAATATTTCATATTACAGGTTAATACTTCAGAAATAATCGCAAAGTCATAAAATTTGTGTGAAATAGCCTTGTTAAAGTTTTGTATCTATTTGCCAGCTTTCTTTTGACACAGTTTCTGTTTTATGGTTAATGAGAGTTACTAACTTGTAGGTGAAAGAGTGGCAGCAGATTTTTGTGAAACTAAATCTTAGTAATGTGATCTATCTAGTTGAGTTTGGAACACAATCTCAGGGCTGAGAAAAACCACTTCAAGCAGCAGCATCCCCATAAATAGGCAGATTCCCCTGAGAACAGGGGAACACTAGTATCTCTCACCCTGATCAAGTTAAGTGTGCTGTCCTACATAGCTCCAAGGTTCTAAACATACCATTAAACTCTGGGGCTAGGGAAGAAAAGAAAGTCTCATTTTTTGGGATCACTGTTTGTTTGATTATTAAATACAGCTAAAAGGAAGCTCATCACTCAGCCTACATGTTTGCACATTTATCAGTTGGCAATAAGAAAGTTTAAAGCAGGTTCACCTGACCTCATCTGGTCAGGATACCATGCAGCTCCCTGTTACCATCTACAGGATAAAACAGGAATGGAAAATAGATGGATCCTGTCTGAGTGGTAGTTATATTTAGCCAATGCGGCGTGCTGCTTTTGCTCCCGATTCAAGGTTTTTCAGCCAAAGGTAACACCAACCTGCCTGATCTTTTTTTTTTTTCAGATTAAAAATTGACGTAAGCATTCAAACTGATTGTTTTTTGGGGGGGGGTTTGTTTGCAGATTCTGAACATTTACATGTATTTATAATGTAAAGAGATTCAGTTAGACTGCAGGACTTATATAAGACTTGTGTTGGTGTCTAACAAATTTAAAACTTAAAGATATATTCTGTAAATAAACCCACACTGTTCTGTCTCTGAAAGTGATAGAAATACAAAGCCTTTTTTCTTTGTATGAAGCATTTGCCTGAGGCATCATGTCTTGGCTTGGCGTGTGCATCTTTAACTTCTTTAAATGGAACTCCAGCATGAGGTGCTTAGAACTAATTTGTCTCAGATCAAAGGTTAGGGGAAATATCACACAAAACACATTTTAGTCAAGGATTTACAAGTTAAATACTATCAAATGCCATATTAATATCCTCTATGACAGATTGGTCAAATTTTGGCATTTGACATTTTGCACACATGCAGGAGTTATTCTGTGCTTACAGACCTAATTTGAACTATATTTTAACTTGACACATACTTTATCTGCCCTTTTATTATATTGAATGAAGTATAATGGCTTTAACTCTGGTACGTGTAAGATGAAGCATCACTTTTATACAGACTTTTAATTTAAAGTTCAATTTCAGCATGTCGTGACCCTGTTAACGGGAAACACGGTGCATTTTCTGCTTTACCAAACAAGTCACGCTTTTAATAACACCATCCAATTTTATTTTCTCAATAAAATCCATTGTCTCACCTCATCTTCCAGAAGTGGAGGAAGATGCTCCAGATCGTAGAATCCATCTCTTTCATCGGCTTTCCCTAAGTACGTGTTTGCAGCATCCCTCCCGGAAGTCTCCATTGCACCAACTTTGATTCCCTCAAACAGTGAAGCGAATTTCAGGGCAGACAGCGAGATTTCCAGTAGAGACAGATGGCATGCCTGAGCTTTCAACTTAAACACATCGTCGGTGGGGTGTTTGATCGCTCGCTGTCAGTGCGGGACACTCGGGTCCGTTACAAACGCAGGAAAGAAAACGCAGAGCGCAGCAATGCGTACGAAGCGACTGTCCGCAGCGTGGGACCGGTGGTGGGGGGGTTGGCCACTATTTCTGAGGCTGTCGTGGCTGCAACACCTCCACAGAAGCTGGCGGTACGTTAAATGCGATCATGAAGCTGAGCTGGATCTTGCATGTGAAGCCAGAGGAGATAGAGTAGAGGTCTGCCTGCCTGCCACAGTTGGCTCCACACCCCCGCTCACACTAGCCCACAGTTTGAGTGACTCATAATCATCACTTACCCTTTATCTCCTCATATCCCTGTGATCTGGCTCTGCTTGAGCTGTTATATCATGAATATGTGCATAAAAAGAAAAAGAAAAAATGAGAAAAGTCCACTCTATTTCAGTTCTAAGTTATCAGGACTTAATAAACAGAATCTGGTCCTTATTAAATTCTAAAATGTTTGAATGTAACCTCATGTATACAAAAACACAATAGAGACAAAATGGCTGTGGGTGAAAACTTACAGCTTATTAAACCATCTTTAGTTGTAATAGTTTTATGTATGACTTACGTGACAATATATGCCCGGACCACTACAACGCTGAGTTTTTTCTTTTTCAGGCATTTTATTGTAGATTTGCTGGTTTGCTCGAGACCGTGACCCTGTTGCATGACCCAGTTTCAAACAGAAAGATGGCCACACATACATTTGAATTTAGGAGTCTTTGGCATACTGAGTATTTTTTTTGTTTGACTCAATGACTAAAGGGTTTCCATTTATCGTGTTTGCAAAACAAGACCAAATCATCAGGCTTCTATTTACTGTGTGTTTGTGCTGATACGATGTGTTTGATTGTGCTGATGATGCGGTGCATTAAAACCAAACTTAGTTTTTCTATCATTTCTCTGGCCTTGGTGTAAATTTTCAGGGGCATTAAATCCAGAGAAGATTGAACACTGTTTTAAATGTTTTCCACTTTTAAGTAATTTTCCTCATATTAAACTCCATATTGATGAGCAATGGGTCTGATAACCTTCAGATTTATGGGCAGCCACAATTGCTTTTCTAATGTAACTACTGATGTCTTTTCTCCTTGGCATTGTGTCAACACACACTTGTATGATCCAGAGCAGAACCACTGCTTTCCAGAGGTGCTCAGACTGATGATGGTTTGATGAGTTGCATTATTTTGAAAGGCTAAACCTGGTAACTATTTTCCCTCTTAAATCCAATAGAAGTAGCAAGGATGGACTTTCCCACACACTGCATTTACATTTTGGCTTCCTTTTGTTTAAAACATAACATAACATGGCCCGGTATTTAATTATTTATTGAACAAAAATAGGATCTGTTATGTTTTTTTTTCCACTTTAGATTAGGTATGAAAAACTTTAAAGCCTGGTAAAAACTAGTTAGTCAGACTACATCCTTCTTCCCCACAGCTAGAACAATCTATAATGACTCTCTCAAAGAGGCCATTTCATACAAATTTCAGGACTTTGTGGTTATTTCTTAAATATTAATCAATAATATGAAACAATTATATCTAAAAAAACGTTAGGAAACACTTATTAACAGACCTTTCAATCTGTCTGGTTCCGGCTCCTTCCGTCAGGCTGCTTTGTCAGGCTTCAGCAGCAGCTCATTAATATTCATTGTTCGTATTTGCTGGACTCTGATTGGCTGACAAACTAGCCTATGAGAGCAAGGTATACTTTTTCCTGCCCCTTTGCGCATGGCAACGTCAGACGTTCTCTCTTCCTCTTTGCTACGTCTTATGCCACAGCTTTTAGCCAGCAGCATGCTAGGCGTGGTTTCAACTGCGGGAGCTGCCGAATATTAACGAACAAAGGTGTCAGGTCTCAGCAGTTGGTGAGTGGTGTGTTGTTGCGTTTTGGAAACTAACCATGTCATTGGAGGGTGTGACAGAGCAGCTGAGATGAATCCTGCTGATCAGGCGCAGATGTGGTTCATTACCCAGCCCCGCCCGAGCTGGGTTAACAGCCCTGGAGGAACCAGAGACAGATGCCAGTTTTTGTTCCGCTTTACACGTGGTAACGTTTAGGCCTCCTAGTTACGAGTTTCATTCATGTAGTTTAGATACTTACCTCGACCTTGTCCTCCTCTTCCTAGTTCCGTCCTCTCTGGATTTCAGCTCCAGTCCCTGGGTGCCTTCATCTCCCGCACTGGCCGTCTGCCGTGCGTGACCCAGCTCCTGTCTCTGACGTGTGTCTCACGTCCGCCCCCGTTCCTGGATTGTCTGTCTCTCCTCCTGGATCCTTCCACGCCTGCCCTGTTCCTCGCCGTAGCTCTGTCCACCCTTCTACAACAAACATCATCAGTCGCTTCACTCTGGATTACTCTCGTCATCATCATCATCCTCATCACCACCGTCATCAGACACATCACCACCACTGCTGTTTCCCGCAGTCCTCCTCCAGGCTTCTCTCCTTCCACAATCACCGTAAGTCTGTGAGCACATTCCCAGCACACCGTACTGGTCATCATCAACCCAGAAACCGCATCACTAACCTGTTCTCTCCTCATCTCTAGAGCGCCTCCTGAAGTTCCCAGATCCTGTGCCTGTGATCCTGTTACAAAAGATCATTTATACGCTGTTAAACTTCTGGTTCTCTGTATCATCCCACCTCTGTAATAAATCTTTTACTTACATCTCATCCGGTGTTGGTCTGAAGTCTGGGTGCGGTTTGGAGTTCACCACAACATGACAAAAGGAGTTGTGATATAACAGATGGGCCTACAGGCCGTTCGGACTTGGGAGAACTCGGGTGTTATCGCCACTTGCGTAGTTTCAGAGATTAAAACTGAAAGAGAAGGTGTTGACCTGTTTTCACACCCACTATGAAGGTAAGAACACCTGTGGAGCTAAAATATTCAACTAAAACCATTTTTACTGGAAGGGCCTCTTTAAGAACCCTCCAATTGTCCTCATATTCTGTATATACTCCGTGTCCTCTGGTCAAAATGACCCGTATTCACTAAACTGCCAATTAATTTAATTTTAAACACCAAATCTTATTTTGCTAGAAGAAACAACTTGTGTGAATATCTGAGTTTTTCCTAATCACCTGGCAAAAAGACTGTGGTTTTTCAAGATATCACTCGTTGTTATGACACTGTCAGTTGTATTAGGCTATTGTTTACTGTATAGTTGGTAAGCAATATTTGTTTAGTATTTAACAGCTCAAGAAAGAATATAAATGTGTGAAAAGAAGTCAGTTTATTTTTGTTGTTTTTTTTTCTGCCAGTAAACAAAGAAAATATACAATACAAAAATATGAACATGTAAACCAAACAAACAGTCAACTAATTAGCACATGTAGGGCAGTATGCAAGTGAACAGCCTTTGCAGACATATTTCGTACACTTGCAGCACACAGTCCTTCTTTGGAGGGCAGAACTGACATCTCTTCCCTTCTTGTCCCCAGCGACAAGAAGGGTACAAATTCTTGTCGCTGGGGGTGTACCCTGTAGTCCAGGTCCATTTTTGTACCATATGAAGTTGTTCCACTAAAACAGTAAAATTATGCCACATTTTGAAGTCTTAAACCAACATTCTGAAACATAATATTGAAAATGATGGATGAGACTTAATAAAAGGGAGATTAACCAGCCTTGGCCAGGGTTGCAGGTACAGTTGAAATAGTACAAATTTGTACTTTATATCAATTTTAACCCTCAGAGGGACATTTTTGACCTTTTAAAGACCAATATTGTACTTTTGTGGGAACAATTTACCTATAGGTACAGAAATGTACTTGTCTTGTACTTCTATTTCTGAGAGTGTAGAAATATGAATAAAAGCAACAATTTACTTTTTCTAATGTTAGGAAAAGTCATCAAATTTAAAATTTTTAAAAATATCGTTTAGGGTACCTTTATTTAGTTTTTAACAGAGTGACGGGTCATTGTGAAACTTTTAAAAATGAATTAGTACAGAAAAGCATTTCCCCTTGATGATTAATAGATCGGTACAAAATTTAACTGAACTTGAATTCAATTTTAAAAAGTCAAACTGTAACTTAATGTCATTAGATTAATTGACCTACAAATTGGCAGTAAGTGAAAAGTTACAACAAACAACAGGCTAAAAGAATTAATCCTTAAAACTCTTTTCATTTTGTTTTTTAAAACATCAAATTTGGACTCTGAATTTTTTATTACAGAAAAACAACATTGAAATTAGAATATAATTTACACTGTAAAATTTTCAGTTTTAAAATGAGTGTATTAAGAATAACAAAATCTGGTGTTCCCACTGTTTCTAGTTCATGGTAGGCTTAAAGCTGGAGTGCGTAACTTTTACATGTCCGTGGATGTCCGTTTCAGCCAAGCCACTATCAGAGGAGATGACACAATGCAGATTAAGCCGATCGGCTCCTCAAACATCTCACGGTATTTTTCAATATATATCATTTTTACTTTGCGTGTCGGGTGCGACATTCCCGCGCTGTCGCACATGAAATTACGTCTTTTATGTCACAACAAGAAAAATAATAAGAAATAGAACGCAGCGTCTCGTAGCAGCCGGCAGAACGTGAAGGTCGACATGGCGGAGAATCCAAATAAACAGCCGAGAGACACTTATCGGGAAGTGGATCCTACCACGAAAAAAAAAAAAAATTCCTGGACGTTCGGCAGAGGGACTATTGGCTAAGAAGGAAAGTGACCGAAGGAGAAGGCAAACGTGAATTTGTATCGGTGTCGCTTTTCCTCGGTGGAGAGAAGAGATCTGGCTGATGTTCACGGGTGCACACAGTGATCCGCAGGTCTGCACACACTGTCAAAATATAAAATGCGCACCAGATGAAACCCAGAGCACCGAAATTCCAGCTGATCAGCTGATTCTGTCTCTATCTGTGTCAGTTTGTGTCTGTCAGTTTGTGTCTGTCAGTTTACCAGTGTAACGGTTTTTCAGTCAGTCAGATCAGAGCAGCTCACTGCAGGATTCTGCATCGTGTCAAAACTGAAACAATTCACTGAATAAGACAAATAGATCATTGTGGCCCCAACAGCTGACTAATAAATTTCAACACCAAACTGTTAAATGTAGATTAAAGTGAACAATCAAACCTGTAAACAATCCAACCTGAACTCTGAAGGTTTTTTTTACCAGTATTTTTATATTTTACTGGTTTCTCTTGATTTTTTCAACAATGAAATGATATTTATTGAAACAAATATAGAGCCAGGTAAAGTAAACAGACTGAATTTGAAGCTTGATTAATACAGATACCGGTTGGAATAACAACGGCAGAGATAAAGCGGTGGCAGCTGGGCTTACGTCATATGGAAGCGCCAGCTTTATTGTTGTAATGACGCAAAAATTCCGCTAGGGGGGGACAGAAGTTACGCACTCCAGCTTTAAGACTTGGTGGTTCCTGGGTTCTTCATGAACAATCTAACCAAGTGGGACCGTTAGGATTGTCCATCCTAGCTCTTCACTGAGTTCCTTAGGCTTTGCCATTTTTCTGAGTAATATGAGCTTTAAGGTTAATCAATTGTTTAGGGAGCAAAGAGAAGCTGCAGTCAGTCAATATCAATAAAAAATTTTTTATAGCACTTTAAAAAAAAGAGATGCTGACCAAGCTTGTAATTCGGTCTTGTTCACATTCAAAATGAGATGATTGCTTCTACACAGTCTCTCGTCCAGCTCTGATCCACCAACAACTGGTCAGAGTATTTTTGCAGATGACAGGACTGTACTGAAAGTCTGAGGTGTACAGAGTGAAAAGGAATGGTGAGACTCCAGTCCCCTGTGTTGCACCTGTGCTTCTGATCACCTGGTCAGACATAAAACTCTTCAGTCTGACAAACTGTGGTCTGTTTGTCAGATAGTTCTTAATACAGGTGATTGTAGAGGCCTCCACCTGTGTCTTCTGGACTTTTTTTACACAGTAAAGCAGCTGAGTTGTGTTAAAGGCACTGGAGAAATCAAAGAACATGATCCTCACAGTGCTGCTGCTTTGTCCAGATGTCAGTGGGTTTGTTGAAGCAGGTGTATGATGGCATCTTCCACTCCAACCCCACAGCAATAAAAAAAACTACATTGTGTCTTGAAACGTGCTTGTTTGCTTATTTAGAGGGACCAATATGAGTCTCTCCAAGACTTTCACGATGTGGGATGTTAGGGCAACAGGTCTGTAGTCATTAGGGGACAATGGATGAGATGTCTTTGGTCTTGGAAAAAGGCAGGATGTTTTCCATAGAACTGGTACCTTCTCCTGGGTGAGACTGAGGTTGAAGATACTCTGCAGAATTCCACATAGCTGATCTGCACGAGTCTTTAGGACTCTGGGACTAACACCATCTGGACCAGCTGCCTTGTTCCTGTTCAGTCTCCAGCTGCTTCCTCACCTGACTGCTAGATACAGACAGGTGGGAGGTGGAGGCAATGGGGATACCAGCTTCTTCTGATGTTGGACATGATGGAAAAGCACCAGAAATGTGGCTGAGGTAGAAGGTGAGATAGGGAAGCTGTGGATGAAGGGAGGGTGGGAGGTCTGTTTGTCTTGCAGCAGGAGCGGAAGATGTTGTTCTTCAACAGGTTCAGTTTGGAGACAAGCCCATGTTCACTTCATTTGCTCTATCCAGACTTCCATCTAAGTGATCCTCCTTCCATTTAAAGCCTGTGATCTTCTTCATCCCTGATCACACATCTATTATATTGTTTTGCAGGAGCTTGTTCTCCAGCTTTTTCCTCCTTGTTGCTTCTAATCTTGATTTTAAGTTCTTTTTGTACACTTTTCAGTGCATCCCTGTCTCCCTCCCTGAAAGGTCTTTTTTCTTGTTAAGAAGTTCTTTCAAGTCACTGGCGATCCAGGGTTTGTTACTGGGGAAGCACTTAACTGTTCTGGTGGGAATGATGTTGTCCAAACAGATGTTTAAACAGTCATTCACACAGTCATTGCATTGATGTCCTCTCCATGTGGCTCACAGAGCGCATCCCAGTCTGTCATTTAACATCTTTCAAAAAACCTTGAAGAATTTCTTCAGCTTCCTGTGACCACCTCCTCACAGTTCTTTTGATCACAGGTTGCCTCTGAACAATGGGTTTGTATATAGCAGAGAAAAACTAGATTATGATCTGCTTTACCAAGAGCAGGTAATGCAAAGGACCTGTAAGCATCCCTGATATTTGCATAGAACAAGTCCAGTGTTTTGTTTTCTCTGATGGAGCAGTTGACAAACTGTTGAAACACTGGCAGTGTAGAAGAGAGAGATAGGGGCATGATTAACACTAGGATCCCTGAAATGTTATTTTCTCCTGACTCATCTCCCCGACTTGAAGAAATTGTAACAAGCACCCGCTCTACATCCACGGCTTCTTTTCAGCTCATCAGGGATTTGGAGTCTCCATTTGAGTATTATTTTAGCCTTAGAAATGTCCATTAGTTGCTCTTTCATATCATGTGGCAAAAAAGTAACAAATTAGCAAAAAATTCTTCAATCAGCACAACACCCAAATCAGACGAGAAAGTAATTCAAAAACGCTAGGGCTCTGCCCTCCCTATCAAAAACACAATATGGCAACAAATAAGAAATATTTTGTAAAAATTACATACATATTTAGAGTTAAAAACACTCATGTATATTTATACACTGCGAATAAGTTGTATAAATTGTTTCTGAAAGACAGAAATTGCTTTGTAAAATATGATTTCCTCCGGCTTCTTCACTTCTCATATGCAAGAAGTGGGACAATTTGAAATCAAAATATAAGGTCAGTATAGTGAGCCTACATCAGAGGATTTAGAATTAATACAACGATTAAAGTCAGTATTGTTTGATTACATGACAAACAGACATCACACATAAGACAAGTGTCCAATTGATTGGTTTTTACTCGTTAGGAATGCTAGTGTCCCAAGATAGGGTGGGGGACAGAAAGTGGAGGGCCAACAGCAGCGACTTGTCCCTTCTTTTCTCTCATGGATGAGGCTTTAGGGCAGTCGGCGGCAGTATCGCTCCCCTGCCTTATTGCCTCACTCCAAGGGGGTGAAGCTTGTCCAAGCACTGCTGTTGGGGAAGAGAGGGAAAGAAGGCAGGTGCAGGACACAGATGGGGACAAAGAGGGAGAGAGAGGAGAGTGGAAGAGAGAGGAGAAAGAGGGAGGAGGACCCATTCCTTGTCCTGTTCAGAGAGGACATCAAATACCAAAGAGAAGCAGATGAGAGAAGAGAGAGGGAGTCCAGGGAAAGGACATACCACCTGTTCTCTCTGCTAGAGAGGCTTATTGAAAAATAGTTTTTTAATGTTTAATTTTTTTGTTCCCCCTTTTTTGTATATGCTCTGATATTGTATATGTTCATGAGTTTTAAAATACGTATGTTCCTGTTCGTTATAATAAAATGTTATTTTCAAATGTAAATAAAAGTGTTGACTGTAAGTTCACAATTGTTATCCTTTTTACTGTAATTTTTTTTTGTTGTGTTTATAAAGTTTCAAAAAAAACAACAGGTTTGAATTAGGAAGTGACTTTAATGAACAACAACAAATGCCAAAAACAATTATAGAAAAATAATATTTACATTTTTGTGGGATGTCGAAGACTGATTATTGGAGAGAAAAAAATTTGACATCACATACAGTATACAAAAGGTTGTTTAGACTTTATAAACAATTTTGAGTTGATAGTTACCTGTGCAAAGTAATCATGATCTATAGCAGCCTGCTGGAGGGCAGACACCTGAGCAGCAAGGAGTCTCCTCCTCTCTGCCCCACCAGTGGTCTCTGCAGCCCCTTCTCCCTGGTCCTCCGCATCTTCCTCCTCAGCAGGTGGGTCTTCCTGCAGTTCATCCCCAACACCAACACAAATGTTGCGCATTATAGCACAACAGGCCACCACCTGTTCACAGATTTAATACAGGTTAAAGACCAGGCATAATTTGTTTATTTATAAAATCTTGCACTAAGAGAAAAAAGTAGAAATTCTTACCTTGGGGACAAACTTCACATGTACTTCCAGTGCTTCTAAAAAGATGCACCGGAAGCGTGTTTTCATCAAACTAAAAGCACGCTCAATAATAGAACGGGCCCTGGAGTGATGAGTGTTAAACCTTTGCTCTACCATGCCTGCGACTGGCTGCCTATATGGAGTGATAAGCGCCAGGGGTTCTCAAGACATGGGTAGCCACCATCACCCAAGAGAAAATACCCTGGAGGTGGGTAAGTCCCCCTGAGGTAGATGGGGCTATTCTTCAGGATTCGTGCATCATTAACACTACCTGGGAACCCCACAAAGATGTGCAGGAACCAGCCCTGATGGTCACACACAGCCTGCAGGACCACTGATGGAAACAGCTTCCTGCAAAATGGAACACATTTGTTTAGACTCACTTGCAGTGTTATAATTAGTAAAGTGCTTAAAATAGAATGTATATTTTACTGGTTTATATAATCTTGACCATCAGGGCCACCTGGACATCGCACACAGATGTGTGTGCCGTCGATGGCTCCAGCAGATCTGGCAAATGCATGGTGCCGAGCCAGCCTGACAAAGCCATCTCCAACTCCCTGGAGCTCCTCCCTGGTGGTTGGCAAAAATATAAAGTGAGGGAGGACACCCACCACCTCGTCTGTCATCCAGTGAACTGCCCTGAACACTGTTGGGAGAGGCATCTCAAAGACCCTGGAGACAATTTTGTAGGCTGACCCACTTGACAGCCAAAACAGAAACACCAGTGTCTCCAGGGTTGGGCCCCATCCGTGCTGCCTCTCCGTTTCCAGTGCACAGAGCAGTGTTGTGATGGCTTTCCGGGACAGACGGAAGTCTGGTCTGGTGTCCTCCCCCGCAAAAAACCTCTGCAGCATTGGTACTGTGGGGTTAAACCCACAGTAATGTCTCCTGATCTGCTGAAACAAAGGATGTATATATATATATATATATATACACACACACACTGTGTGGGAAAAAAGACGAAGAGCGAGTGAAGCTAACACCGGAGCTAACAGAGAGCGAGCCGGAGTTAGCTGAGGAGCTATCATCAATAACAGTACAAGAGCATGAGAAAATGTCGGATTTGGAGGCAGTCCTGAGGGAAACAAGAGAGTTCAGACGCGAGACGGCTGACAGCCTCCATGGCATTTGAGAAGACCTCAGGACGGCGAACACGATAGATGAAGCGGAAAGACGCATCGAAAGTGCAGAGGAGCGGGTGCAGAGCATCGAGGAGGCAACGTGAGCTTATTCAACTACATAAAAAGCTGGAGGAGAAGCAGATCGATCAAGAAAGGAGAGCCAGAAGAGGTAACATTCGCTTGCATGGGGTTAAAGAGGGGGCTGAAGATGAAGCAGGATCAGTGAGTGCTTTTGTGGAAGGTCTACTCAGAGATAAGCTGGAGTTACCACCCACGTATTCACTCAACATGGAGAGAGCCCATAGGGCACTTGGCCCCCATCCCCCCGCAGATGCCCCACCAAGAGCTATTGTTGCCAAATTTTTGAGTTACAGGTGCAAAGAGGACATCATCAGGAAGGCATGGGAAAAGAAAGGTTTTCTCCATGAAGGCCAGCAAGTGTATGTTGATCATGATTATGCCCCTGAAGGGATGAAAAAGAGAAAGGAATATACAGAAGCAAAAAGTGTATTAAGAGAGAAGAAAATCAGGTTTCAAACACCTTTCCCGGCAAAGTTTCGTGTCTTTTATGAAGGAGAGAGACATGCCTCTATAACTCAGCAGCGGAGGCAACTAAGGACATGGTGGATATAGGACTTCAAGTGTGCATTATCAAGCCAGTAGAAGACCGTTTGGAGAAGCTACAGCGACAAAAGTAGAGAACCGTCCAGGGAGGGAGCAGACGAGACCAGGCTTCCTCACGGGGGTACAAAGAGAAGTTACAGATCTTCAGGAGGTCCACGGAGGGGACCAGCTAGGGGAGCAGACTCGTCTACTTCTTCAGTCATGGCAGTATACTAGTTTTGACAATCAGGTATAAATGTATATATTTGTGCTTATTTGGATGTAATGGTTCCAACGTGCGAGAAGTGGGGACAACTCATAACTTTTCTTTTTCAAAGTTTAAATCGGGATAAAAATTTGGTTGATGGACAGGGCCGAAAAAGGTCATGAGGGGGCCCCCTGTTTGACAGGGGCTTTCCTTCAGAGCTGGACAAGAGCTCAGAAAAGGTCAAAAACTGCTTGACCTCAAGTTTGGAAATCCTGTGGGTTTTTTTATGTTATTGTGTTTTCTATTGTTCATTAAGTTCAAATGTTGTAACATATAGGGTGGAATTACAAGTGGTAAAAAGAGAAGCTCAGTTAAAATGACATAACACATTGGTTGAATGAAAATAGCCTCTTATAACATTAATGGGTTGTGTAACCCAATAAAACAAAACAAAGTGACAAGTAAAATGAGGAAAGAGGAAATTGGTCTAGTCTTTTTACAAGAGACACACTTAATAGACAAAGAGCATGAAAAGTTAAAGAGGAGTGGTTATAATCAGGAGTTCTCTTCCTCTTATAAATCTGGACATAGAAGAGGGGTATCTATTTTAATTTCAAACAAAATTTGTTTTGACATATTGAAGATAATCAAAGATAAAGAGGGCAGATACATTTTGTTGATAGGTAGATTGGAAGGTGAACTGGTTATGTTATTTAACGTTTATGCTCCTCCGGGGGCAGATTGGGAGTTTTTTTAAACAAATTTTTGATTTACTGATGACAGAGGGAGAAGGTATGTTAATCGGAGCGGGTGATCTTAACCAAAGGTTGAACCCACATCTGGATTCATTTGGGAAAACTACACAAAAAAATAAGATGGGTAAACAAATTAAGAAAATGATATCAGAGTTGGGAATTCTGGACATTTGGAGGGAACTTAACCCTATTAAAAGAGCCTATACCTATTTTTCAGCACCACATTCGGTGTATACCAGGATTGATTATTTTTTCATGTATGCTAGGGATCGTCACAAAATAGAATGCTGTGATATTGGAGTGATGGACTTGTCTGATCACTGTCCCTTGTATTTGAAAATGACCATGGGAAGGGACAAGAAGAATACAATATGGAGACTAAATTCAAACCTGCTTAACGGTCAAATGAGAAATGAAATTGAAAAGGAAATTTGTGAATATGTGGAACATAATGACAATGGGGAAGGGTCACCACCAGTGTTGTGGGATGCATGCAAAGCCGTTATGAGAGGGAAACTGATAGCTAGATCAATTTACAATAAAAAAAAAAAAAAAAACAGGCAAGGTTTAAGACTTTACAAACCGAACTTGAAAAATTGGAAAAATAACATAAAAGGGATATAAACAGTAAAATTATGGTTGAAATTAAAAAGAAGAAAGTGGAGATTAATGACATATTGGCACAAGAAATTCTGAATAAAATGATACACACTAAACAAAGATATTATGAAGCTGGGAGTAGATCTGCAAAACTACTGGCATACAAATTTAAAAAACAATAAACCATGAAGCATGTTTATAAAATAAAAGACCCACAGACACAATCCGTAGTGTATAAGACAGGAGAAATTCATAAGTGCTTTGAAACTTATTATAGGCGGTTATACTCCCAGGTACATAATAACAATGAATCCCAAATTGAAAGTTTCTTAAATGATTTAAATTTGCCACATATTACAGAACAACAGAACAAATATTCAGTGGCAGAAATAATGGTAGAAGAAATAAATACAGCGATATCTAAACTTAAAAACAATAAAAGCCCTGGGGCGGATGGATATATATCAGAATGGTATAAAATTTATAGGAAAACTTTGATCCCAATGTTGAAAAAAATTTTTAATTGGATATTGAATGGAGGAGAAATTCCTGACTCCTGGAAAGAAGCAATAATTCCAGTAATTTCAAAGCAGGGTAAAGATGTAAGAATATGCTCAAATTATCGACCAATAAGTGTGTTCAATGTAGATTATAGACTGTTTACAGCAATACTAGCATGACGTATCGAAAAAATATTACCAGATATTATTTACTTAGATCAAACATAGACAGACCAATGATAACATCCGTAGGACCTTACACATTATGCAACATATTAGGGACAAGAAACTGGTAGCCTTAATAATGGGAATGGATGTGGAAAAAGCATTTGATTCCGTGAGGTGGAAATTCTTGTTTAGAGTAATGGAAAAATTAAATTTTCATGACAAATGTATCAAGACCATCCAAGCCCTGTACACAAATCCTACAGCAAGGATTAAAATCAATGGTAGCTTGTCTAACATCATTAATTTAGAAAGAGGATGTAGGCAGGGATGCTCAGTAAGCCCATTGCTATTCCCTATCTTCTTAGAGCCGTTAAGTCAGTGGATAAAACAAAATATCAATATCAAAGGTATTGTAATGGCGGGGAGGGAACAAAAAATTGCGGTGTTCGCGGATGATGTCTTGATATATTTGGAGAATCCCAACTCTTCATTACCAGTATTATTGAATGGTTTTAAAGAGTTTGGATTGTTGTCGGGATATAAAGTTAATGTCCAAAAAACCCAAAGCATGACATTTAACTACGAATCAAAATATAAGACAAAGTTTTAAAGTGAATTGGGATTTTGAATCAATGAAATATTTAGGTATTCATTTACCCAAAGACCTTAGAAAACTGAAATCCTGTAATTATGATGTAATAATGACAAAGATTAAAAGTGATTTGGGAAAATGGAACTTGATGCCAAACCTGAGTCTGGCATCAAGAGTGGACATAATTAAGATGAACATTTTACCCCAACTGCTATACCTTTTCCAGAATCTCCCAGTAGAGGTGTCTGGAAAAGATGGTAAAGAATGGAATAAAATTATATCGCGATTTATATGGCAAGGTGCAAGGCCAGAAATAATGTATAGAACTTTACAATTGTCAAAAGAGAGGGGGGTCTTGCTCTTCCAAGTCTAAAAAGATATTTTGGTGCTGCACAGTTAAGGGTTTTGCTGAATTTATGTGATTCAGAGTATTCTGCAAAATGAAAAGAGATTGAGGAAAGCACAATAGAGGGGATACCACTACAAGCTATAATATGTGACAGTAAAATAGGGTGGTCTTCAAAACCAGAATAAAATCCATGGCTGGAGGTATCTATTAAAATTTGGTTTGAAATTGTGAAGAAATTGGATCTAACTGACCAAAGTAGGTTTTTCAGGTGAATAGCGTATGATACTGATTTCACACCAAATAAAATAGACTGCAGTTATAAATTATGGGTAAATGGTCCAAAGATGCATTGGGAAGTCATTAAGGATCATTCGGTGTTGAGTTTTCAGAAAATGAAGGATAGATTTTTGCTTAAAAATCAGGATTTTCATAGGTATCTACAGCTAAGGCATTATTTAGAGCAGGAAATTAAAATGGTGAATTTAGACTCGGGTTGGTCAGGTATCATACGAATCATCATGGAAGCTTATAGATCACAAATAGTAAGGGAATCTATCTCAAAACTGTATATAGCGCTAGAGGACTTACAAGCTGATAACACAGATTACATGAGAGAAAGATGGGAGAGAGAAGCAAACATTGAGGTATCGGTAGACGAATGGGAGGAAATAAATGTTAATCAATGGAAAACCACCAACTCGTCATTATGGAGGAAGTATGGGTGGAAGAACACGGTTAGATACTTTGCAACGCCGGCACAGAGAAAATACAGTGAGACCAAATGTTGGAGATCATGCGGTGCTGTAAAAGCAGATCACTTCCACATATTCTGGGGTTGTTTCCAAATAAGTGAATTGTGGCGGGATATAAAAAATGCAACTGATAAAGTAATGAACATTAAGATTCCAATTAACTTTTAAGTAATGTACCTGGGTAAAATTGAGATGCTTAATTTAAAAAGGAGGGATGACAATAAAATGTTGAGGATAATTACTAGCGAGTAGAAAAGCAATCACCAGGAGGTGGGGAAGTGATTAGATACCTAAAATAGAAGAATGGGTGGATATTATGTTAAATATATATAGAATGGAGGAATTAACAGCTTCACTAAGACTAGAAATGAATAAATTTGATAATATTTGGAAAAAGATGCTTACAGTATTTGAGAGAATTTAGAGCCAATTTTGTGTAAGTTCTACTGTCTCTGAAAATCACTTACCTGTTGGGAACATTTTATTGAACAGGCTCATGTCACACTCCGGTTCAACGCCACCTGTTTGGTTTTTGTTTCTTTTTTTTATTATTATTATTTTTAAATTTATTTTACTTTAATGTAATTTATTTTATTTTGTTAAAAAAAAATTTTTCCAGAGATATGGACAATATATACGGACATTACAAGTCCGTAATGTCTGTATTACGGACAACACTGTTTGGTTTTTTTTTGTTTTTTTATTATTATTTTAAAATTTATTTTACTTTAATGTAATTTATTTTATTTTATAAAAAAAAATAAGATGGAAATTTTCCAGAGATATGGACAATATATACGGACATTACAAGTAAAATGCAAGAAATATTTTGTAGGCATTACGAGATGTGTAATGTCTTAATTGAAATACAATAAAGTATAAATTGAAAAAAAAAAAAAAAAGAAAGAGCCACAAAGTCACTTTGACCCTGACAGTCACATCTGGGCTATGCCACACCAATTACCATAGGGCAATGCAAAACAGGGCAACCATGTACATTGAACACATGGAGGACATGGCCAATAAGAGCATTGTTCCTGTATTATTGCGCATTGAGCAGGTCTTCTCAATGAATGGCTGAATTTCCTGACTCAGTCAAACCTGAGGGATTTTTCAACATCAAAGTTCTCAAGTGCCTCTTATATTACCACCCCCTTGTCATACCATTCACATCAGCCCCTGACGACATCACTGTCATGCAGGTGATTCACAAGTGCCTCACTTGCATAATCAAGACACTCAGGTCCCTCTGCACTGAGAACAATGCAAAGGGTGGATTCCATGCCACATGGAAATTTTTCCAGCTGGAGCTTGCCATGGAACATCCACTCGTGCCCATCGATGCACCATACTCAGTCGCTCTTGGAACCTCTACACGAGTTCAGTGCAACTCATGTCAGGGGCTTCATGGGCCTTGGACTGCGCAATGCAGCCGCAGTGGATGAAGGACCCACACTCGAACACTGGAGCAAAGACCAGCTTCAGAAAACCTGCATAGCCAGAATATTCCCTCTGACATCTGCACTTGATGCTGCAGATGTTGTCATTGGAGTAGAGCTGGTCAAGGTCCTAATCAAAGACCTGATCAAGAGCAATGTTGGGATAAACCTGAGCATGTTCCGAGACACTCAACGGCCACGTCACCCTGGATAATCTGGTACACAACCTTACAACGCAAAACTCTTTCCGAAAGCCTTTAGTTTTTGGAAGGGCCAGAGAGTTGATAGTCAGGCAAGGCAAAGACGTTGCCGAAATTCTCAAAGCTGGGTTTGTGGTACTGAAAATCAAGTTCTTCCCAGATATTAAGTACCGGGACATAAGAGGTACAAGAAAGGCCACCTGGAACACCCTGCACTATTTGGAAGTCCACAGTCAGGGTCAAGACCCTTCCATTGAAGCTGAGGCCATGGCTCTTAACAGCGACATCGCCATGGAGATGGAGCATTGTGGGCTCTGCTATGCCTCAACTCTGGAGAGGTACAAAGACTATGGCATGTACTGGTTGTCC
Source organism: Pachypanchax playfairii (assembly GCA_006937955.1). Lineage (NCBI taxonomy): Eukaryota > Metazoa > Chordata > Actinopteri > Cyprinodontiformes > Aplocheilidae > Pachypanchax > Pachypanchax playfairii. The sequence goes on along the minus strand of SSNP01000015.1, from coordinate 5,837,388 downwards.
CAGGCTTCCAAGAGGCCCCCCAAAACCCTTGGAAAGGACAAAAGATTCAAGATCCTCTCGTTCATCAGTTTAGTGGGGGTCCTGATGAACAATGACTCTGTCTCATTTGAAAAACTCAAGGATCTGATCAAAGATATGGACTACTCACAAAGCAATCTCCAGAAACTGCAGATCCAGTCCCCATCACTCCTACAGAAAGTGTTTGGAATGTTTGTGTGGAAGCTTCACCCATCTGTGCCATATAAGATGGTTGCAAAATCTGCACCTACCGTGAAAAAGGATCCACCAAAAATCCAAGATGATCCCGAGGAGGAAAATGCCCCACAGCTTGATGAAAATGACTTGCTCCCACATGTCATGGCAACATCAAGTGTGTTCATGCCAGCAACCAAGTCTAGGGGTTGGACTGATCCAGAGTTGGGCTTCATCAATCGCAATGAAAGTGTTAGACCTCAAGTGGCATACAAAGAATATGACAAGAAGAACTATTGACAATGAGAATAAAACAGTTTAACTGTAAGTGTATAACTTGAAGTTTCACCATTATGTTTATAAAAAAACATCAGATTGTTGTTCCTGCTGCTGGAGATAAACACCAGCCTCCACCAGGATCCTGCAGGAATAAGCTGTTATAAAACTGGTTGGATAGATCTAGTTTAATAATTTATTACTGAACTGTTCATAAAATGAAACAACTTTTTAAACAAACACTTAAAGTTTTACTTTGTTTATGTGTTTCAGGTCTTTTATCAGTTTGTTTCTGTTATATGAATAATCTGTTTAATCAAACAAGCTCCTATTCTGATAACTGAACATGTTGAAACATCAGATCAGCTGTTTAATGTCATCTCTAGTCTGATGTAACATGTTGGTTTGTGGTGGATCAGGAGAGTCAAACTGCAACTCAAAGATTCAGATCAAAGATCGCTGCATTTTACAGACATTTCAGTCAAACAAGTCTGTTTGTCTGAAGGGCCACATGTGGTCCTGTCATGGTTCGAACCAGGTGGGGTTGTTTGCGAGCTCCCAAAGTGACCCAAACTCCAGACACACACAGAGCGAGGAAACAGCGTTCAGGAATAACAGTGTTTATTATGTACAGTGCTCCAAGGTAAATACAGGTAAACAGTAAATGTGCTCGACAAAACTCAGGACGGGCCTGGTGCGGGACAGGAACGGTCCTGGGGTTGTGAGAGAGAGAGAGGTTAGTGACAGTTGGAGAAACCAGCTGCGGCGTGCGGGGATCGTGCTCGCTTAACTCACGGTTTCGTGAATGACGTCCGGGTTTGAGGAGAGATCCGAGGATGCTGCCGCAGGGGTGGTGAGCCAAGCTGTCGTTGTTCGGTGTGTGAGATCCGGGTCCGGGTGCTGAGTGCGCAGACGTGACTGCGACAGGGGTGACAGCAGAACGGTGACCGGGAAGGTGTGGACCAGAGGAAGCCAGAGACAGACAGGGAGCCAGAGGGAGAGAGCTGGTCGCGTAGCACCGCAACGGAGCTCTAGTACGTTCCTGTGTTGAGCCAATCCTCACTATGAGCGGTTCGATATCCACGCTGGAGGTTACGCTGTCAGGAGAGGGGCTCCAGGACAGCAGGCTGAACATGAGGAGAAGAAGGCAGGTTAAATACTGCGAAAACACACTCTGGTAAATTGCTCACTTGCCACTCTGTACCACGTAAAGTAGCGGAACAAACTGGCGTCTGTCTCTTGTTCCTCCTCTGCTTAAGTACCCAGCTCTCCTGAGCTGGGTAACGATCCACACCTGTCATCACTGATCGTCTGCTGCCACGCCCTGCAAAACAATTAGTGCCACTCACCACCACCAGCAGCAGAGATCCTCACAGTACCCCCCCCCTTAATGGACGCCTCCTGGCGGCCGACCCAGCGACCCCACACCTGAAAAAAGCACACAGTTAGTAGGGGCCCTACACTGAGCCGGGGCGGAGGACGGGGGCGAGGAGGGCCTGGCACGGATGGAGGAGGTGGAGGAGGTGGCATTAACGGATGATGTGGAGGCGGCAGACTGTTCGAAATCGGTGATGAGGGAAGGGTCGAGTATGGCGGACCGGGGAACCCAAGACCGGTCCTCGAGGCCGTATCCCTCCCAGTCCACGAGATACTGACATCCACGACCCCGAGGACGGACTCCCACGATCCTACGCACTGTGAAGGCGGGGTGTCCATCTATGATGCGGGGCGGAGGGGGTGGCGTGTCAGGGTTGAGGGGACTGGTGTGCACTGGTTTAATCTGTGAGACGTGAAATACTGGGTGAATCCTGAAGTTGCGAGGTAGCTTCAGCCTGAGGGTAGTGGGGCTGATCACGGTTTCCACCTCGTAGGGACCCAGGAACCTCGGAGCCAGCTTCCTGTTCGTGGCTTTGAACGGGAAGTCCTGGGCAGATAACCAGACTCTCTGACCTGCGACATACGTGGGGGCCGGGATCCTCTTCTTGTCCGCCCGTTTCTTATTTTGGGCGGCCGTCCTCTGCAGGGCATTCTGCGTCGCCGTCCAGATCCGCCGGACCTTGCGGAGGTGGCCCTGTACAGAGGAAATAAGGGGATCCGGGTGAGAGTCTGGCAGGAGAGAGGGTTGGAAACCGTGACATACCTCGAAGGGAGACAATCCGGTGGCAGTGGAAACGTGCGTATTATGTGCATACTCGACCCAAGGGAGATGCAGGGACCAGGAGGTGGGGTTAAGCGAGCACACACACCGCAGCTGGTTCTCAATCTCCTGGTTGAGCCTTTCACATTGTCCGTTTGTCTGTGGGTGATAACCAGAGGTGAGTTTAGTTTTGGATCCCATAGATGAGCAGAAATCCCTCCAGACCCGTGAAACAAATTGAGGCCCTCTGTCCGATAGGATCTCCATGGGGATGCCGTGGAGCCTGACCACATGTTGCACCAAAAGGTTCGCTGTTTCCTGTGCGGAGGGAAGCTTAGAGAGGGCAACCAAATGGCAAGACTTTGAGAATCTGTCTATTATAGAGAGGATTACTGACTTGCCTTTTGATGGGGGCAGTCCGGTGACGAAATCCAGGGACAGATGAGACCAGGGTCTGGAGGGTATGGATAATGGTTGAAGAAGTCCTGATGGTGGCTGATGCGAAGACTTGTTCCGGGTGCAGGTGGAGCAGGCGGCAACATAGTCTTTAACGTCCTTGTGCAGCGACGGCCACCAGAAGTACCGCCGGAGCAGCTCTATCGTGCGACTGACTCCGGGGTGACAGGACAGTCGCGATGTATGACCCCAGCGTAGAACAAGCCCTCGGACGGTAGTAGGGACGTAGGTCCTATTGGGCGGTCCACCCCCTGGGTCCGGTTCGCGCTGTAGTGCGGCACGAACCACCCGCTCGATCTCCCAGGTGACCGAGGCCACCACGCAGGAGGAGGGCAGGATGGAGGCAGGCTGAGCTGGAGGGTCATCATGCTGGAACACCCGGGATAGTGCGTCGGGTTTTACGTTCTTGGATCCAGGTCTGTAAGAGATGTTGAGGTGAAAGCGGGAGAAAAACAATGACCAGCGGAATTGACGGGGGTTAAGTCTCTTGGCTGCCTGGATATACTCAAGATTCTTATGATCGGTCCATATGATTACTGGCAGCTCAGTACCCTCCAGCCAGTGACGCCACTCCTCCAAGGCTAGCTTGATGGCGAGTAGCTCTCGGTCACCGATGTCGTAGTTCTGCTGGGTAGGGGTGAACCGCCTAGAAAAGAAAGCACATGGGTGTAATTTACCGTCCGTCTTGTCTCGCTGGGACAGGACTGCTCCCACCCCGACGTCGGACGCGTCCACTTCTACCACGAACTGGACGGAGGTGTCGGGGTGGGCAAGCACTGGTGCCTGAGTGAACCGTCGCTGCAGTTCTTCGAAGGCATCTGCCGCCGCCTGACTCCACTGAAACATAATTTTTGTAGATGTTAGTGCAGTAAGGGGTGCGGCAATAGTGCTGAAACCTTTGATGAATCGCCTGTAGAAGTTGGCGAACCCCAGAAACCTCTGTAGTTCCTTCCTAGACTGCGGGACCGGCCATTCCTCCACTGCCTTGGTTTTGGCTGGGTCTGGCCGGACATGTCCACCTTCGAGGATGAAGCCTAGGAAGGACACAGAGGTCACATGAAATTCGCACTTTTCGGCTTTGATAAACAGGCGGTTCTCCAGCAACCGCTGGATAACCTGCCGTACGTGGCTTTGATGAGTCTTCATGTCAGGGGAGAAAATAAGTATGTCGTCCAAGTAAACAGACACGAACTTATTCAGGAAGTCCCTAAGCACGTCGTTGATGAGATTCTGAAACACTGCTGGGGCGTTGGTTAACCCGAAAGGCATCACCAAATATTCGTAGTGGCCTATAGGGGTCTTGAACGCGGTCTTCCACTCATCTCCCTCTCTGATGCGCACCAGGTGATAGGCGTTGCGCAGGTCAAGCTTTGTGAAGATCCGTGCCTGGTGCGCGGGCTCGATGGCTGCAGACAAGAGAGGGAGAGAGTATTTGTTTTTAACAGTTATATTGTTCAGACTTCTGTAGTCGATGCAGGGGCGCAGGCTCTTATCCTTCTTCTCAACAAAGAAGAATGCTGCGCCCACTGGAGATGATGATGGCCGTATCAGTCCGTTCTGTAGGGACTCGGAGATGTACTCCTCCATGGCCAGCCGCTCCAGGCGTGAGAGGCTAAACAGACGGCCTGAAGGCAGCGGAGCTCCAGGGAGGAGGTCAATGGCGCAATCGTACGGACGATGCGGTGGGAGTGAGATTGCCTGTTCTTTACTAAAGGCCTGTCCCAGGTCGTGGTAACAAGGGGGTACCCGGGACAGGTCTGGTGGGGTGAGGCTCCTTACCTGGTGTACTGGCTGGTGTGGCTGACCTTAAGCAGGTGCGCAGGCACGGCTCGCTCCATGCGACGATGGCCTGCTGTTTCCAATTGAACTGGGGGTTATGCCGGGCCAGCCACGGAAATCCAAGAACCAGGGGAGCCTCTGTGGTGGGAAAGACAAGAAATGAAATGGTTTCGTTATGGTTACCTGACACAGTGAGGGTGATGGGCTCCGTGCTGTGTGTGATCCGAGACATAGTACTGCCGTCCAGAGCCGTGACATTCAGGGGTCGGTCCAGAGGCCTGGTAGCGATTTTCCCCTGTCTGACCAGCCTAGGACTGATCAGATTCTGCTCGGATCCAGAGTCTATGAACACGGAGCAAGGGATAGGCTCACTGTGTCGTCTATGTACAGCTGCAGGTAACGTCATCCGGGGTTTTTGTCTCTCTGGGCCCGTCAGGACCCCCACACTCACTGACGGGCCTAATCTTTTGGCGTCTCCGGGCAGGCACAAACTTCGTGGTGCGGCGACCCACAGTACGCACATGACCCCGTCTCTCGGCGGCGCCGGCGCTCCTTAGCGCTTAGTTTAGCCTGCCCGAGTTGCATGGGTTCAGGGGAAGGAAGGCGTCTGTGGGGAGGCTGCCATCTATGGGTTGGTGCCGGCCCTATATGTCTGCTAGCATGTATGGGTTCAGGTGCTTGTGCACGTCTGGGAGAATAGTGCCATCTTGTGTTGCTAGCGTGGACGGGTTCTGGTGCTTGTGCACGTCTGGGGGGAGAGTGCCATCTAGTGTTAGATGCAGGACTTACGTGACCAGGTGAGGAGGAAGCGGAACTAGGTGTATGGCGTACCCGGAAGTGCCCTCGAGTCCGGCGGTCTAACCGGGTCGCTAGACTGATGAGCCCATCGAGTGTCCTTGGTTCCTCCCGGCTAGCGATGTCTTCTTTCAAGCTCTCCGAGAGGGCGTTGTGGAACACACTACGCAGGGTCTCGTCCGTCCAGCTAGTACGGGCAGCCAAGGTCCGGAACTCGAGGGCGAAGTCAGCCATGTGTTGAGGACGGGGACGAAGGGCGAGCAGCTCCCGCATAGCGTCCTCCTTCGTTCCTCCGTCCGAGAACGTTGTGGTGAATGCTTCGATGAACTGGGGATATGAAGAGGTTTCAAGAGGATGAGTGTCAATATATGCGTCTGCCCACCTGAGAGCCTTGTCCCTCAGCCAGCCGATGATAAAGGAGGTTTTGCTGGCGTCGGAACGGAAGGCGTGCGGAGCCCGGCTGAAGATGATCCGGCACTGCCGGAGGAACCCTCTGCAGTCCTTAGGTTCTCCATCGAAGGGTGCCGGATCAGGAATGGCCACCTGCCGGTAGCCGGTCTCCTCAGGTGGGTCAGAACGCGCCGCCGCTGTCGCTGCTGCTGCTGCAGGAGGAGGAGATTGACTGCGGGAAAGGCGAGACATGACATTGGTGAGTTGCTGTGTTAAACTGTGGAGCTCTGTTGACAAGTTAGCTTGAGTCCTCGCTATCTCCTGCATGAAAGCATCATGCCTTCCCAGCAGTATCCCCTGCTGGGTGAGTGCAGTCTGAAGCTGGGTCTGGGAGCTCTCTTGGCCAGTTTGTTCTGTCATGGTTCGAACCAGGTGGGGTTGTTTGCGAGCTCCCAAAGTGACCCAAACTCCAGACACACACAGAGCGAGGAAACAGCGTTCAGGAATAACAGTGTTTATTATGTACAGTGCTCCAAGGTAAATACAGGTAAACAGTAAATGTGCTCGACGAAACTCAGGACGGGCCTGGTGCGGGACAGGAACGGTCCTGGGGTTGTGAGAGAGAGAGAGGTTAGTGACAGTTGGAGAAACCAGCTGCGGCGTGCGGGGATCGTGCTCGCTTAACTCACGGTTTCGTGAATGACGTCCGGGTTTGAGGAGAGATCCGAGGATGCTGCCGCAGGGGTGGTGAGCCAAGCTGTCGTTGTTCGGTGTGTGAGGTCCGGGTCCGGGTGCTGAGTGCGCAGACGTGACTGCGACAGGGGTGACAGCAGAACGGTGACCGGGAAGGTGTGGACCAGAGGAAGCCAGAGACAGACAGGGAGCCAGAGGGAGAGAGCTGGTCGCGTAGCACCGCAACGGAGCTCTAGTACGTTCCTGTGTTGAGCCAATCCTCACTATGAGCGGTTCGATATCCACGCTGGAGGTTACGCTGTCAGGAGAGGGGCTCCAGGACAGCAGGCTGAACATGAGGAGAAGAAGGCAGGTTAAATACTGCGAAAACACACTCTGGTAAATTGCTCACTTGCCACTCTGTACCACGTAAAGTAGCGGAACAAACTGGCGTCTGTCTCTTGTTCCTCCTCTGCTTAAGTACCCAGCTCTCCTGAGCTGGGTAACGATCCACACCTGTCATCACTGATCGTCTGCTGCCACGCCCTGCAAAACAATTAGTGCCACTCACCACCACCAGCAGCAGAGATCCTCACATAGCAAAGTTTCATTCAAGTTGGAAAGTTCCTCATTTTAATTTGAAAAGAAAACAAATAATGAGTGCAACAAATGTAATGATTTATGAAAAAGCCCAAAACTCACTTGTGACCTGAGCAGTTAATCTGTGTGGTACTTCTTTAAAAATCCATTTAAATTAATTTTACACTTGAAAATATTGGAAATATTATACATTCATTCAAACTAGCAGTATTACAGTAAAATGTGTAAAATCTGAATTTAAAACAAACTCATTAAAAGTTTATAATTAATCTGTAGATACTGTCAAAAATATCCTCCCAATTGATGCTTTTTTCAACTTCTAGCTTTTTTTATGTCCAATTTTTGTTGGACTTTTAAGGTGGAAGACGTTCAAGATACATATTTTTTTAAACACTTGAAGAAATCCAGGCAAAAGACACTTTCAGATTAACTTACATAGATCTTTATCCAAGAGACAAATGGGTTTATTGTTTGATTAGAAACTGCGTCTGCTTGATTATTTTCACCGATCGTGCCATCAATCACACCGACCTGCTCAATAGATCAGATATTTAGTGGTACTTGTTCAAGATAAAACTGTAAAGTGTAACTCTCAGGCGCTGGAGAAAGCAATGAAATACAGACAGGCTGTGAATTAAAAAGCTGCAGGAAAATCTGCTGTTTGTGTTCATGCAACGCTATGCACTGGCGACTTGTGCCCATTAACCATCACTTTGATGGATTGGACAGGCAGTTGCTTCAATTTCATGGACAATGTCCCATTTTCTTACCCTACAACCTCACAGAGAGATTTAATGGTAATGAATCCAGGTCACTTAGTAAGTTTAATACCATCCAGGTCTGCATGTAGATAGTCGAATGTGAAATGTGGCGGCACTTCCTGGACTGAAAAATAGCTCTGCAGTCAACGCGTGCTAGCTTATAGACATAAATCTGCTCCCGTGGTCACTTTCAAATTGCACTGCCAGTTGAAGATGTGTGGCGGCGTCATTGCACATGACACATGTTGATGACTATGCACGCTGGTTGTGGTACATGCAGTGATGAAGCTTTGGGGGTTTGTAAAGTGAAACATGGGATGGTGAGCTGAATTTTTAAAAAACATCTGATAATTACTGAATCCAAATAATCAGCGGTGTAGATTACATGGAATAGAATCCTTTTGTTTAGCTTTTTGACAAACTAATAAAGAGTTTGTGGAGGAGATTCTCATTTGTCCAGGAAATGTCAATCCAAAAAAGGCAACTGGGCTTCTTTCCTTAGAGCGTGAACGTTCCATCTAGTACCTTTAAGTCTGTAACAATCCAAGCTAGCAAGTGATTGCAACATTTCTCATAGACAAGTCACAGGGCATGATGACCTGGTGACTATAGGAGGGATTGTAATAATGTATTTATAGTGCATTTTCCCTTTTAATAATAATAATAATAATAATCTGACTATTATTATTATTATTATAGTTTATTCAGTACCTAATAACTTATTTAAAAGGCTTTGCTCAGTAAGATCATTGGTTAAATATGCTAATTTAGCTTTTAAAAAGTGAGGGTTAAATGTGGCTTTATTTCAAAATGTTCATGTCAGAAAGAATTTTCACAATTTTAAATCCGATGATGTTACAGTTTTAAAAATTAAAGTCAGAAAAAAAATAGTTTTCACGCAGGCTGGATAAAAATGTCACCGTCTGGATGGATCTGAAACATGTCACACTCTGGAAGAAGTTCGGCGTATGTTCTACTGCATTTTTATAACTTTATTTTTTTGAGAAGAATCTGCTCAGAATTAAACTTTATTTCTCCAAACTGAGGTTGTTCAAAGAGTTCAACAGAAATCTACTTTAAAAGATCTGAACTATTCCTTTAACACAGCCTAAAGTTCAGATATTTATATATTTCAGGATGAGTTACATCCTTCTGCTATTCATTTATAACGCTGCAACAGACTTTAAATAGAAACATGGTGAAGTTTAACGATTGTAACTCCATCAAACTAATTTCCCTCCGTCTTCTCATTTACTTTGACCTTCACACAGATGGTTATACCACAGATGACATTGTGTTCTTCTGGCAAGGAGGAGACAGCGCCGTGACCGGCGTTGACACGTTAGAGTTACCTCAGTTCTCCATAGTGAAGCTCCGCTTGGTGTCCAGGGAGGTCAGGTTCACTACAGGTAAGACTGCTGCAGACTCAACTGATTACACAACTTTATTTAACTGAATCACCCAAAATCTACAATATATAGTATATTATTGATACTGTGAACAGCTACATTGTATTTGTTCTGTTAAAGGAGCAACAAGTGATTTTTCACCGCTAGGTGTGCTGTTGAGTACAGGATTGAGACCAAAACAAAGTCTGTCATGATTGACAGTTTCTTCTACCTATCCCCGCTTGGCTTGGCTTGAAAGCCACAACGACGTGCCGCCACTTTTCCTCTCTCTTGACACGGCGGCTAAATGTCCGTAGCGGCTAAATGTCCGCTACGGACATTTAGCCGCTATGGACATCTAGCCGCTACGGACATTTAGCCGCTATGGACATTTAGCCGCTACGGACATTTAGCCGCTATGGACATTTAGCCGCTACGGACATTTAGCCGCTACGGACATTTAGCCACTACAGCTACAAGGTAAAAGAGCAGAACTGAATGCAAGCAGTATAAAGGACAACGTCGACAACTTTATGGCTTTCCAGAGCGAGTCATTACAGTAACACTAGATTAAAATAATGATTGTTCCTTACCTGTCCAGGAGAAGAAAAGCCAGCTCCGAGTCAAATCGTAAATTCTCTCGTTCTCTCAGTGCTCGCCATCTTGGAAAAGCAAGACCAATGTTTATCCTGGTTTTGTCCCTTGCTTTACCCGGTTTGTTTGTCATTGGCCGTGGCTTCTTGGGTGATGAAATGTGTTCCCGGTCATCTTCAGGTGAACGCTTTGCTCCGCCTTCCGCCATTTCGCTTCAACAATGTGTGTCGGTTGTACTGAGCGAAGGGAGGGCCTTCGCTCAGTACATGAAGGAGGCGGAGTTTCACATGCACGCGGAAGGAGACCACCTTTGTAAACAAGAGGCTCGATATCAACACAGAGAGATGGTGTGCGACCTCATGCTATGTTCCAGATGGAATTACACATCTAGAGCTTCACATTGCATATTTTGAATTCTTTCAAACTGGAAATGATGAATTTTCGCTTATTGCTCCTTTAACACAGTTATAAAAAGGAGCATATAACGAAACTTTTACTGCTTTGATTTTTGTTGAAATCAGTACTGATGGATAAAAAAAAGTAGCAACTGATAATAAAATGAATTTAGTCGAATGTTTTCAGCTTGATAGAGACCTGCTTTTGTTTAGTGAGGACCTTTACCTTGGGTAACAGCAAAACACTGAGTTTTTAATCATATGCTGAACACTTGATGACATTATTGATTCAAGAACTTCCAACTATATAGTTTTAATTGGCACATCCAGCTGGTACTGAGCTTACAATGAATCTCTGTGTACACATGTCCTATTAATTGAGTGTAAAGGCATGAGCAGCAATTATCCCCTTGAAAATACCCTTTTGTTAATGTTTAAAGGACAGAGAAAAGTGCAAAAGAAAAAGCAGAGCAGCTCGCTGTGACAAGTCTCAGAGGGATGCTGGAGCTGCCTGCTGAGATAGGGGGTTGCAGAAAAATGTGCCGTGTTTGCGACTTTCTGCCATGTTTAATTGGAATCGAACGTGTCCCTGGAAAGGAATCTATCGCTTTGGGGAAATTAAGTGCTCCATCTGAACAAATGGAGAAATGACTACTCGGTGCGTTGTCAAACTGCAGACTTTGGAACTCTTGAGTCACACCAACGTTTCCTCCTTCTGTCCATTTTTCCCTGATTTGTTTTTGCCCTTGAGTTTTCTAAACCATCACTCCATCCTATCTGTACGCAGGTTCGTATCCAAGGCTCTCGCTGAGTTTCAAGATTAAGAGAAACATTGGATATTTCATCTTGCAGACATATATGCCCTCCATCTTGATCACCATCCTCTCCTGGGTCTCCTTCTGGATCAATTATGATGCCTCGGCAGCTCGCGTGGCCCTGGGTAAGACTCAGCCACTGCTACATTATTAAACTTCCAACTGTCCCCATAAGAATTCAGTCATTAGAACAGAAATGAACAACATGCGGCTGTCACACATGTTATATGTTTCTGCACAAATTGTACACGATTACAGGCACAAACTAAGCAACTAATGAAAGAAACATACCTGCAGCATCGTATTTTTATCTGTTACTTAAGGGTACAACATTTTAGCTTTTTACATTAACACTGCATTTACATTTACTGCAGAGGACAAAGGGAAGTAACTTTCAGGGCTCCCAGTTAGGTGCCAAGAAGAAGAGTCTTACCAACATCTGATTTGTACTGAAGAGCATTTGTCTTTTGGAATTTGAGGAATCAAATGAAAACACTCAATTTATTGGATTTCATCAATCAGTCTGGTTCCAGACTTCATTTGAATTTGAATCTGGATCAGGGGAAACTTTGTAAGAACCAAAAAACTCTTAAATAAATCCTAAAATTGTTCGGAAAAACCTGGGACTTCATGTCGGTTACATGTCATTTCATATATTTTTCACATGTTTTGAGGGTTTTTGTAAATTTGAACAGGTGTCTAAAGGATATTCCTCTGTCTGTTTACTCCCCTGTACTCAGGTGTGACTACGGTGCTTACCATGACCACGATTAACACCCACCTTAGGGAGACTCTCCCAAAGATTCCTTATGTGAAAGCCATTGACGTCTACCTCATGGGCTGTTTCGTGTTCGTGTTCCTGGCCCTGCTTGAATATGCCTTTGTAAATTACGTGTTCTTTGGCCGGGGCCCTGCGCAACAGAAGAAAATCAATGAGAGGCTGAACAAAGTCAACAATGAGCGCACGAGATACGAGGAGAAGCGCCTGAGGGAACAGGTTTGCATCTTTCTTCTGCCGCCTTTACTTTGTCAGTCAGAGTTCAAGTAGAAAACTGGTATATTCTGCACACAAGATGTCGGGTCATAATTGTTTTATTTAAAGACACGTAAACACAAGTCCCTGAAGTAATCCTCTACAGGCATACTGATGTCACCACAGCCTAATATGCATTCACCCACCATCATCCATTGCTTCTCCCTCAAGCACTGACTTCTTTTTATTGAGCATAGCCGTTTTCATTGAGATACCTATTCATCTAACTCAACAGTGGTGTAAACATTCTCATTTCTTATTTAGACTGTTGTCTATGTTGATGCTGTAGGCTTTATTCACTCCCACTTAACTACCTTATTTTTTAAGTTTTTGTTGTTGTTTTATTTTCTTTGTACTAAATCAAAGAAAGTCCGAACACAAGCCCAGAAGGATTCGGCAATTCAAACATTTTTTACAACATCAGTGTGTAAAGTGGTCCGACTGAATGAAGCCCTCCCTCATTTTTGCGTTTTTTGTGTGTGAAGTACTAAACGCTATCCTTAAACAAAAGTTGTTCCTGTTCCTCTATGTCTTATGTATTGTGTAAATTCTGAGAAAAATGTGCTGATCTGCCTGTATTTTAGACTCGTTTTAATGTTCTTTTCATTTTTCTTTCACATTGCAAGGATTCCATTTCCGTGCCGTTTCAAACCAACACCTTCAGGTCATTTACACAGCGAAGAAATCTGTATCTCGAGGAACAAAGAAAAGTTGGGGTACATGTATTTAGCAATCATCTCAGCTGTAGGCCAGTCCTCACTTTAAAGTCAGATGATTATACTATATATCACTATTCAAAGTACTTCTTACTGTTTCTAGATGAAGTAGCTAACTGTTTCTGTTGCATGCAAGAAAAGACATTCCATATCATCCCTGCATTTTGCTTAAGCTTTACAGTTTTAAGGATGGGAGGGGGGTTAAAGTCCATTTTAAGGGGATTTGGGGCTAATTCTTAACATTTCCGTCCCATCCTGACGATGTACCTCCCCTCTCCTCACAGGTGGATGCGTACGGAAACATCCTCCTAACCACGCTGGACATGAACAACGAGGTGATGCCCTCCGACGTCGGGAGCAGTGTCAGTGACTCTCGGAATTCCGTCATGTCCTTTGATAGCTCCGGGGTCCAATTTCGGAAGCCCATGGCGCCTCGTGATGGCTACAGTCACCACTCGCTGGACCGGAGCGCCATGAGAAGCCGGGCCAACTGTCGGCTACGACGACGCTCCTCCAAGCTTAAGTTGAAAATCCCCAACCTGTCAGATGTTAGCACCATTGACAAGTGGTCCCGAGTCATTTTCCCCATCACGTTTGGATTTTTCAACCTAATCTACTGGTTGTACTATGTGAATTGATGTGCATCCCACTAGGAATCATGGGCCATATTTTGAGAGCACATTAAATTGGCTTTGATACAGTTACAAAATATGTATACACATATACAAGTTGAACATATGTATATGCATATTTCTATATATTATATTTCTATATCCACATGTGAAATCTGAAGGACCTTCTGCTGTACAAAGTATTACTAGGATGACTTGAATGTTTAAGAATACCTGTGTGAGAAGAATTTCAAGGCTTTGAGTTTTTTTTTTTTTTTTCCTCCATAAACAAACAAAAAAACACAAGACCCCATCTGGAGGGTTTTGGAACTAAAGACTGCATGATATTTTTGTTAAAAAAAAAACAAGAAAACCTGAAAAAAACAAGAAAAAAGAGAAAGTGAAAGCTCTCGAGAGAGAAACGATGTCTCAGAGTCCCATTGACTTTTTATTGATACTTATTGAACTTGAAATGGTAGCTTGTCGGTTCAGGCATCAGCTGAGTGAGGTCCTTGGCACCATAGACCCTCACCTCCGACCTCACCTAACACACCTCCCTCGGTAAAACCACCCCAGCCCCATTCCAACAACCCACCATCACCATGGGTTAACATGCACGGAAATGTCCGGCTCTACTATGTACAGCAACCTTGTTTGAATTATGTGTTGTTCCTCTGGTTTTTTCAAGTGGTATTGTTCTCTTTATCAGACATCGGCGCCGGTCGTTTCCATTGGAGACCCGAAAGCCTCGGATGTTTGACCGCTGCATTCCCACACCGAGTCAACGCAAACTTGTATTCCTTTCTCTTCTCGTCTTATTTTTAGAAACGCATCATGTGGGGAGGCGGGGGGGGGGGGGGGGGGGGGGGGG
>SSNP01000015.1:5763299-5822897 GCA_006937955.1 Pachypanchax playfairii | reverse complement strand
GGGGGGGGGGGGGGGGGGGGGGGGGGGGGGGGGGGGGGAAGTGGGTGTAGGGGAAATAAATACTGATTATTGTAGATATGATTTTGTCTTGAAAAATACTGTGATTTCAGAGAGTGTTCTAGTGCCAGGGCATTATGGGGTAAAAGAGTGAAAGGTATGCATTACTGATTTTGATTGTTTGGGAAAAAAAAACATATTCTGTACAAGTTATCATTCAGTATTCTCATGAAAGTATATTTGTGCTGTTTCTTTCTTCCTAATGGTTGATTCACATTCTCTTTAGATGCTCATTGACATCAAGTCCTGCTTTTGTGATTTGCCAAACAGACACGCGGGGTTGCTTTTGTTATTTGTTCAAAACTGATTCCTCGGTGAGGATGTGAGAATATGTATATTCTAAAAGATCCACCCACGGTCTGACCGGTTGTCGTTCAGCATTTCTTTGTTTGTTCAGCATTTCTTCGGTGTTGGAGTCAGTTCTGTGAAAGCAAGAACATTGATAGTGAAAGTACTGAAAGGGTTGCAAAAATGAGATCAGTGAATCTTGTGTAGAAAATGTCCGCGAAACGCCATGAACCGAATGAAATGACGAACAAAAGGCCCGGATTTCATTCATTTTCTCCTAAATTAACACACATGCACTTCATTTACAATGACCAGCTTCATTTGCCAAGGAGAAAATTACTTTAGGACAAAAAAAAAAACATTTTCCATCATCAGACTTCATAATCATTTTTCTAAACTCTTTAGGTTTATGCACTCATTAAAAAGCATTTAAGGCACACAGATTATTCCAGAGGCTTTGATGATGGAGGCAGATAAACAAATGATATTGTGGAAAAGATAAAAATAAAAACATTTTTCTCCATGTAACCAGTAATTCATGTAGAAACAGTCAAAAGGAAAGTATTTCTTAAAGCCAAACTACTGTTGTGAGCGAAGGAATAAAGAATAAAATAGTTGAAATGTGAAAAAAAGATAAATATTAGAGTAACACGATGAGGACGGAGAGGCTCGAGTATTGATTTATCATCAGAAATATGCATTTTTCTCTGGAACACAGGGTATGCATGAGATGTTTAACAAATCTGAGTGATCTGAGTTCAGTATTTCTTTTTGCTTAAATTTCACTGTCATTTATTCTTATAACAAAAGAGGAAATTTCATCTTTAGTTTCCAGTGATTCTTAAAAAATAAGCTTTCAGGAGTGGGAGGTTTGTTTGGGGGTTTTCTGTTCCTGCGGCAGGAAGTTTATTTTCTCGCTTATCCACGAGTCCAAATGTGACAAAGTAAAGATGCTGTTTGAAGGAGGAAATAAAGCAGATATATTTGACCTTCTCTGAGCTTTTACAATGTAGATTATATATTCAGCTTTTCACTGTAAAAGGCATAAATGCTGAAAGAGGAACTTTTTAAGTTAGATGGAAATGAGCTGATACTGAAATAAAGTTGGAAAATGTTTGACTGTCAAAAGGAAAAATTTAATTCTAGAGTTTGGAGCTTTTTACTACTTTCACACAAAAATCACATTTCGAGACGCACTGAAATGTTCTTTTGTTCCTTTTATCCTCTGGATAAACTCGACCACATGACGTCACTCGGGGCACGAGAGCTTTATACAGCTTCTTTCACGTATGCAGTAGCACCCCCCCCCCACCCCACCCACACCCCCGACACCAGTGGACTGACTTTGATGTTGCTGTTCCCCTTTAACTCGTTTTAGACTTCCCTGTGATATGTATGCTGCAACTCTAACTTCTGACTGCAGAAGTGTTCTCATGTAAGATGCTCAAATCGCATCGATACTAAACGTGCCGTCTTTTTGCCAATTGGTAGTTGAAATCAGACAAAGAGTAGAATTTGATTGTGTTTCTAAAGTACTGATTATTGGTAAAATACATTAGAACTGGTTAGTGGACTTTGAGTTATGGTTGTTTTAGTTGTGCACATTAACATTTTTTTGTGTTCCAGTAATATTGTTTTTGAAATAACATAATATTAGACAGCAATTAGAGAAAATGTATACAGGTACTCAATTAAATTTGGTATTGTTTTGCATTATGTTATTGTACTAAATTGAGAAATATGGTGATTTATTTTAGGAAGAGTTCAGTCAGACTATAATGCCTGAGGATATTTATTATTTTATTAATTCCAATGCAAACCAAGCACATATTTTTGTGTTGAATTGCAACCTAAAGCTTAATCCGCCTTCTTTGTGGACTCAGAGAGATCCACTTACAGTGTATGTTTTATAATATAAACACACTCAAGTATCAAATTCTTATTCAGGTTGGTTTATTCAGAGAAATGAATCCAGACATGCCTATTCAGGTTTAGTGCTTCGGTAGACATAAATATGTGTGTGTCACATATACATATATAAACAAAAAACACCCAAGGAGGAGAAACATTGGCAGCCCATGTATTCTGACCATAAATGTATTCACTTCATCACGTTCATTTCATCTATTACCTGCTTTTTTGTCATGAAATTAGCACATTCATCCCAAAGACTGTGAGAATCTTCTTTTTGAAGCGTTTTATTTATTCTATCTTTAGAATATTTCTTTAGTCAAGGAAGAAAAAGCATTTCTTTTGACACTTATGTTCAAGTAGTAGAGGAGAAGGGGAAAAAGTATTGAACTGATTTCAATGTGAATTTTCTTGCCTCTAGTGTATATGTGTAATTACATGTGAATTGTACTGTAAATATGATATCTTTCACTTAATAGTTCTTAATGCATGAACAATAAACATGGCAGTTCTTAATACCAGCTAGCCTCACTGCTAAAGGCATGGACAGCTTCTCTTGCATTGGCATACTTCAGCAAACGAAACCTAAATTGAAAAAAAAAAAAAAATGACCGAAAACTCAAGTAACACATGGTGTAAACAAAACAATGGAGACATCAACTCAAAGTTCTGTCACTGTGGAGGAGTTTCTGGTGGCTCAGGAGGAAATGCTAACGCTACCAAGACGCTGGGAAATTTCAGCATGCCTTGACGCACTTTGAGCAAATGGAAATGTGAAATTCTGTGGTTGAGCTTTCCCTGTTTATCTGTCTGTTCTGACGTTAGGCTTTGCTGTAGATTTCAGGCCAGTGCAGCCGCTGCGTTGGCGTTCATCTTCAGCCGATTACTCAGTCTTGTACGAATCTTCTCAGATCGGCTAGCTGGCTTACAGTGGAGGAGCAGGGCTGCCTTAAGGGGGCGAGAGGGGAGTTCTTTTGTCCTGTTCCTCAATAAAACAGTCACGAGTGCCCTTGAGCAAGGCACTTAGCCAATTGCCCAAGTGTAGCTTCTCAGTTGCAGAAGTCTGCTCTGGATTGTAGCAAACATTTTTAGCTAGCAAATGGTTGGTTGGATAAATAAGTAAAGAAATAATCTTTTGATTACTGTCGTGTGTAAGTTAAATCATCTAACACTCTGGATGTTGATGATTATATAAAACACATGTTGGCTAAAGAGCGCCATCTAACTACACGAGCGAATTACGTCCACCAGAACAACAGATTAAGGCTGATCAGCTCCTCGTCGTCGGAAGAACTTTTGTTGGTGTTTACATTATTTTGTATGCACCGTGTAGGTTTTGTTTTGCATGACCTGAGTTTTAAAAGGTTTATTTTCATATATTTTTACTTCACACCATTCAGTTCATCTCCAAAGCCCGCAAAAGAAAGATCCAGTGTTTACATGCTCAAATTGCACTTCTTTTACAGCCAGCTCTATAAAAATCATGTGAAATAAACTGTTCATAAAGCTGGAGGACGAGCGTTACATTGAACGTACATTATGTGATTCTTGGGAATCATGATTATGTACTTCTACAAAATGTATTTACTGTATATCAATTTGGGATAGATGCACCAAGTGCATGCTGTAGTTTTATCAGATTCTGCATAGGCATAACATCAGACACCCTTCAATTTACAAAGGATGTAGAGGATGTTCGCCAGTAGCATCCTAACATATAAGCCATGTGATTGCACACTGAGTGGGTGTTCCCTGTATTTTATCTTTGATAAGTTGCCTCTGGTTATGGCCTGCTGTCAATTATTGTATGAGGGTAACTTGCAAGATGATGTGCCAATTCCCAGTTACACATCCACATACTGTACCTCCCTCTTTGTAAAACCCTACCAGAGACTATGTTTAACCAATAGGTGCAAAAAAGAGAAGAAAAAAAAAAGATTTTCAAACACTTTAAATGAAAAAAAAAGCCCACAAGATCAACAGCTCATTTCTTTTTCAGTAGAAAATAGTAATTGATGATTTGATCCATTTCTGTGTTCATTTCTGAGTTCTTGTATTTATAGCATTTGTTATTAATTGTTACTGTTGTTGTTGTTTTGACTTTTTATTTTTATTTTTCATAAGAAGGAATTGTAATTCATCTGATATACTGGTACCGAAAAGAAATTATAATTTTTTTGTACTGTAATTGTTTTTTTTTCACATTGGGTGCTTATTTGATTCAGTTGTTTAATGAGGTGTTTGGTTTCATTCGGAGTACCACTACTCAATGAATCAGCATTTGTGTAGTACGAAGTTGTATTTTTTTTTGTCAGTGCAATTTAATGTTATAGTGTCAAATCAGCTTTTTTAGGTGTTTGAACAAAATGTGTTTTTTACAAATACAAAGTGTTCAAGTATGTGGTATAAAAAGGGTTATCATTCAAACAACCAACTTTTTACAAATAAAGGCTTATACTGTAACGAAAGCTAATGTCTTTTCACTCGCCCTTTGTGGACTAATATACAGCATATTTTCGTTTTCACTTTATAATAAATTAGTTTTGTATATTAGTCCCCAAAAGGTAAATAGGATTCAGTGTTGCAAAACAAGAGGATGAAATCAGGTATTCACCATTGCTACACCATGTCGTCAGAGCTCTCAGCTCTTAGTTAGTGTCTTGCTTTTGAAGGACTGTTGGACAGGAAACAGTCCAGAAACAAAACTGAAGGAGAATCAAGACTGTCTTCTTTTAATTTGATTACAAAACCTTGCGCGTTTATGAAAGCATACCTCCTTTCATACCCTATTTCCTGAATAAAGACTCAAAGTGACTTCTGCTGACAAGTGTTATATTTACCCCTTTTCAATTTAGATTTTTTTTTTTTTTTTACCATTGCTGTTAAAATATTAGAATCACACCCCGCAGTGCAGAAAGGCCTATTTGGCACAGTTTGCGTCTTCAAATCACTTGGATAATTAAATTTGTTGGTCTCTGCTGCTGAAACATTTGCCTTTTTGTCCTCTGCATGAGGACATGATACTATTCATGGTTGCATATTTATACTTTTATTTTGTCATTCAAATACTTTGTGTTTTAACCATGGTAAGTCTTCAGATTGGGAAGGTGAGTAAGTAATATCAGACTCCATCATCTGTCTATCATCCATTTCCTGATGCTTGTCCTGAACCAGATTGCAGGGGTCTTCAGCAGGGATTCCCAAACTACCTCAACTGGCCCCCCTTTTGATGCAAATGATGACTCACTCTACTCAGAGCTCCTCCCAAATAACGGTGATAGCCCATTTCAGCTGCTCAATCTTTTGCGTTTGGTCATTACCGATGGCTTTTGATGACAGGTGAGGGTTGGGACATAGATCAATTAGTAAATCAATAGCTTTGTTGTCAACATTCACCACAACAGACTGATATGGTGTCTGCATCAAACAGAAGGCTCCTCCAAGCTGTCAATCAATCTGCTACCTGCTACCCTCTTTTATGAACAAGACCCCAAGGTACTTGAACCCTTTCACCTGGAGACGTGACTCATTCCTAACCTGCATTTAGCATTTCACCTTTCTCTGGTTAAAGACCACAGACACAGACTCTGGAGTGCTTATGTTCACTACAGCTGCTGTCTGATTTAGGTAGTGGCTCAATGAAGCCAACAAGACCACATAGTCCCCCAAACCAGAGACCCTCTGTGCTTTTGCTGCTCCTAGAAAATCTATCCATAAGTTATGAAGATAATCAGGGATGAAGGTTAGTTCTAGCCGAGTTTACGACGAATCAGAGATGATTCTGACTTAAACATGAGGGATATGATCATAAACCTATTTAACACACAGTAACTTGTTGAGCAAACTCGTTTATACCCTTGAAAAACCTTACAAGAGTAAAGAGTTGGTCCGGTGTTCTACAATGAAAACCACATGACCCCTCCTGAATTCAAGGTTCAGCTATCAGTCTGACTCTCCGTGGCATATAAACTGTTCAAGGGAGATGAAGAGGGGTGTGTCATATTCATTTTTTAAAGAGGAACTACAACCCTGGTCTGCCATTCCAGAGGAACAGATTCTGACTCCACACAAATGTTTAAACCAAGACGTAGCCTAACAGCATCCAAGGCCTTTGGGAACTCAGGGCGAATCGTATCCATTCCTTGGTGCCCTGCTACTAAGGGGTTATTTAACAATCTCAGCAACCTCAGCTCCAGAGATCGGCAGGTCCGTCCCTAGGCTCTGTTTCCAGCATGTCAGTCATGCTGACGAGAACCGCCAAGTATCCCGCCCACTGCCTGACTATATCCTCAAATGAGATCCATGTCACCAATTTAAACAATGTTGGCAAAATACCACATATTTAATACCTCGCTTAATTAAGATTTAAAACAAGGAGTTTCATACCTTGCATTGACTCTATGCATATTCTTCTTACAACTATATTTTGTTTGTTCATCAAAATAAATCATAGGAAACAAACCGAGGGACGTTTTTAGGATTTAATTCACTGAATAAAAAATGGTGGAAACAGTCACACTAACAGCAGCACAATGAGGCTGTTCTTACTAAAAGCAGTGCTGCAGGCTAAAAGTTAACATTCTCACAGCGACAATGCCAACATGTGTATGTTTTGCAAGTATGATTTTTTTTTTTACCATGTTCACCATTTTAATTCAGCACAGTCTTCTTCTGCATTCTGCTACGTAGCAGTGATCACAGTGCAGAGCTGAGTCTGATGGGAAGGGAGTTAAAGTACAAAATGATTTGACCAAAACAACAAGTGCAACTGAAATATTGTAAATAAATGTTAAAAGATGTGTATGAACTTGAAATGTCATTGAGTCAGTGGTCTCTTATCATTTAGTATTAAAAAGCTTGTTTAGTTTTGGATCTAATCCTTTTGTTTTTGTTTAGGAAAAAAATGGAATTTTAAAATATAGAAATTAAATTATAGTCATGTTTAGGAAAAACGCTAAGGCTTGTGGTGCCACAAACATTAAAATTGACTGACATTCACTCTTTTATAAAATGACCTGTAAAATGTTTATTAGAATCAAAATCTATACCTGATTCAAGTTTTTTTGGGGGCGGTTGCCACAAATACCAGGGTGTTCAAGTTCTGAGAAAAAAATTATTTACCAGCACGTGTAAAATTTGCAAAAAGACCACCAAAATTCTTGAGTTCTCACAGTTAAATGTCAAGCTTTTAATAATGGAAAGTTGTATTATTCAGCTTCTCCTTGTTCAGAGCGTTTTACACTCCTTATCTGAGCATTTTACTTTGTTTTAACCTTAAAATTAAAATGTTTGTTATTTTGATTTAGCCTATAACAAAAAGCTGGAAAGTTTAACATTCTGGGACAAATGTTCAAATGTTAAAGGTTGAATATGGAACATTTTCAGAAAAAGCAATATTTTTGATGAAAAAATACCTCCATTGGGTGTTTAGAGGGGTGCAAAATGAAAATACAGTATTTCTTTAGAAGTTATATTTGAAGAAAATATAATAAAATATTTATTCTAACTAGCACGACGTTGGCATTTTGTTTACATCTACCAGCCAATAGCTGGCAGAGCAAATCACTATTTATTTATCCAATCAAAGATCAGGTACTTGCAAGCCAACCCCCCCACCAATGCTTGTTTCAGGTAGGTGTCTGTAGGTAGGTACTGAAACCAGATCTCTTACAGGCCTCCGACATCGAGGTCCACATGGGTTCCCTCAAATCCCTCCACCACATTAAGATAGTTACTGGAAGGAATAAATGAAGTCAAATAGCCTAAAACTGAACATTATAAAACAGTTTCATGTATAATATTATTATGAAACCACATTTCTTATTGATTGGAGTTCAAAATGTTCAAATATACCATGAATATTTTATAGACCATTAATTAAGAAGCATCTAACATCTCGAGGGTCAGTATTTAAAAATCTTTGAAACATTTTGTGTCTTATCATCCGACCTTCCATGTTTTGCCAACGTTTGTTCTGCCTGAGTTGAATCTGCTCACATACAGTATAATACAGTATAATTTACCTCATAAACAAGGAGGCGACCTTCAGCTCTCACCTTCTTAATACAGATCTGTCTTTAAAAGCTGTCACCCTGAGTTAGTCTCAGCTGGTTTGTTGTGGATGTTGTTGAGTCACCATCATGCTTGGCCTCTGCTGGTGTTTGTGAACTTCGTAATGATCTTCCTCCGGACTTGACACGGTGCCGTTTTAATGCACAGGTTCGTCTGTCTAATTGATTTCTTTTAATTTACTCTTAGTTGAGTCCACATCCACTTCAGCTGCTGATTACGCCTCTAAGTGAGTTCACCTTCAGAGATGTGAAGTATAAATATGTCCGACGTGTAATGATTTAGAGTGAGAGAGCACCTTTATTAAGTTTAACATACAACCGGGTCTTTTGAGGGTCTTTTAGCTTTTGGAAAAATAACATAACTGATGTTTGCTGAAGATGAAATATACGTAGACGTGGTTCATTCAAGTTTGTTTTCGTTTTCTTTCTGTGGATGCTCCTCCAGTGGCGTTCAAACTGCATGACAACGCTAAGAGGTCCCATTCAGAGCAGGTGAAGTAGCTCAGCAAAATGTTCCTTCCATTTCCGTGGTCTATTGTCAGCACTCCATATAAAAACATAAAATATTGAAAGGATGCATTAACAGGGGTCAGAAATTGATGGCTTCTCCTGTGTGTGTGTGTGTGTGTGTGTGTGTGTGTGGGTTTGTATTTCTGACCTCCTGGGGACCCGTTTCCTGACTTTTACTATCTTTCTGGGGTCCGAGGGTTCTTGTGGGGACCGAAGCCTGGTCCCCATGAGGGGGACTCCCCTTTTTAGGGTTAGGGGTTAGGTTTATAGGTATGGTGTGAACAGAGTTTTAGTTAGTCTTAGGGTTAGTTATAGATCAGTAATGGTTAAGGTTAGGAAAAGGGTTTGGGTTAGGTATAAATCTAGTTACTAAAATCAATGGAAGTCAATGGACGGTCCCCATAAGGATACCAAAACACACTTGTGGGTGTGTGTGTGTGTGTGTTGGGGTAAGGGGGTGTGTACTAAAGCTTTGTGGTTTAGACAGTTTGTTCTTCCAGCAAAAACGATTTAAACTGTTGATTTTTTAGTTTTTACGGTTTTTTTGTACATTAAAAAAAAATCTAAAAAAAATGAAAAGGGTGGTAAGTTTTTGGTGTTACATCATCGACCACTATGTTCAGGAGGCAGAACTATTTACAGTTAGCCCTCCAAGATAATATCAAAACCATCGACATACTGTACATATAACAACTACAACAAACATCAACTGCCATATTGTGATTTTTGAGTCTGTTAACTAGAACTTTTGGGACTGAAAGTCCTTTTTGGGATTTTTAAGCATCAAAAAAACTAACTGCAACAAAAGAAACCCATCAAAACTAATCATGTGGGATTATAATGTGTATGATTTTTATTTTTTGTCAGGAAAATATCTGATTTATTTATACAAAGGGGGCGGGACTTAAAACTTGTACTGGAACAGACATGACCAGAGTTCTAGGTGAGATGTCTTATAGACGTTGGTCAAGTAAAACTTTCATAAAACACATAAAAATCTCATATTCTTGCTAATATTTCCACATTTCCTGCAGGTCCAAATGACTCTTGAATAAAAACACAAATGCCTTCTAATACATGCACGGTTCACCACTCAATTGTGTGATTTAGAAGCTAAAAAAGTGTTTTTATGAGACATAAAATGAGTGTTCTCTTCTGAGTTTCGGATGAGTCATCAACCTTTTTCATCACTATTTGTTCAAAACATGATAAACTCTGCAAAACTGATTCTGAAAACATTTATAACACTGCTGCTCCTTTTACATCTCATTATTTGGCAGAATAAACACACTTGCTATTTACTAAAATAAGAATAAAAAAATGAGCGTCACATCTCATAGAATCAGCTTCAGGTTTTTTCTTCTTTAGTTTTTACAAGATGCTTATTGGTCCCATCATGGAGTTTTTGTTTTGGACTTTAAAAAGAGAGTCGAGAGATGAAGGAGAGTGGAAACATAATGTGTCTAATAAAATATTAAGACCTCTTTTATGTAGTGTGGCCAAAACTGAACCACTACATCTGAGCCATTTAGGATCCAGGGTAGATGGGGAGGCAAAAAGGGGGCTGATGTGACGGTGGAGCTAACAAGATAAGAATACAGGGAATGTTTTGTTGTTTAGTGTTTAAGCAACATATGCCGAATTCAATTTGTGTGATTTCTCCCTTGTAGATAATTCTCTAATTGCATTTTATAATAAAGAAAAATATTTTTTAAACATTGCAAACTTTATTCTGCTGTTAGAAGGACAGCAAGTCAAACTTGTAAAGGATCAGTTGTGTCATTTGTTGCTACAGGACAGATTTGAGGTAATCAAAAATGCTATTAGATGAAATGGATACAGGAGTTTTATGTGTGGCAGGAAAGCATAATGTTTCTCTGTGCCTTTCAGGGTCATCTGTGTGATTGCTCCTTTTTTACTGCCTGCACTCTGTGGAAGTTATAGCCTAAGTGCAACACTGACAGGCTGTCGATGAGACAGGAAACCTAATGTAGATGCACTCCCATCCACTGCCCCTTGTTTCCCCTTCTTTGCCAATTCGTGATAGGTCACCTTTTCAAGTGATCCACTCATTGAAATCTAAAGACGACAAACTGATGGCGAGGTTGCCGCTGACTGTCCGTGTGTCCCATTTTCTCTTGGTTTGTTTGCACAACTGTGTCAATCTGTGCGGAAGCACTGTGTCACGCTTGTGTTTGATGTCGATGTAAGATGATTGTTCGGTGTCACTGCGTTTGGCTTTTTAGTGCAAAGAAAAACAAATGGAATGCGAAGGAGACCTTTTCAGATGATGTTTCACACCACTGTGTTTTTGCACTTGTGTGTACTTGGTTTGGTGCTGTCACTATTTTTGTAAGTGCTATGCTTGCTTGGTAGCTGTAAGGACATTAGGTGAAGTCATGCTATATGCCTGGCCTATTTTTTTTTTTTTTTTGCATTCAAGTGAGAGAGGAAAGTGAAGAGGCTGAATCCAGAGTGTGGCGCTCATGGCTCTGTTGCCATTGGCAGCATCAACCTCTCTGCAGCCTGTAACACACACGCAGAGCAACACTCAGCATTTCACAGACTGGCCTGCCATCTGCTGTCTAATCTCTGAACTTCACTCCTCCCTCTAGAAAGAAACATTAAATCCACCTGTGTTGTTCTGATCCTTAAGGAATGCTGCATCACTCGTCCCTGAAACAAAAAGAAACATTAATTTAATTGCAACGTTAACAAGAACTGTTATGATCAAGTCAAATCCCTGAAGTTCCCTGAGGCATTCATGAAATCCAGAAGATTCAGCAATGAAGTAAATTCACTATGTTTTTAGTTTAAAAAAATTATGCAGAAGAAGTATGTAAGGTGTTAAATGAATGTTGTTGTGGTCTGAAGTTGACAAACACTTGGGAGCAGAAATGTCATTTTAATTTGATGGTTTTGATGATGATCTCAACTGTTTTTGTTCCACAATGTAACAATTAGAATGCAAAACTTCACCTCACCTACAGCGACAAAGAGATCCTAACCTCTCCAGCTGAAATAAAACAGCTGGTGGTGAGGTTTAGTCTGAGAGGATGAGGATCTCCATCATCTGGGAGGAGCTTGAAGTAGAGCCGCTGCTCCTCGGCGTTGAAAGGAAGTGGTTCAGGCATCTGGTTAGCCTGCTTCCCTCTGAAGGGTTTTTCAGGCATATAACATTATTATTATTATTATTATTATTATTATTATTATTATTGTTGTTGTTGTTGTTGTTGTTGTTGTTGTTGTTGTTGTTGTTGTTGTTATTGTTATGATTATTATTATAACACTGGGAGGAGAGTTTCATGGTAATCTTTAGCTTTAGTAGTTCCTGAATGTCTCAAACGTATCTAAACAGTCTCTCCAATGTCCTCATTTCCTTTTCTGACACAAGGTAATTTGATGTCGATTAGATTTAGCAAAGCCACTGCGTAACTAAACTGAGACGCCTCAATGTTTCAGACTAGGATTCATTTTTTTCTTCTGTAAACACGGAGCTGATGTGATCAGCTAAAAGCCCCAGTTTTGTGTTATCAGTCTAAAACGTAATCTCTCAGAGATGTTGGAGCCTGTCAACATGCATTAGTCTTTATCTTTAACATGGAGATCTAAAGTCTTTACTCTGAGCTCCTCAGACAGATCTGGTCTTTGCTTTATATGGTTCATGTTCAGGGTGGTGCAGACAGTCATAAACTACCCCAGAGGCCGTTTGTTCCCGTTTAAATGAGCTGATTTGAAAACACTTGTGATTTGAAACAATGCAGGAATGTTAGTGTTTTTAGCGATACCAAGTAATAAGTTAACATATTTTTGCAAAATCACATTATTTATTTTTATAATTTTGTTGACTATCACATATAAATGAATACAGGTATATGTTGGAATTCTTTAAACCATAACTTTAAAGGTCCTGTATCATGCCAAATCAACCTTTTGGAACTTTTAACCATGTTGTGATGCTATTTCATTAAAAAAAAAAAAAACTGAGTGGTTTTTGGTTTAATACACACATTTCTCAGTAATCCTCCTGAATCATGCGCTCTGAGCAGCTGCTCCACTCTCTCCTGGAAAACGACTGACTGTAACATAGTGATGTAACAATGTTGCTGCTCCTGCAGATTAAACACACACACCCCGAGCTGTTAGAGTCCGAAGCAAGACACTAAACACCACCATTTGTAGTATTTTCTTTTCTTAAAATGCCTCAGTGAAAATGTGCGTTTGGCTGTAAGAATTACAGGATATTATTCACCATTTCATTCAGGCAGCTCGACGGGCAGCGCTCACTGATGGGGACCTGGGGAGAGATGGGAATTTAGGTAAACTGAGCCTTTTACTTCCTGGTTGAAGAATAACTCTATAGGTTATATTTCAGAATTAAGATTATATAACACCATTTTATCATATATGTGCCTATCCTCGGCCATGAAAGCTGTAAAATAGCAGGATATAGAACCTTTAATGTGAGATGAAGCTTTGTTCCGATGAACTGTTCCTATGGTTGGACATCAAAGATTATGTCCGGGTCAGATTCAGTCTTTTAACTGATTCTGTTGAACCACCTTTCTAAACCAGCGTCAGATTTTATAGTTGATCTTCCGTAAATATTTTTTTTTTTAATTAGTCCATTTCAAGTTGCTATAGACACCATTGTGTTTTTTCCTTAAAATGTTCCTCATACGGTTCATTCTTGATTTTTTTTAATGTAAATAAATGAATCCTCTGGGTTATTTTCACTTTGTGGTGTTTCCATCTCATTTTTCTACTTTTGCAAAAGCTCATTCATTCCTTTTCTGCCCCTGATGAGTCATGCTGCTATTTATTTTAAGACTCAGACCCCCGCGTCGAGTCAGTGTACAAGTTCTGCCCAAACACACAGCTGCCAACACATGTTTTGATCAGACAATGTCTGTAGACAACTGAGGTCATGTCACTTCTCAACCTACAAGCATGTTGTGGATAATGACCTCTACACACCTCTTACACAATCCCACCAACTCCCTCCTTCACTCCCCCTTTCAGTCACCCCTGATCAACATTTTTCACATTGTTAATCTCTTTTGTCAGCTTCTGGTAATTACAGACAATTAATCATATGTGATTCACTGTGTGTGTGTCAGCATTATGCTGTTTGAGTGAGAAGGTGAAACTGCTTTTATAATAAAATGCAGGAGCAGCACAGAGTGAACTCCCCGGTGATAAGCAGCATGTTGCAGTGTGTCGGCTTACACTTCCTCCAGGCGGACGATAAAGGCCAGGTGGAGATTAAATTATATTAATTCCTTCACTGAAAGCTCTGACCCAGAATGACTTACTACAGAAGGAGGGTGAGCTGCTGGAAACTTCAGCCAAAGTGCACGTGAATCACTGCAGTCTCCTCAAACTCCATTTGTTGCTTTCTAAAACAAAAATTTGCCTTCAAAGATTTTTTTCCCTAAATAATTTATTTGATTTGTATGCAGCCTTCAAGAACTGTGACTGTAAACGCTGCACACATTAACCATCTGATACTGTCAGACACAGACTCTCTCTAAAAGAGACTCTGCAGCAGGGCCGGTTCTGGGCATAGGCAGACTAGGCAATTGCCTAGGGCGCCCTCTGCTGGAGGAAGCGCCAAATTCTTCTCTTTTTTTTTTTTTTTTTTGGACAAACTGTTGGACACACCATTCATCTCATGTAAAGAGCAAAATAAGTAATAATTAAACATCTATCTATCTATCTATCTATCTATCTATCTATCTATCTATCTATCTATCTATCTATCTATCTATCTATCTATCTATCTATCTATCTATCTATCTATCTATCTATCTATCTATCTATCATCTATACTGTTCATTATAGTATAAATAAATATTTTTTGCAATGTAATCCAGTTATTGAGTTACGTTGTTTCTGTTCTGGGCAGTAGGGGGCGCCAAAATCCTTTTTCGACTATAGGGCTCCATGCAGCTCAGGGCTGGTCAGGCTCTGCAGTAAAACAGCTGAGAGAAAATAACACCCACCCAGCTTCTGTGAACATGTGCTTGTAACACATGACTTCATATCTTCATTTTGTTTGTCATTTCAGATTTGCTTTAATTTAGATTCTATCTGAAACACTTGGATTGGGTGAACTGTTTGCATGGAGGATTTTCTGGGTAGTCCACTCCTGAGGAGACTGGAAGCTGTCTTATATTTCACATTGCATGGAAGAGGCTGTTAACCCTTCCCTGATTGATGAGCAGCAGCAGTTGCATCTTCTTCAATGTCATTGAGGTCTTTCCTTCTTGACGTTGTGTCATGTTAACTGTGTTAAAGGTGCAATATATAAATATTTTCATAAAAAGCTATACTTTTAATAGCATAACACCTCCACCGGGTGTTTAGAGGGGTGTAGAATAAAAGTACAGTATTTCATTTAACAATTATATTTGAAGTGAAATATTAAAAAAAAAATGTGTTTATTTTGATGGGAACATTAGCTACGTTTACATGGGCACATTTAATCGGAATAAACGCCCAATCGGAAAAAAAATACGTCATGTAAACATGTCAATCAGAATGTTTTGATCCGATGCAGCCTGATCAGAATGAAATTTAGTTCCGATCGAGAGGGGTGGTTTTGTCCGATCTTCATTCGGATAGACGTGCATGTATACACCCATTCGGAAAGAAAGGGTGAAAAAAGCCCACTGCGCATGCGTACAACTTCAGCGTGACGTCTTTCCGCTTTTGAGAAAACATAGCGGGAGGTAAACAGAAGTGGTCTGCTGGTGCAGTCATCCTGTCATCCTGCTCTCCTCTCCTGTGGTGGAGGAGCAGTAGTAATATGTATTCAGCCTCTAGCTTGGTTAATGCGACCAGTAAAAACTCAAACATAACGGTAATCACCCGCAGAAGGTCCATATTGGGGATAACGTGAGTCAGATCGAGCACACGATGGGGCGGGAAAGACGTGCAGAAAGGACGGAGTTTGTAAGACAACTCGCTGTGCGCATGCTCAACTCATTTAACCTGATCGAGTGCTTGGTGCATGTGTACTCATGGCATGATCAGATCATTTCAGTTAGTGTCCATGTAAACAGGGATTTGGGAATTCTGATCGACCAAGATTTTAATCAGATTGGGGAAATTTGGCGCATGTAAACGTAGCTACTGTCAGTATGTTTACATCTATCAGCTGGCAGAGTGGTGGGCACCAATGCGGGTTGCCTAATACAGTAAATAGTCTGAAATAGCGAGGCTCGTACTGTGGAGGGGGGCGGAGTCGGTGGGTCGATCAGCTGCTTCAGAGCACCGGGGATGTTGTAGTCCTTCTTATGAAGAAGAGGATTGGGGGCCAGAGGGGGGTTGGGTGAGGAATTTCGCAGCATCGGAGCGCATGCAGGGGACTCAAGCCTTATGCTCCGATGGCTGGACGCTTTGTTCTGTTGTTGTGGCGTTCATGTTCCATATTCCACCTTTAACTGTTGTTTAGTTTAGTATTCTGATACAAGAACCATTCATTTAAAGATGAGCAGACTTTTTTAATCATGAACTATTGTTTATGCATACACACACAAACCTCACCACTCCAACAGAACTTGGAATTGGGATTCAGATGCAGTGAAGTATCATTACAGTTTGCAGACATAAAACCAGGAGCATTAGAGTTTTATCTGGACAGATGAGTGTAAGACCAGGGAGGAAAACCCCCTGCTTCAACACACCTGATTAACCATCTAAGAGCTGCTTATGTGATTAAATTAGAAATGTCAGATCTGTCACTATCAGTTAAGCTTGGGCAGGATTCAGCTTCTGTCTGTCATATTAAGTGGGACTCAAAAATTCTGAGACTGAAGTGTAAATAAATACTTTAATAACAGAAAAGGGTTGATGAGGCACTAAAAAAAACAACTCAAACCAAAACTGAAGCACAAGGAAGCAACACGAGAGGTAAAGTGAGAACTAACTGTAGTCTCTGACAGTGAGGTGGAAGAACCAGGTGGGATGGTTGAATACTGACTGAGACCAGGTCACATGATTACAGTTGGTGAACATGTCACAAACCCAGAATGTGGCTGTAGGAACCAGAGTGCAGACAAGAAGCAACAAGCAGGTTGAATTCAATGATTAAATTAAAAACCAGCAGAGATCTCTTGCCAGAAACAAACAGGACTACTAAACGATCATGCCATTAATAAAAACACAGCTGCATGGACGTGTTGGGAATGTGCAAACAACAACAGAGGATCTGACAGCCAACTGTGGAAACTGAGCCCAAAGATATACTGTGTGGCGACAGGTGAGTGATTACCAATGAACTGCAGCTGTGCATGAAGAGATCCGAGGCAATCAAGCAAAACTAAGGGACATAATCATGGAAGCTAAAACACATGACTGAAAATAATTCTACAAAAATTAAATCAGTCTCATAAATAGCACTACTTTGCTGCTACAGCGTCTGATGTATAAAATGCAGAGACGTATGTGGATTGTCGGATTTTCCAAAATCAAATGCTAAGTGTGATATTACGTCATTCTCAGATTCAGCAAACATCTGTAATGTTCCCAGCTCAGTCCTGGACCAGTACTCTCAATGTCCTGGGTGAGATCAGGTCTTTTAGGGACGCTTGTTGATATGTTTTCACTCTAATGCCTTTAGTATAACGAGGAGCCCCACTGATTGTAAATGGAACAATTATTTCAGTTGGAATAAAAAGTTTTAGGACTGTATATTTGGAACTTTGCATGTTGTTGCTGCTCTGCTGATGAATCACACCTCATTCACCTGGAAGGAGGGATGAGTGTGGGAGGTGATTTCATGCTGGACTACACTTAAGTATTTTTCCTTGTACAGGTAAAGGAGGGAGATGATGCTTTTGTTTCATGTTGGTGTTAGTGTAACATGATTTACCGCTGTAGCAGATAAAGAACAGAAACTGAGACTTCACTTTTTGTCTTTCTACAACAGTGAATTGGCCAAATTAAAAACTGTGGATTTTATTTAAGCGTCCACACTACGACAGTGTGTTCAGGGACGTAACGTTACCAAACACATTAAAACAGTTGCCATGAATAATGTGAAAATGGGAATTACATTCAACTGGAATCATCTCATTCACACCGTTACCAGGACGACTTGGTGGGCAGGCCTCCGCATCCTCTGTAGTTTCCATGGTTACTACAGCAGTCTCCTCATTGTCAATGATGAAAATTAGCAGAAGACTGTGTGACTACTTCCTCGTGCTGCATGCAGAATATATATCCACATCTCCTGCATATTAACCACATGACACTTGGTTCTTCATGGAAACGTTTGGGAGGCAGCTTGAATTCGATGGCTGCCATGAATATGCATGACTGCTCTTATGCTGATTAACATGAGATGAGTTCATCAATTTAGTAATTCTCATGATTTTGTGGGAAATGAGCTATATATCATGAATAACAAACATGAATTCAGTGCGGAAAAAATGACATTTTTAAAATGTTATTTTATTACATTGAACACATTTAACAGCAAGTCTAAATCTGCTCAGTATGTTTTAGGCGTATTCAGATGCTTCTCAACTAAAGACGACTACTAAAGAGACATTAATTAGGTTCTTCTGCAACTATGAGTAGAACATTACTAGAAGTAAATACCTGCACTGCTTCAAATGTGCAGCACTGAACTGAGTCCCAGTATGTTCAGTGTTGTGTTGCAGAGAAGTACAAACAGATTAGAAAAAATAAACATTATCTAAATATAAAAATGAGCTTTTGGATATAGAGCAGAAGAGATGAAGGAAGATTTTTGTTTTTTTCTGCATGCTTTAGTTTTTTTTATCATGAAATTAACAGTCTCTTGGAAAAAAAATGCTCTTTAACCACTAGAGGGAGCTCTCAGGATCTGGAGTCCACAGAATTTCAACCACAAACCATAACCTAGAAACCTTAGAGACCTTATTTAAAAAGAAAGTAAACAGAAAGACTGACTTGACTGATTCTTTCAGGTTGTAGATTCTGTTTTAAAAAGATTCTAGATTCCACAGACTGGATTCAGGTAAGGGAACATTTACAGACTCCCCAAAACCCACAAAGAAGAAGCACCTCTCAGATCCATCAGCAGCAACATTAATTCTGTAACACATAAACATCTTACCTCCATTTCCTCCCCACATCATAAACAGTTCTACAGATGTTGCCACCAAAGTTCTGATGCTTGAAGCTGCTCCA
This sequence comes from Pachypanchax playfairii, assembly GCA_006937955.1. Taxonomy (NCBI): domain Eukaryota; kingdom Metazoa; phylum Chordata; class Actinopteri; order Cyprinodontiformes; family Aplocheilidae; genus Pachypanchax; species Pachypanchax playfairii. The sequence goes on along the minus strand of SSNP01000015.1, from coordinate 5,803,878 downwards.
GGAGAAACCGTTGCCTGAGTTCAGAGGCGGCAGGGAACCGTCAGAAATCAACTCGTAGAAGAAGAAGCTTTAAATGAAAGAACTTTCACCCCAGACCAGATCTGGACCCTGCTGGACCCCCTTATCTCGACCGTATAATGACAGATTTCACTGATGGAACTACAACTGTGTGAACTCATATGAGGGAACAACATGGAGGTACTGGTTCAGAGATAAGGAGAACCCAAACTCAAGATGTAGAACCCTTCAAGAGACTCATTAATTTGGATGATAACATCTGGTTCCGTTGTCTTTACATCTAAAATATTTTATGAGCTCCACAAACAGTTCTGGCATTTGCCTCATCTGGTCCATGTTCAGTTGTTCCCATGTGGGTAAAAAGGGGAGTGGTCTGTGGTTGAGAGGTGCCATGACATCATCAGAGGAGTCAGCCAACACCACCTGCTTCGAGAGCACTTCAACACAATATGAGGGTATAAAAATTTATTGTTTCAAGTTCATCAAACATTCGTCTTTCACAATTATAGTAAAAAAATAATAAAATGTACATTTCAAAATTCCTGATGAGGATTTCCAGTAGTGAGAGTCATCTCTGTGCAAATATGATTATATTTATGTTATCTGGATGAGACATGGACGAGCAATGCCGTGCACGCTCACCCCTGCAGACCGAAGCAACGTGCAGAGTTGAGGACGTCGTCTCTGGTCAGATAACATCCACAGAGCTGTCTCAGGCCGGTGAAGGACTCCCTCCCATGCAAAACCCTCCAGTTGTCAATAAAAAGCACCTCAGAGAGAAAAAAACAAGTTCAGACGTTATTCAATCATGTTCAAAAACTCAATATTTCTTACATTTCAGTCATTGAAACGCTTTAAAAGAGTTGAGAATGTACATGTTCTCTTCAGGGTGTGACTTCATGGCACTTACTGTTCCTGGATTCAGTTTCACCCAGAACTCGTTCTCTGGTCTCCTGAGTTCAGAGGTCAACTCACGATGCGCCACGTACCATCGCTGGACAACATCATGAGGGATCGTGCTGATCACCGATCGGTCGTAGTTGTTATATCTGCCGGGGAGAAGAACAACAATCTTTACCAAGAGTTTTTAACTTGTGATTATGCTTTAATACTTAAATATCTTTAAAAAACACTTCACAAAAAGCCTCGACGCACCGGATCAGGTAGAGTTCATTGTTCCATGGATAGAAGTTGAGGACGGGGCCGATGCCCGTCATGTGGTTTCGGTGGTCGTCTGTGTTTTCAATGTACTCGTGTTTGATGGGAACGCGGGTGAGCAGGTCGAAGTCTACAGGTGAGCGTTGGCGCAGGGTCTCAGCAGCGTAGAACCCGTCCACAAGCAGCGTCCTGCCCCCGGTTCCCTCGTGCTTTAGACAGTGGAAAACTTGGATCCTGCAGGAACAGAATATAATCAGCTGCCATAGAAAACAGTCCCTGTTCATGATTGTCATGATTTTCTGTCTCCTGTGCACCAACCCGCATGGTTCCTGAAAGTATGAGGTGTCAGTGTGACGATCCAAAGCCAGCTGACTGTAGGCGGTGTCTCCTCTGGTAAAATCTGATGTAAAACACCACATCCTCCCGTACGTGGTCTCCCTTAAGAGCAACGCATGAGAGAAAAACAACGATGGCTCTGAATACTACACAATGCTTTTAAACAGGCTATAAAAAGCGTCTGGGTTTGGTCGTACCGGATGAGGCTGACCCTCTGGGTAACGGCCTCTGTAGCTTCCACTGTAGCTGGAACACCATCAACAAAAGCCACCCCATATAGAAGGTAGTTCTGAAGGAACGTCTTCAGCTCTTCATCGCAGCTCATAAAGCGCTCCCATTTGGAGGATGGGATGTTTGCACGTTGATAGATGTCTGCATTCCATAGGACGCGCGGCTGTACGGTGGCCTGCTTCTCTTCTTCGTAGCTGTTCTTCGCTAACCAGCTGAGGCAATACTTAGACACGTGACCCCCAGGCCCTGTAAAGCAGACAGGACATCAGGAAACATCCATCACATGGCAGTTGCTTGAATGCATTTAGGGGTGTGGTCCTGGTCAAGACGATCCCCTGAACGCCAAACTGAATATCAGAATTGGAAAGAAAGGTGATTTAAGCAATTTTGAGCGTGGCATGGTTGTTGGTGCCAGACGGGCCGGTCTGAGTATTTCACAATCTGCTCAGTTACTGGGATTTTCACAAACCACCATTTCTAGGGTTTACAAAGAAAAACATCCAGTATGCAGCAGTCCTGTGGGTGAAAATACCTTGTTGATGCTAGAGGTCAGAGGAGAATGGACCGACTGATTCAAGCTGATAGAAGAACAACTTTGACTGAAATAACCTCATTACAACCGAGGAATGCAGCAAAGCATTTGTGAAGCTACAACACGCACAACCTTGAGGTGGATGGGCTACAACAGCAGAAGACCCCACCGGGTACCACTCATCTCCCTACAAACAGGAAAAAGAGGCTACAATTTGCACCAGCTCACCAAAATTAGACCGTTGAAGACTGTAAAAATGTTTCCTGGTCTGATGAGTCTCGATTTCTGTTGAGACATTCAAATGGTAGAGTCAGAATTTGGTGTAAACAGAATGAGAACATGGATCCATCATGCCTTGTTACCACTGTGCAGGCTGGTGGTGGTGGTGTCATGGTGTGGGGGGTGTTTTCTTGGCACACTTTAGGCCCCTTAGTGCCAATTGGGCATCGTTTAAATGCCACAGGCTACCTGAGTATTGTTTCTGACCATGTCCATCCCTTCATGACCACCATGTACCCATCCTCTGATGGCTACTTCCAGCAGGATAATGCACCATGTCATAAAGCTCGAATCATTTCAAACTGGTTGAACATGACAATGAGTTCACTGTACTACAACGGTCCCCACAGTCACCAGATCTCAACCCGATAGAGCATCTTTGGGATGTGGTGGAACGGGAGCTTCATGCCCTGGATGTAAGATGCTATCCTATGGACCAACAATTCTAAAGAACGCTTTCAGCACCTTGTTGAATCAATGCCACATAGAATTAAGACTGTTCTGAAGGCGAAAGGGGGTCAAACACTGTATTAGTATGGTGTTCCTAATAATCCTTTAGGTGAGTGTATAGATGCTATTTAAACTGGATTTCTCATTAAGGAGGATGGGTGCAGCGTCTTACCGACCGGTTATGTTGAACTCACAACCTGAAAGAGGAAGTTGGTGTTTGTTTGTGCAATAAAAGATTTAAAGATTTAAAAAGAAGCAAATAAGCAGCCTAAGCATAGCAGAGTTAAGCCTTGTAAAAAAAAAAAAAACAGTCTCAGCTGACCTTGAACATGTCTGACTAACAGGAAGTGGCATGTTGGTCTGTACGCCTGCAGAAGCGTGTGCATCACCATCTGTCTCGGGGCAAACAGATCTCCGTTTGTCACTTTGTGTAAGAAACGCTGCCCCTCTTGTGCGTGCGTAATAAGGATAAAACAAGCTACGAGTTTGGATGGTTACCATGGAAACACTTCCTAAGGTCGGTTTTGTCATTTTAAAATGAATTTAGGTTTTGAACCCAATTTAATTACTGTGTTTCTAAGAACCCTGAGTGAGTGCAGTGAAACAACCTTTTTAAATCTGCTGTGTGGATGTATTTTAGGTTTTATTAAAGTAGTGATGGACGTCAGTTATAGATTTAGGCTTTAAAAATGGTTATTACTGTTTGTTTTTCAAGCAAGACATTGTTTTTGTAAGATAGAGTTTAAGTATGTTAAACCCCTATCAGGAAGCTTCCATTGAACTTCCTTAAAACCTTCAGAATAAGAGTCCAAGACAAATGCACTTGCTGTGCTTAATTTAAAATACTTCATTGGTGTTTTAACTTATTAAAAACTAGCATACGGACTCATGTCAGGCTGCAAAACTCAACAGTCATACAGAAAGTGAATGCATCTTTTTAAACACACCCTGCTTTATATTAATAAATAATAAATAAAATATCAGCTTTGGCTGATCGGATCCCCCTGATTCCAACTGCAGGGTAATGTGGGAGCTGCATGAGAAAAACGATGCACTGCAGGTAACAGCTGTTCCCTTTCTCACACCTGGACATCACACCTGTTACTACACTGACACAAACAGTTTGCATTAACGTCCCTTGTGGCTTTTTCTCTCTTCAGGGTGATACAGACTGAATAAAGAAGGACTCCAGCTACTTCCTGCTCAGTGCTGCTTAAAATTGGATCACCTCAGATTCTGGGACATCTCCACGGAATTAAGGCAGGCCGCTGTGTTTATTTAAGGGTCCGATTCCACATTCCGTTCCTGCATCTAGTTATTATTTATGAGAATGAAATGTGACTAAAGGTTAATGCTAAAGACTGCAAATCTTTCTCTGAGGAACATACCAACATCTGATTTCTGATTGGTTTAAAGCACGTTAATAAAAACTCAGGTTTAAACTTCTTATCATCTGGCGTCATTGACTCAACTTTTTATTTCCTTTCATGTTTTACAATGCACATAAATGCTGTGTTCAAATCAAATATATGTGCAAAATGCAAATCTGCAGTTAAAAGGGGTAAAATAAGTTTTTCAGAAAACTGCCAAACTTTTATTTGAACTTTTAAAGCTGAACTTTAGACTAGGGAAGCCTTATTTACGTCTTAGAGTGTTTAACCTTTGGCAGCTTGGAAGTGTGACTGACAGACTCCACCCAAAGCATCACCTGACAGCGAAGTGAGTTTTACACTAAAACTTCATGACACACAGGACAAAGACATCTGCTCCCTTCCTGTGTAGAGAACATCATGTATTTGTGTGATAATATATGATATATTCCAACTTATCTTAATGGTTTGGCTTCATCCTTTTTAAAAATATATTTTTTTTATCTTCATTAAAGCAAAATAAGATTAAACATACTGCATCTGACACTTCTTTTTAACAACTAGTTTATAACTAGTTCATGTTTGAACATGTAAAAAATTAAATTAGCAGTTTTTCCTGTCCGGGTTTAAACTTACAGGTGAGGATGAGATGATTCTCCTCCACTGCGGTGCGTTCAGGGCGGATGGACAGGTCAATGCTCCCGGAGTCCACGCTCCTCTGGTGGGTTGAAGCGTTGTATGAGGAGGCTGAGCGGCAGTGGTCCCGTAGCCACACGTAGTTAAAACACATCGGCTTCCCTTCATAGTTGAGCTCTGGTAGTTTTACATGAAGGTTTATTTTTTATTACAAATGAAGAGGGGAAAGAACAGGGTTAAACTCACCGAGACAGTCCTCCAATAAGCGGTAAGTTGCAGAAGACTTATCCCGGATTTGGTGTGTCCATGGTGTGTGCTGGTCTTTGACAGGAGACCGGAGCAGAATCCGTCTGAGTGCAGGTCGCACTAATGCGTGAAACGTGCTAAACATTCCGGGTGGAAACAGCGGAGACCGACACCGAGTCAGTGAGTTCTCTCGTGTGAGCCCCTTTCTCTCATGTTATCTCAGAAACACCTTCATTTAACAAGGATGCCAAAAATTAATATTTAACCACGAAGTTTAGAAGGAGCGGTAGGCCGTTGAGTTGACGCATGCGTGTTGCGACCGTCTCGCTGTCCGCTCCCAGAACCCGGATGTCGTTGGATAAACGTGTTTTACAGCCGCCATCTTTGTACGGGGAACCAGTGTCTGGCCAAAAAAATACAACAAGGCAGCGCCTAAAAACAGAATTATTTTGATTTATTTAGACTCTTTACTTGACATGTTCTGTTGACATTGAATCCCAAAGAACTAACAAGACCAGTAGAACTCTATGATATATCTCGATTGCCAGCTTAACCTGTTTTCTATTCCTAGACTAGAGATGTGTCATGACATGTTTTGAAAAAAACCCTGGAAGAATCAGGAATCTGAAGCTATTTTTACTGTGTCAAATTTAAGATAGAAAGAATGAAAACGTTGCATATAATCATGAGTAAATTAATAGTGTTTAATGTTATGCCTGCAGGACTGCTACAAAGTGCTTTCTAAAACTCCACATTGTCTAACTTAGTCAGATCCGTCGTTTCAGGACTTTAAGTCCTTACATTTGATATGCAGATTGACAAAAAACATTACAGTGGAGGCAGGATGCATGGGGTGGATGCTGTGTGCTTATCAGATGAATAGATTTTTTGATGTACAGAAAAAGTCTGAACAACAGGCTTTTTTATACAACAGATAATTGGATTCTTCATCATGGGAAAAGCAACGTTCCAAAGCAACCTAGACATAAAGTGAGTGAAAGGGAGCCAGTTTTATCAAACTAGAACTCTGAAACTGAAGCAGCTAAAAGATGTTAATTAATTTGCATAATTAGATTAGATATTTAACATGCAGGTAAAAATTGACGTACATAGTTTAGTGATAATAAGTGAAATAAGAGGGTTGTTGGGGTGTATAGGGTTTGGCACAGATTCAGCTTCACGGACAAAGCTCCAGAGTTGTTTAGTGGCTCCCTCTGGAGTTCTTTGTAAAGACTAACAGCTTGCCAAGAACACTGTCTGTTTTTAACCTTGTCCTGTTCTGACTATGTTGGCAGACAGAACTGTGGGTTCACAGCAGATTCACTCTACAACAACAGAAGGCTGCATTTGTGTGTTTCTGTTTAATGGGATGACTGTGTGAATGAGGTACAAGAAAAGGTAAATGTAAATATTTTGCATATGGAGCTTTTCTAATCTGACTTACAACTCAAAGTGCTTTTTGTTACAAGTTACATTCACTCATGCACACCTGTTTGCAATTCAGGGGTTCAGTGTCTTACATGAAGATACCTCAGCATGTGGTGATGAAAGCCAGCCCAGCCCCATCCCAGAATCCAGTACACCGCTATGCTGGCTAGACGCAAACCAGTGAGCTCAAGACATGCAGAGGGACCCTGGGCCCTGACCAGGGGAGTCCACAGAGAGACACAAGCTAAAGAGCCCCAAACCTTAGTACAGAGTAACCACCTCAGATGCAGGGACTGATAACCCCAGGACCCCCCAAACACGTGACGAAGAGCAACTTAACACTAGAGACCAACTTCAGACTATCAAACACCCCACAGCAGGGTGAGTACGAGACCGCAGCCACTCCCCTAGACACCCTTTACAAGAGGGATGGAGGGGAAGAAGCCTTATTAGTAGGTCAAGTACGGTTGACTACAACCTTCTGAACCATTCTCTCCTGATGGGGTCCATCTAGACCGTCGGCTCCTCTGCTCACCTTAGCAGAAAACACATGAATCACTGCAGGTAAAATCAGCAAACGTTTTAAAAGCATCAGTATAAATATTCTATCAGACATTCACATTCATATATGATGAGTGTTAGACCTTTTCTCTGTCATTTTGAAAATATTATAGTTATTGTCTTTTATTTGAGAATGAAAAATAAAGGGATGTATATTTTTACATAAAAATCACAATCTAATATGTGAATACAGGCCTTGTCGGGCTAAAGTGCATGAATGTTTTTGCAACAGGACTGTGTATTATTCGTGCAGCCAGTCGTCTCTCCTAATGGATGTTGTAATCATGTTTTTAGGAAACACCCAGGCAGTCACACTGCAGCTGGCTGCGTTTACTGGGATCACCGTGTTCTTTTGGACGGCGTAGTTTTACTTTCTTGAGCAGCGCCCCTCTAAAAATGCTGCGGTAAGGATGCATTTAATTACTATAGGAAATTTGTACGCTACTATAAAACATGCTTAGGAAACTTAATTAATTCAACATTTTATTATGTCCTGTTACAGAATTACCATCATGTTGCATCAAATAGCTTCTTAGATTTAATTGTATGCATTTAAATCTAAATTATAACAGAAAAAAACATTTTTATGTGAGATTTATGTTGTAAATTTCTATTAAACATTGAGAATTTTTTTAACACTTTCTCCAGTATAACGTTAAAGCACTCAAAAATACTGAGTTCCTTCATGGCCTTTTTAACTGAAAGTACTTGAAACGATTTAGGTGTCAGATTTTCAGAGACTTTAGCGAGTACTTGAACGCAGCACGAGCCTGTGAGCTCAGCGCCAGTCAGTCAGTTGCGTGTTTACTTGCTTTGTCAGCTGTGTCTCTCCACCTCCACCGCAGCAGTTATCAAAACCTTGGACTTTCGTCTCAGACACCGACTTATCGCATCTTGAGGACTTCGTATCAGCAGTTTCATCAATCCTCCCGCGGACCTTGAACGGGGGCAAGTCGGGTTTACTGTTTTTTTTATTCTTTTTTTTCTGACAGAGGGGAAGATGACGTTAAAATCCAATAAAAACGAACCTGCGGTCATACTAGAGCCGGTGAGCAGCGTCAGGACTGCCCTTTCCGATCTGTACCTGGAGCATCTCCTTCAAAACAAACCAAAGTCTGACAAGGTAAAAAATGTCTTTGTTTCTGCTGTATTCGCTCTGATGGGAGATTTTTAGTGTTTGCTTCCGGGAAACACATGATGTGAGGCAGAATATCACTGTAAGCTTTTCGAGATCCTTCAAACTAGTCGTTTTAGCGCAGTTTACGGGAACCGAGAGGGATCATTTCTTAGAGAAATAAGTCAGAACTTGAATTTCTTTTGTCTCATCAGCAAGGAACTCTTGATTAAAGACTCCGTCAGCCTTTAATTGAATTCAGCAGACCTTGAATCGACAGTTTCACTTCTGCATTTCTCCCCAAAACTACAATCCAAGAGATTTGACAGCTTAGAGAAACCAAATCACGTGAAAGAAGAAGTTTATTTCTGGCTGTAATCACAAGGTAGTGATCCTGGCTGCCATTGGTCCAAACTTGAAGAACAAGTTGAACTGTTGGATTAGAGACCTAACGGTGATGTTGTCCCAGCTGACTCTATTACCCTTTATGTTGTAATGTAATGCTGAAAGTGTTGATGAAAACTTTGACTTTAATTTGCATTAAAAGAAAACAAAAACAGCTGTTGGATTGTGAAAGCTGGAGGCGAGGGGACTGTGTGCTGGACCTGAATGTGAAACGTCAGCACTGTGAGATTGTGAGAGGAAAAAGGGAAGGGAGGAAACTTCTTCCCTGGGATCAGCAGCTTGCAGTTTCAGTCACATTTTTTTTCCTGCTCAGTTCTGATTTGTTAAATCAGTCTCTGAAAATCAAAGCTCACTTTATCTGACAGCAGGAACTGATGTGCCTGTTTTTATCTGATGTTTAGGATTGAATACAAGCGTCGGTGCATCTTGTTCTGCTCTGTTCTTTTGTTTGGAGGTTGCAGCTGAGTGTTGTTGCTCTGGAATCCAACACAAACGCTTCCTTCTTGAACTGTGCTCAGCTTTAGATCAACAGACAGACAGTGATGCATTTAAGCAACTACTTGTAGCAAGAAGTACTTTGAAATCCTCCAAATTTTGAGGACGGGATGATCCGACAGAGAACTGATTGTCTGGGACATCAACAGACCTCCACGCTGTTCCTTCAATTTTCTGTATAATGTGTCTCATGATAAGTTATTGATCCAACATCAGAGGTTAAAGAAAACACCTCTGCAGTAAACAGTAACATATTTCTCAAGTTAAACAACCAGATACAAAGTGATGAATTGTATCTTCTGATCAAAGCTGTTGGTGTTTGATGTTGTTCAGAGATAAAGTTTTGAAATTCAGAGAAATTCCAAGTAGAAGAAGAACGTGACCTTCCTTCCTGATTTTGTTTTTCACAGTCTAGCAGAGTGGAGTTAGAGTGTTGCTTCAGGATGTTTACTGCTGCTCAGCAGATGGAACTTCATCTGTTTCAGTCTTGGATCTGGTCCTGCACAGTTCTGACGTATTATGACTCAAGGCGGGTAAAAATAACCCTCTGCTGCCTGACTGCTGTTACTCCTGCCGTCTCTTTATTCAACAGTACTGGAAAGTGGAGTTTTGTTCACGCTTCCATTAAACCTAATATAAACTCCTCCCACTCAACTGCCTTCAGGACTGTCACTGTACTGAGGAGGAGGACGATGAAGAGATTTATTGGTTTATTGTTGTGTTGAAGCTGGAAGGCTGATTGTGTCTTTCTGCTGATGCAGTGCTGATTTGTCATTTTAATGCAGCAACTTTGTGCTGATGTCCTTGATAATAGTTTAGTAAATAGTTCCGGAACTTTTTGGATATTGTAAACTCTGTACTTTACTCCCGTAGAGCCATAAACGTTAATCTTATCTTTTCCGATTTCTGTTTAATGTAATTCTTCAGTCTTTCTTGGGAAACACGAGGATCTCTGACGTGCATGTGAGCTCTCTGATTAAAGCACTGCATGATTCCACTTAATCGTTTTTCACACCGATTTTTACAAAAGATGAATCAAACCACTGAAGATTACTTTCTAAATAGAATCAGCATTTGAAAAAAAAAAATGCGTTTGTCTATTTTGATCATCTAACCCAGGGGTGTCAAACTCCAGGCCTCGAGGGCCACTATCCTGCATGTTTTAGATGTTTCCCTGTTTCAACACACCTGATTCAAATCCTCTGTATTTCAACAAGTCCTTCAGAAGCCTGTTAACGACTTGTTCATTTGAATCAGGTGTGTTGAAACAGGGAAACATCTAAAACATGCAGGATAGTGGCCCTCGAGGCCTGGAGTTTGACACCCCTGATCTAACCTGTCCTGTGGTATCCATGACCACATGAGCCTGATGGACCAGAGGACAGGAGGTGCTTAATGGGGTGTTAAAACACAAAGTTAATGTTCAACCCTGAACATACAGAGAAGATGCAAAGCTGCAAATGAAGCTCAGCTGTTGACACACGAGCACAGAGTCACGATTGTTGTTGGTTTTTTTGCAGTTTAACAGGATTTCCTGGTGTATTTTGTCCTTCAGGTGGTTATGCAAACCTTCGAGAATAAAGGAGCCGAGTTTTGCACCAATGGTTGCGCTGGACACGTGAACGGCACGGAGCTCACCAAGATGAAAGAAGTAGCATTTGAAAAGAATCCATCAGAGCCGATGGTGAGCCACCTGCTTCTGCACACGCATAGTCAGTACATCACTGCTGTTTCCTTATTCTCTGTGCCGTTTGTTTTTAGGGGGTCACTCTGAAACTTAACGACAAACAGCAGTGCACAGTGGCCAGGATATTACACGGGGGGATGATCCACAGACACGGTAATTAATCTGCAAGCAACATCAAGTAGTGGAACTGATGAATAGTAGCAGAAACCACGTTAGTACATTGATTTCTGGATTCTTCTTCGCAGGTTCGATACATGAAGGAGATGAAATAGCAGAAATTAATGGGAAAAGTGTGTCGAATCATACTGTGGATCAGCTACAAAAGATTCTGGTAAGTTAAACCCTGGAAACCTTTTTAATTTAAAGGACCTGCTGTCTTTCATACCAGAGTTTTAAATGATCTGATTATTAGAAATGATTAAGTTATTGGAACATCTCATGTGATTGTTTTGATCTCAGAGTATGTTTGTAATGACTCCCAGCTGACTGAGTTGTAGCATTTTTCTGTTTGCTAGAGCCGTTAGCGTATAGGGTCATTTTGAATTAGATATGAAGCAGTTGTAATGGACAACCCTCTTCTCACACAGAAAGAAACCACTGGAGTTGTCACGATGAAGATAATCCCCAAGATGCAGAAACGATCCAGAATCTGTGAGGTAATCCTCCCAGCTTCCATCTCTCATTAACTTCAGAATACATTCCTTTTGCTTCACTTTGCTTCACTTGTTTGAAATGATTTTGTTCAGGTGAATCTTCTGTTAGTCGGTGACCAACACAGGTGATTGTAAAACTAATTTAACCGAATAGACTCTCACTCGCATTAGATTTAGTAACAATGAAACACACTGTGTGTTTTCATCCTGCCATCTACTGGCTACAGCGTTTCCATCCAGCAGTGTGTCAACAGCTGGCTGTGAAATGCTGCAGAGGGATTTTATTAGAAGTATTTTGATGACCAAATTGGAAAAGCCCTTAAATTCAAGTTTTTTGCTTCAGTCAGTGATGGCAAATGACATTACAGCTTATAGCTCATTAATGCTGTTTACAGGATTATTAGCTGACTTTAATGTTTGAAGAACATCATGTTGGTGATCCAGGTCTCTCCATGGTGCTTCAGATTTTTTTACACAGTCTGATAAAGAGTTTGGTTTTGTAATAATTACCACTGGAGTGTCTTGGGGAAACCATCAGATGTTCTTAGATGTTACTAACAACCCTGTTTATTAATATACTGGGACGTGTTCTAAAATGTAAATAAAGAAAAGAATGCAATTTATTTAAAGGTGGTATATGGAACTTGGAATAGAATAACACAGCCTAAAGCCTTCAGCCATCTGGGTGCCAGGCTCGTTAACCCTCCCGCGCGCTCCGATGCTGAAGTCGATCAATATTCCTCACCAAACCCACTCGGATCCCCGATCTGAGCGGGACAATAAAATATCATGAGTTCAGCTCACTAATAATCTCCAGTCTAGCTGATCACACACTGACTCTGATAAAAGCAGCTCCTACCTGATTGAAGCTCAGTCATCGATTCAGTCCGTGGCAAAGAGTTCATAATTGTCCCGCAGCTCCAAAACTTCATGCAGTCCCTCTTAAGATCCTCTGTCCTCATCCTGCACGCCTCACTTATCCAATAAAATTTAAAAAAGCAATAGAATCCTCCGTGATGTGACTTCCAGTGGAAAAAGTGTCCCGAAGCCCTCTTCCACTTGCAGCTACATGTTAGTTAGCAGCTAATGAAAAACGTTTCTACACAGAATTTGCTCGTTACATGGGAAAAACCAGAGGAAACCCTCTATGGCAAACAAATAAGGTATATAATCACCACATGTTCCCGGTGCTTCCAGCTGCTTGACCTGCAGACTCCACAGTACCAGCCTCACTGGCTGGTAGATGTAAACAAAATGCCAATGTCGTGCCCGCCAAAATTAATATTTTATAATATTTTACTTAGAATATAATTTTTAAAGGAAATGCTGTATTTTCATTCTACAACCCTCTAAACACCCCGTGGAGGTGTTATTTTGTTAAAAATATTGTTTTTTATAAAAATATTCCATATACCACCTTTAATCCACATGTTTAGCTGTAGACAGTAAGAAAACTACGAGTTTTAAAAATATTTAGGCACAATTTCAAATTTGTAGGCTATAAGATAATTAAGGAAAAATAGTTTAGAGATCATAATGCAACTAGTAAATGAAGGAGAACATATACAGGGAGATGTGATGACTGAGTGTGAACAGCTGGGCTGATTAACAGGTGTAAGAAGCTGAGTGAGAAGTGTGGCTGAAGGAAAAGTGGGTCGTGAGCACAAGGAGCAATCCAGGAACTGAAAATACACTAAATGTAAGAATCTCAGGAAGAACTCGATCTGATAATCAGAACAAAGCAAATACTATATATAAATACTAAATACTAATACTACTAAATTATAATATAAGTTTAGGAATAAAAGTTCGTTATATTTTTATGTAATATTATTTATTTAATATCTTTAGTGATCATCGTCTGGTGGCCCTTGAGCTGCGCATTTCTGAGTTTTAACATTCCATAGGATAATTTCAGTCAAATATAAGGTTTAAATTATTTATAAATCATTGCATTCTTTTTTTATTTTCAATCAAAGTCCCAATTATTGAGAAATTTTGTTGTAATAATTCACCCATGAGAAAAGTTTTCATTTACTGTGACAGTTTAAGAAAGTTTGACGTTTAAATAGTAAATAATCTGTGATGTAACTGAAGATTACACACATTAATAAACCACAAATTATTAATAAAAAGCTGGTTTTACACTCTGAATGAAACTGTCACAGTCATATATTATTTAGTTCTACTTGTGGGTGAATTTAACAAATAGTCTGTAAAGAGACAGTTTGTCCTTTATATGTCCAACATGTAGATAAGAATATTTTATTTCCAAGGATTGTATTTTTATGTGTTTTATTTATGCAGGTCTTATTGTTGCTAATCCACATAGTTTATAACGTCCTATCCCAAATACAGCAAACCAAACAGCTTTGAAGCTCGAGATTGATGAAAAAAAACGTGGATATTAGAAAAGTAGCTGGAGAAGACAAAGGATTAAAGTTATATTTAGTTCATTTTGAAGTGTGTTGCTGAATAATTCATATCTTACCTGTTGTAGATGCAGTAGCTTAATAAATTGCTCCAGTTTGGAGAACTAGAGTTTATGTCCAACAGGACTAATGAGCTAATGGTGTGTTTAAGTTTAAATCTTAAAACGACCCAAAACGAAGAGTTCATCAATGTTCTTAATGTTATTTTATAAAACTTTATATGAAATTCTCTGGTAATTTCCAAGTGTAGATATGACCAGCACAATGTAGCACCAGGAGGTCAAGTAGGACAGGAAGTTCTTCCCATTTTAGCATGTTGGTTTAAAAAAGTATGAAACAGCTTCATGAACTGTGATCAAATTTTAGAAGTTGGAGCTGTGAGATGGTACCAATCTATTTGTTCTGGCTGTGTACAATCTAACAGTTATTTCTCCAGTCTTGTGGGATAAAAACTCTATTTCTCCAAACTGAGATTGTTTGTGATGGTATCTTCAGAAGATACAATAATATTTACATATTTTACATAAAAACATGCTTCAAAATGGTCAATATATCGATTTAAATATGTTGATTATGTCTGAAGTCAGTTCCATTTCTTTGCTTTTTACTTTTTTTTTTTTTTGCCCTGCATGATGTTAACATGACCTGATTGTAATCTGCAGATGTACATGAGGGCTCAGTTTGATTATGACCCCACCAAGGACGACCTCATACCTTGCAAAGAGGCGGGGTTAAAGTTTCGAACCGGAGACATAATCCACATCATTAACAAGCAGGATCCTAACTGGTGGCAGGGCAGAGTGGAGAGCAGTGCTGTTGACTTCGCTGGACTGATCCCGTCCCCAGAGCTGCAAGAGTGGTAAAGCAGATCGTTGTGCCTCGTACCTGATGAGCAATCCTCCAGGGTGAAGGATGCATGTCATCATAAAACACTTTTTTATTTGCAGGAGGGTGGCCAGTAAAAGCAAGAGCAAGGAAGGAAGTCAGTCTTGCAGCCCGTTTGGAAAGAAAAAGAAGTGCAAGGACAAGTACCTTGCTAAACACAGCTCGAGTAAATATAACTGGAATTATTATTCCAGTTTCACTCCAGTGTGAGATTTTCTGAACAAAATCCTTTTGTTTGCAGTTTTTGACCAGCTGGATGTGATTTCTTATGAGGAGGTAGTGAGGCTGCCTGCCTTTCACAGAAAAACTCTGGTGCTTATTGGTAAGTATTAGAAGATATTTATTATCATCAATGCAGTGAGACATTTACTTGCACAGATCTGGACTCTTATAATGTATCTGATTTATTTCTAGATTAGTGTTAACCTTTATATAAAAAGACATTTAATGTAACTTATTTCTAAAAATTCTGCTCTTCTTAGGTGCACCTGGTGTTGGAAGGAGTCATATTAAAAATGCACTGTTGACAAAGTATCCGGAGAAGTTTTCCTACCCTGCACCACGTAAGCAGAGGGTTTTTTTTCATTTCATCTCACAGAGCCATTTGCCTAAATGTTCATTTAGCTAATTCTTGGTGTTTTAATTTGCACAGATACAACCAGACCCCAACGAAAGGATGAGGAGAACGGACAGGAATATTATTTTATCTCTAATGAAGACATGACCAAGTGCATCTCTAAAAACGAGCTCCTGGAATACGGCAGCTTCCAGGGCTACATGTTCGGTACCAAATTTGAGACCATCCATAAGATCCATGAGCAGGACAAAATTGCTGTGCTGGATATAGAACCACAGGTCAGCACTGACTCGATTGAGAGAAAGACCATGTCTTGTTGGTGTAATCTCAGTTGATTTAATGCTGAATCTTCTTGCAGACTCTGAAACTTGTGCGAACAGCTGATGTTGCTCCTCTGGTGGTGTTCATCGCTCCCACCAACACAGCTCCACAGGTTCTTCTTCTGCATTTTCAGAAACAGATTGAATTTTAAGGCCATAATCCAACAGCATCTAATCTTTTAATTTCTTCCCGTGTAGACGGAGAATCTTCAGATGATCCAGAAAGAGTCAGACGCCATCCTGAGCACATACGGACACTTCTTTGATGTGGTTCTCATCAACAACGATGTGGACGAGAGTGTAAAAGGGGTGGAGGAGGCCATGGAGCACGCCACTTCCACCCCGCAGTGGGTGCCTGTATCATGGGTCTACTGAAGGACATCTCGTTGAGAAGCAGTGGAATACCACTTCTTACACAGAACCCTTATGACATCCAAATGAATGAATGACGCTGATGTCGCTTTTGCACAAACGCAATAAAAAAATAAACTTAAACAAAGCAATATGTAGTAAAGTTTATCTCAGAAGCTCGAGAATTAACCTGGAGATGTTCTACCATGTCTGCTTCAAGCTTTTTAAGAGGCGGGCAGTTTAGGTGCCACATATCAGTAAGATTGTTGAATATTATCAAATGCAAAACAGGACCACTACTGTGAAATGAAACATCATTTAAGGAGATTTCAATTTGTCACGTGAAACAATAATTTGAGATTATTTTTTTATTTTAGTTCTCTTTAAATTAACCCATGAATATACAATCCAGAGACTCTTTGCCTGTAACGTCCTTCAACATCCACTGCACTAAAACCTTTCAGTCAACCTCTGACGACCTCACAGATCTCGACATTAGATTTGATCTAATTGTATACCTCACATGGTTCCGTAAAGGCACTTTTCAGCTTTGAAATAAACAAATTCAATAAAAATTTCCTAGCTCTGTTGCAACTTTGTCTCTCACCATGTTTTTTTTTCTCAAAAACTATAAGCAAATTCCGAAAACTGAACTGAACTGAAGTTTATTACATATAAATTGAGGCTATTTTATGCTTCCTGAGGTGTTTTCGAGCTTGTTTACTTGTTATGAGCCTCATTTGTTCCTGCAATTCTCATCAGTTATTTTGCATTCAATTGGCTCAAATCTGTAAATGCAAGAGTCAGAAAAACACTCACACTTTAAATAAAAAGCTATTTTAGGATCAGACTTTCACATCAGCATTAAAACTGTGACTGATTACATGTCAAATGCAGGTAATTCACCTTTATTTACCACAGACTTCTCATCCAGAGTGATGGATTAGTGGTTACAGGTTATACATTCAATCATAGCCTTCATCTGACAGGTTTATGTGTTACCTGCAGTCCTGGATCTGAATATATGAAAATGTTATACAAAAGTGTTAAATTTATAGGAATTTGTTATACCTCTCTCTCTCTCTATATATATATATATATATATATATATATATTTGACATTAAATGTCAAATTCATTAATTTCAAAAGAAAAATAGTCACAGTGCTTAATGTAAGCTGATGTCCTGAATCATGTGCAAGTTGCTTTCCAGATTTTTGAGGATTTTATGATTTCTGTTTCATATTCTCTGTTTTGTGCTTTAACTAACAAACAATACTAATCTGCTGAGAATAAGTTGTTGGCTCCTAAAATTTATATCATGTGCCAAATTAGCATCATAAAACGGTGGCAGAGGTTGTTGCCGAGGTAACATGCATCCCCATTTATGACATTGGAAGATGAATAAAGACGTTCTTTAGCGTCACCGTGTGGCTAAGACAGAATAAATCCAGTTATTTATGAATTTATCCGTGTTCCACTGGAGATTTATGAGTTAACGTCAAAAACAGTTGAAAATATTGTCACACTGAAATATTTCTGTTCAGTGTTTCTACCTCCTTAGGGTTTAGGGTTAGGTTTGGGCTAAAATTTCAAGAAATGAAAACAAATATACCCCCAATTTGTTTTCTACTTCTTCTTGTCCTCCCAGCAACATCACAAAATATGGAACATTTCCACCAAGACGAGGTCCCACATGTCATGTTGTTTAATTCTGATTGGAAAAAAACAAACAAAAGCAAACCTCCCCAACAATATATTAAAAAATGCATGTCTATGAAAAGAAATTAAAATGTACAATGTTATTTATCAATGTAACTCAAATTTAAAACAAAATCAACAAATAAATAGTCATTAAATGTGAGTTAGATTAAGTTAAATGGTTTTATAACTCCTGTTTTTCTAGAGTCACATTTTGCTTCGGAGAATAAATTCAGATATATTCAGTACTGTGCAAAAGTTTTAGGCAGTGAAAACAAATCTAAACAAAATCATTATTTGGTGTGATCAGCATCAATTCTTCAAGTGCATCCAGTTTGTGAAGGAACTCATTCTCTACAAGGAGACAAATCTACAAACTTTATGTCTTCCTGTCTCCTCATGTTCTTCCAATATAATCAATGATGTTGAGTTCAGGTCTGCATGAAGGATAAATCTCCATGATTGTTTCACTCTACAGCTGTTCAGTTAAATAACGGGATCCTGCTAAAGCTGTTCAGCAATTACATGTTTGTCTCATCAGAACAGCTGGAGCCCAGAAAATCTCTGACTTTGTGCAAACCAACACTGTTTAGAGAAGGAAACTGATGTTGATGTGATTCACTAACCCTATGAATAAAATAAACAAACTTGTGAAATCATCTTATTATGCAGCATTTTGCTGCTTAAAACTTTTAGTCTGTACTTTTTTGTACAGTAAATTAGAGTAATTAGAATAAAGTCCAAAACATGTGAGGTGTTGTCCATGAGTTAAGTGGTTATTAATTTGCGCGCGTGTGTTTTGACTCTCCATCATTTCATCCGTTTTTACTATGACTGATAACAGGCTCCCGCTGAGAGCTTCGCCACGCCCCCTTCCGAAGTACGCCATTTTGTTGACACTCAGTTCTGCAGTCAACATTATTTGCTTTTAAGAAGCTTTAAACCAAAACATGACTGTAATATGTTCAGTGTGTGAAGGAACCATTCGTATACGTCCGGTTACAGCATTCAGGGCTTAAAACAGCTCGCTCCCGAGCAGAAACACGCCGTGTTTGAAGTGTATGGCCACCCATTTTAACATGAAACTCACCTCTGCTGACGTCACCAAGCCGTCTTTGTCCACCTAATCCAGGCGGCTGTTTATTACACCTCCATTACTGCTCAGACTCAGGCTCTGGATACAGCCTGCAGGTGTCATTGAAGTAAGCAGGAAGACAAACATAAATAAAAGAAGAAGAGCTTTTTTTGGACACATCTCAGAGGCAGACAGACCCGAGAAAAGCCACCAGAACCAACCGAAGGCTGCCGATCTGCATCCATCTGCCATCCGCTTTGGACTCATCAGTTCCAGTCCGGATTTCAGCGCAGCTGTCGAGCTAATAGCACCAGGAAAATGTAAGTACTGCATCGCTTTCATCTCCGTTTAAATACAAATAGTAAATATTGATTTATGACGGTTTCACTGCCAGATTCTTTTTATTTTTTGTGTGTGTTTATCTGCCTTCAGAAAATTGCGGGTATTTTCCTGTTTTTATCGTGTTAAATGTAGCTGCTGAATTTTAATTTCACAGAATTTTGTTTGATAACAGGAGCCAATTGTAGAGACTATAACGTGTCGGCCTAACCTTGGAAGAGCAGAGGGAGGCATCGACTTTTATCTTCTCTATAAACATGTTGTTTATTATTATTTCCGCGGAAATCATCGTGTTTATTTGTCTTTCGTCTGGTTCTCCTGTGGGTCTCACCCACCACCAGCACTCACGCATGCATTTTTTTCCAGTTTGAACTGGTTAGAATTGGAAAATGACACCTTTATTTGCGAATACTTACACGCTAATTCAAAGTAAAATAATGATTTGACAAAATATGAACACAAATAAGGCATTTTAGCTCGCTATTCTCGATATATTCGGGGTTTAATTTTAAATGACCGGTAGGTGATTAAGCCAGTTGAAACAGCAAGGACACTCAGCTAACCGTTACAGCCGCGTCTGTAATTCAAACAGCGTGTTTAACAGAAAAGCTCGTTAATATTCGACGAATATTTAGTAATTATTGTAACTGACGGTGATACGAGTTGTGAATAAGGCTTGGGCCTACTTTCCGTGATATTTGCAACCTACAGCGGGGGGGTTGGGGGGGTAGCCTAGCCTCCTACTGTATGTCGTCGATTGTCACGCGAGGGCGGACAGCTACATCTCTTCGTTTCATTCTGCTCGTGACCTCTTGGTCAAACAAACCCTTCTGAATAGATTTCTTTTAATTTATTATTTATTTTTTACTCTAACGTGGAACAAAAGGGACAAAGTGAAGCCATCCGTGACGTATGTCAGTCTTTACTGTTAGGACGTTGGATTTGCCTGATGCTAACATAATAATGTTAATGGCGTCGTGCTTTATTACGCTTCATCTTGTGGCTGCAGATTACCTGTTTCACCAAATTTGTTTTCAAATTAGCTTCATCCAAGTGCTCAGAATCGAAACCTTATAAGGAACCTCCACGCCCTGGTTGTGTTAAGCTGTCGCTGTATTATTACACCGTTCGTGCTCCTTGTTTTAAACAAAAATGTTACATAGAACAGTATGGTAAGCCGTAAATATGACTAAAATCACGTAACATCAAACAGAATGGGAGGGACAGGCTGGATGCTGAGGCGCTGTCCAGTACTGAAGTGTCTCTGTCCAGTGCTGAAAATCAAACAACGTGCTTTTCAGTGACTGGCACCTTATTTATCTGTAAGTTACATGGAAATGTTAAAAAGCTGAAATAGACATGGTCAGTATTGCAGCAGTCGTGCTTGTGAACCACTGGGGAAAGCTATAAGCAGTGTCTTGAAAGAAGGTTGAATATTTTTAGCTTTCACTGCAAACCTTCCATCTGTATTGGACTAAAGAGAGTCATGTGAAACTTCACCTTGTAAGTACATTGTTTTAGCTGCCCTCATCATATCGGGTTCCCTTTTTTATTCTCTTGTATTATTTTCTTTGATTAAAGAAAATACATTGAAATAATTTAAAAGAATTATGTCATTAAAGACCCAAATGTATATGCTGATAAAAGGGATTTCCCCTTTGATTTATCCCCATAAAACAACCACAATCAGGAAAACCTTTAATGACTAAATTAAATTTATTTTCTTCAAACAAACTAAAGATTTTGCGATGAAGTGGCAAAGATTAGAAACAGCCGATCCACCTGGCTGGGTGGAACACAGTGTGTGGTTTTCACAGGATGTGGAAGCTGATGAGAAAACTTGTCACAGCATTGGCAGCTCTTCCTGGTGTTAGCTGAGAGGTGATGACAGCCAGAGTCTCTGCACACACTGCACCTTTGTCATAGTGCTCATCATTAAAAGGTGAAAAGAAATCATCAATAACTACACAGATGTTACAGTTTTGATATTAGACAATAAATTAATTGCAGTTTTTACTGCATTAAGTCATCTGCTCATTAATGTAGCTAAAGATATCAAAGGTTATCTAAAGTGTTGTGATTTAGCCCTTCTTTGTTTTAAAGGATTTGTTGCTATTAGAAGGTCAAAGTTGTGTGAGTGCAGTGACCTTTATACTGAGTTTTATTTCACTTAAGTAGAGTCATAAACTTAGTAATAAGTTATGTTTGACACTAAATGTTACAGCTTTGGAGTTATATTTAGGCTCATTGATTTGTGGTGAATATACTTTAGCTGATCACATGAAACAAATACATATATTTAAAGTTAATTAATACGATTTTCTGGTTTCTCTGCTGCTCTTTCTACTTACTAGACTCATAATCCTTAAATTAAATATGGCTGAAATTCATTATAAAGCACAAACCATCTGAGCTGAGGTCTTTGTAGGTAAAATTAACTGAGATAGTCTTGTTTATGTCTTCTTTTGGCTCCTGTGGCTTATTACCTTTGGGCTTTTTGTTGTTTTCAGTTAGCTTTGTGTGGCTGTAATCACAGCTGTTGCATTTCAGGCTGAATAGCCTCTGTATTCCAATACAATGTGTGCTGATTGTCTGAGAAAAGAAAAAAAAGACAAGTCAGTCTGAAGTTTAAAAAACAGATTCATGAGGTACAACAATGTCTTTGCCTTTCCTAAAAATGAAAAAGGGCAAATTAGACACTAAATTGACACTCCTCTCCATCTTTTTTTTGTCGTCACGTTGCTCACAACATTCTCCACGTTCTTCATCATAATCTAAACAGTCTGGGTGTTAAGAGTGTTGAAAATCCATCCACTTGACCAAATAAATGACTGGGATGTAGAGCGTGAATGTGCTGTTCTCAAAATGTAACTGGCAGTGATTTATCTCTATCCAAACAGTCCTTTGCAATGATGATACATTTGTGATATATTAATATGTATATAAAATACATAAAGATAAAAACAGGTGAAACATTTGTCAAAGTTAAAGTTAAAATTTTCAAGTCTGTCAGTTGGTGAGAATCTTTAAAGCTGTTTGATTTCTTACTGAGTCTTTCGCAGTGAATCATTTCTCATCATTACTGACAACAAACTGCTTATTGAAGCAGCGTTATAATTAATAAAGATTAAAATAACAAAAGGAACAAATGATTTGCTTCCTTTCGCTGCAGAGAGGAGAACGATGTGAGTGCACACTCACACTCACGTTTGGGTGATAAAATGACACTCTCACATTAACTCTTTCACTTTCTGCAGCCGTTGTATGTGTCAAGGCCTGAATATAACAGGATATTCAACTGTAACATGTTCTTATCGCAGAGTCTATCAGTAAACCCTCAAACCTCCAAATTTGACCTGATTTTTTTTCTTTTAACTTAATTTTCAGAAATCTATAAATAACACATTCACCTTTTTTAATTTGTCACTTGTTCCAGCAATATGACAACAAACTATGCTCTACAGCAGATTGACTGTAAATCAATTAACAGAGAAAGAACCTTATAACAAAGAAAATATTAAATTTTATTCATTTAGTTTATTTAATGTTTCCCTAAAGTACAAACTGAGGTAACAAATGTCTTACTTCCTGTTTTATTTTGGTAGTTATAAAGCAGTTGATGTTGGATCTGATAAAACTGTAAAAACTGATATATATCTTCAGGTCTGCCCCAGCTGCTGGAGCTCCTGCACCAGAGGGAGGAAGTCAGGGCCCTCCCAACCTCACCAGCAACCGCCGTCTGCAGCAGACGCAGGCACAGGTGGATGAGGTGAGCGCAGATGAGTTTTTTACTTTGAAAATCATAAGAATAGTCTTTTTGATGATCTGTATAATGTTAGAGGTTCAGACGTTGGCTTCTGTTGCACATCTTGCTGATCTCCTCCTCTCCTGATTACTGATTACAGGTGGTGGATATCATGCGTGTAAACGTGGACAAGGTTCTGGAGCGTGATCAGAAGCTGTCAGAACTGGACGACAGGGCCGACGCCCTTCAGGCCGGAGCCTCTCAGTTTGAGACTAGTGCTGCAAAACTGAAGAATAAATACTGGTGGAAGAACGCCAAGGTAACAGCGTGCAGACTTGAGACAGATTTACATCAGGCTGGAGTTAGGGGCTAGACACACAGGAGGGGACAAACGACAGTGATCAACGAAACTCATCACGGCCGCTTTGAAAACCTGACACACAGGAGGCGGCATGCGGCAGCGACACAAGCTAGCGACGTGCTCTGTTCCAGGGCGAATGGCGAGTGTTCCATGGTTTTGACTGGCTGACAGATTGGAGGGAATTTTCGAGTACTAATGCCGTTCACAGGTGACAAAAAGCTAGATATGAGGTGTCAGAAGATTTTGCTGCAGTAAAATAAAATCTTACTTCTGACTTTGTTATACAAGAGACGAAAAAGACATAAATGGGTTCAATTCAATTAAAAATTTCCTCCATGTTTTCCTGGAGATGACCGAGAAGCATCCTGTCAGATCATTGGTCAGTCAATGAAACCTCCGCTGATTGGTCCTCGTTGGAGCGACAGAGATGAAAAATTCAAATTTTCTCAACTTTCTGGGATCGCATGGCCGGCCTGCATGTGCACGATACATGCATGAGCACGAAATTTTCGCCCAGCAGCAGGGAGACTTACAGTTATCGCTTTGTCACGCATGTCTCATTGAAAATGAATGGAGGAGAGGCGATGTCACCTCCAATGTGTCTAACCCCTTACTCTGTGGATCATAACCTCAGAATAAAAACACGCTTAATATAATTCATTTTACTGCTTCCTAATGAAATTTTTTTCCTGAAAACTTCCCGTCTACAGATGATGATTATCCTGGGTGTGATATGTGTGATTGTCCTCATTGTCATTATTGGTAAGAACTTTATTTATTTTATTTTTTTGCACGTGGTCTTTACATGTTGGTTCAGTAGCTTTAATGTTTGAAATGATTCTGGGGATGGGCAAATCAGACATGATTGCTATTCAAACTCAAGAGTAGTTCATAAATCTTTTACTAATATTCAATCTTCTGAGCTATTTGTGCCTTTCACAACACGTTTATTTTTCCCAGATTAAGAAAGTCCTAGGTTCGACATCCAGCTGTTACCTTCCATGTTCTCCTCATGCATGTGAGGAAAGTGCTCTGATTTCTGCCAACAGACCAAAAACAATTGTGTTCACTTGAAATTGACCCAAGATTTGTGTGTTTGAGAGAGAATGGTTGTTTGTCCCTTTGTGTGAAGGAATGACCTCTCCAGGGTTTAACTCCGCGTTTGATAATTGGTTTTTACTTACAGCTAATTAATAAAGCACAGACGTGTCAGCAAAGCATCAAACTGTGTTTTTATTCTAAATAAAATAGCCAAACCAAAGAACGCTTTGCTGAATTGATCATTTTTTCACATTTATCCTAAAGAGGATAATATTTTACCACTTTTTGCCTTTTGTTCCTTTCAAAATAAAACTCTAATGGCAGAAACACACATTTATTTGGTGGATGTTGGGCTGAAAACTTCACGTCACTGTGGTGGTTCCTGGGTGCATTACTACATACTACTTCTTAGAACAAGAGTCACATTAATTAATGAAATTTAAGGATTTTATGAGTATTTGAACTTCGCTGCCCATCCCTTGTTAGTAGGTACTGTTAGGTATGATTGATTACCTGATCTGTTGTCTATCTTCTTCTTACAGTGTACTTCAGCACCTAAGAAGTCTCGCTCCTACCCCAGACTGATCCAGGCTGATCCAGGCTTCCTTGCTACAAAAGAAATCCTCAAATTGATGATGAAATTAACAACAGATAAATAATTTAGGGTATCTAGATAAATCTCCCCAGCTGGCCTCGGTATATCACCCCTTCAGGCCCCCCATCTTCACATCTGGACCCCCCCGCCTGTCAATAGTTGTCCTGTGAGTTTGTGGCCCCTGTCTACTTCCTGGGTACTCTCGGCTTCTCTAACCTGCCATACAGAGAACCAAACACCTGTGACGATGCAACAGTAGAAACAACAATTGGCAACTAATAACTAAAAAAACTAATATATGTGTGTGTGTGTACATATATTTATATATATGTATATACACACTGTTTTGTAGGTGTGTGTGAGTGTGCATTTTGTACTTTTACTTTTTTGTATTGATTTGACGAATGCTTCAGCGTTAACTACTGCCTATTAACCGAAGTGTGTATCTTGCATGTTCTCATCATCTTGTCCATCCCTCCTGGTTATTCTGCATCTCTTTGATGTTATAATCTACACAGTGGAGTTGGGCTCCATCTAATTTCTGGTCAATCTATTCTCACATCCACAATCCAGACCAAAATAAGTCTGAGAAGTAAAAATTGTTGTAAAGGATGAAAAAAAGGATTTCTGGTGATAAAAGTTTGTTTTTCTGTGTAAAGACAAAAATAATCTAGTTTTAGTTTCGATCCTCCCTGACAGCGATCAAAGATAATGCATGAATTGTGAAGTTAATCTGAAGTGATCATCATGTAAATCCTCGCGTTTTCAGAATGGGACTCCGGCTCTTTGACTCCTCCTACATCTTCTCCGCACGCTTCGACGCCTCAGTTTTCTCGGATAACTTTAAACTGCCATAGTACAGTCGGACCAATGTCTGTAGATGTTTTGATTTGATTTCAGTGTTACGTAGTGTCTTATTTCGAAAACATTCCTTCATTGCAGTCTAGTGCAAATGCTCTTACTGTAGCACATGTACGTGTGATTACCTTGAAAGAAAAAAGTGCAATGAATCTTGTGTCAGTGATGTCGGTCATGCAGATAGAAGAAAGCTGTTTTAGGAATTCTGGGAATGTTGGCAGGATTTGATGTTTAATCTGTCCAAATTATATTCTTCTATAATATTAATGAGCGTCATACATAATGAACTGTGGAGATGTTTTCATATCTAGTTGGTGGTTTGAGTTTGATAATCTGTTCTAACACCAGGAGATAGGCTGGTCCCAGAGTGGACGCCTTAGTTCTGTTTAAGATGCACAAACATTTCTGTCTCGGCTGATCCACAGCCTGGCCAAAGGAAACACTGGTGCAGCAAAACCTCTCCACAATAAGAGCACATTCAATGAAAAACATAATTCCTTCCTCCTGGAATCTGAACAGCGAATCCTATTAAGAACAAAAAAAAAAAAAATTAGAGAAAGATATTTGTAGCATTCCTAGGAAGAGTGTTTTGCTAGTGCACTGATTCCTTCTCAGTGTTTCTTCTTCTAGTTAAGGCCTTTATTTATTTATTTGTTCTTTTTTCTTTTTTAAAATAGATTCTATTTTTTATTATAGTATATTTTTGTGTGAAACAGACAGGCGAAGAGGAGGCGTGTAATGGCATCAGTGAGCTCCTCTTCGCTTCTGTCTGCTGTGTTTTTTGTAGTTCAGCTCTGCGTTAAACACTGCCAAGCATTACGGGAGACGCTTCTTTTCTTATTTCACTCGCCTGTTTCATTCCTGTCCTCACTTTTATTTCTCTTGTTAGCTTCTACTCGTGCGCACACACTCTTCTGGCGCAGCATCAGCTGAAGGCCTTACAGGCGCACACGTGTGCTTTAGAGGCCGTCGATCTAAATTCCATCCAGCTGTAGAAAATTAAAGGGATTTTTTTTTCATCCCAAGAATTTTTTGTGGTTAATTAGTGGCAGCTGAGATATTCTGTTAAATCTATTGCATGTAAGAAGTTTAAAGCCTATAATATGAGCAGAAATTGGGTTTTATTCACTAGAACATTAGAGGAAAAATATGTGTGCAAAGCCTTTGTGACCATCTCTTTTATCTTCCCCACCAGCTGAGCAGACTGACCTTTGTTCATCTCACTGTTTCACACTCCCACAGTGTGTGTGTGTGTGTGTGTGTGCGTGTGTTAGAATAGCTCTAACCCCCGTTTATCCCCACAGATTAGGCTGCTTATATCTCACAGTGAGGGCATGTTGTTTCCTTCAAGTAGCGGGAGAGATCGTAAGATCTGTCAGGAAAAACCCCGACCTCAAAAAATAAACCCTCCCACATGTTTTCCAACAAAGTAAAACAGCAGACGATTACCAAAGACCAGGTTTTTGTGCTTAAGCTGCCAATCGCCATCAAAAAAACAAACAGGAACAGGTTACCTGAACTAGTCACTTTAAAATAACTTAACAACTTAATACCTGTCACTTGTTTGGCTTGTGAGTGTGCCATCGTAACATATGCAAGGTGAACCAAAACATGCGAGCCACATGCTTCAGCGGTTAAACAGAAACTCCCCGGTCATCATGTGTATCAGGTCTGAGGAGCTTCTTTAATCTGTACAAAGTTAGCAGAGCAGGATCCTGTAACTAAATATAGCACAAGTTTTCTTTTCTTCTCTGTCTCTGTTGTGCTGCCAGGTTTTAAAACTAACTATAACTGTCCGATAAAAAGAAAATCCTAAAAAAAAAAGAAGAAGAAAATAATAATAATAACATTGTTTGATGTTGTAACTTAGGGGTGTTTTGGGGGGTAGGGGGGTCCTATATCCTCAGGTTTAAGGTAGGCTATTTGCAATTTAAGAGAATATAAACAAATATGAGGACAAAACTTTAATAGCAAACAGTGAAATTGGATTCTTTTGGCAATATTAAACGATTAAATTGTCGTACTTTTAGCCATTTTACAGGACGTAACAACACAGTTGGGCTGAAGTGACACCAATACTGATTGGGGTAGGACTTTCTGTGTGTTCCATCAACTTGTTGTCCCGTGAGTGCTCAACCACACAGTGAAAAATAACATGAGTGCTCTTCTTTTCTGTTGCTTTCTTAAATGTACGAAAAGAAGCGTGCATATATTTTAACACCGTGGCACTTTTATTATTTCTTTCTGTTAGAATTGCTTTATTTCGGTGGGTGAAAATATTGCGTCATCCTCGAGAACTGTTCAGCGATCTCAGTGCTGGGTTCAGTTCTATTTATATAAAGAAAACATTAAACCTTGGATAGGAATGAACGCAGCAACAGGAGGGAACCTTCTGAGTCACTGAATGTTCTGGATGGTTAAAGATGTGCAATATGTCACGCATGCTTACATTTGATTTTGAATCCAGATATTGTGTATTTATTTTGGATTTGTAAAGTAACATCTCCAGATGTCATTGAATTGCTTGTGTGTCAGCACGGATGAATAAAGGTGAAGAAAATGGAATGTCATCGGTGGAAAAAGGCAAAATATTTTTATTGTTAATGATCCAGAATGGTTCTACAGTTTACATCGGATTACTGTTTGTATCAACAAAATGTATTTTTGTTGGAATTGGATTATTTTTAAGGGAAATTTTTTTTTTTTTTCTTAGGCCTGAGATAACAGGAATAAAATCCCACATTGCCTCTGCTCATCTGGCCTTACAGGAGGGACAGGACTGGAGGATCATGGGCAATGTGCTCAGCTCTGTTTTAATTCAACTTTTCTTACTGCTTTTGTTTATGAATAGAATTATTGTGCTGGTTGTTTTTTTTTTGGATTGGGGTTAGAAAATAAAAAGGTTGATTCAACGCAAAGGAGAGGAGGCTGAGTGAGAAAGTTCATGAAATAATTGTAGTGTAAATCTATCAATGTCTTATTATATTGATGAACATCATGAAATATATGTATATTGGAAAAAACAGTATCTATGACAACCTGTACTTTTGTGTGTGTTTCATGTGCTTTTTGTGAGTGTGTGGCAATGAGACAATGTAATGTTGACTGCAATCTGGGACCTGTGTGAAATAAGTATAAATTTATTACCAAGACAGATAATAACCCTTTTCTTGAATTGATCCCTATTACATGTAAGTGTGCCAAAAAATACATGGAGACCTGGAGCCATAAATTGCACGTTTCTGCATTCGTCCAGAGTCTTTGTTTATAATGTGTTGTTACTATACGACACTGAGCTACACAAACACATTTCCAGTCCCAAAAAGCAGCCAGACAAATTAAAATTAACATTAAGGCTCAGAAATAACAATACAGGATGATATTTAAACAGTACACAAAATTTAAATAATTACTGTAAACATTTGTTTAAAAAATGCAATAATGACATTAATGATATTTGGCCAAGAGCCAAACCTGCAAAATGAAGTCCTAAAATTGTTATCTATTAAAGTTGTGAAGTTGAACGTGACTTCCGGATACTTTTATTTTGAAATCGGGAAATGAAAGCCACATTTTTTTTTTTGTTTTTCTTATTTTCTTTCTCACAAATTCTTATAATTTAATTATATCCTCATACGGTGCAACGATGTGTGTTAGCAGGTACTTTTAAAAAAGCTTAACTTTAAAAACTATAAGCGGGTTTTCCATCATAGAAGGCCCTCGCTAGCTTAGCTTCTCAGCTTGTCTTTGTAGGTTAGAGAAAAATAGTATTTCTGACTAAATGATTAAAAACAAGCTAGTTGTCGTGTATTCATCTGAAATCCCTTGGTTTAAAAAAAGAAATAAAAACAATTCAGCTCAAAGACAGTGAGAAAGTAAAGATAATTTGACTTTTCAGATGTAGTTTCAGAGTTTCACCACCAGGTGTCACTATACGCGCACACAGGTCAAAACAGCATTAGCAAGGGACATTATCATTTCATCTAGGTGAATGAAGTGCCACATCTGGCACTGTGAGTTATTTTTTATACACTTTGACAATCTTTTTTTTATAAAGTATACATGTGAAGTGTAAAAACTAGAGCACTTAACTGATTTTTCTCTTTAACTCTGAGTCTGGGCGATAAAGAAGGATAAAACAAGGTTTCACCAAATCTTCACATTTGTGCATATGTTACTATTTTTTGCCACAACTTGGCTCACTGTGCCAAAAGGCGTATTCCGAATAGTAAACTACAATTACAGACAACAGATGTGTCGGATGAAATCATCAGTTTGGTTTCATCGCTGTCTCAGATTCACACATGCCTTCGTTTTCATCTATTTTCCACATCTGTCACAAGAACTATATGTTTTTATCATTTTTAAAAAGTCTTAGCAGTGAGGCACGAAGATGACCTAACACCAGGGTTCATTCAGAAACAGCTTTTCCCCTTGTTAATCTGGCTTTCTGTCAGATCGTCTTAAGTTTGTTTTCCATTTATCTTTACTTAACCAGCCCTCCCTTACTCATGCCTTCACTTCTCTCATCTACTCCCCCGCTGTTTCTACATTTCCAGACCGGAATGTGGGTCCAGCTTGAAAGATTCATCTAGAGTTATTGCAGCAAACCTACTCACTTGGCTTCATTACCCTCTCCCACACATAACAGCGTTGGTTTAGCAGTTGTGTGCACTCATGTCACCCCCACCCCCAGCAGACTCCTGCACGTCATTACATTCCTGCTCCTGATTCTGTTCCAGACGTAAACACAACAGAGAAGGAGCAGAGAGTTTGTATTGATCCAGCTTTTCATGAGCACCAAAACTGTGCAAGGACTTAAATCTGTACCAGTTGCATCAAAATAAATCCGAAATGTGCTGAAAAGCGTAAATAATGCTTTAAAAAGCACGAGCTGCACGTCCATCCTGCTTTTTCCAGTATTTGATTGAGCTGTTTTGTGTGTAAAATTGTCAGATTTTAAGTTATTATCCCTTTAACAGGCCTCTGTAATGTAGGCCAGAGGTTTGGCTCGTCACCAAAACTTAACTGAGAAAAAAATACCCCCCACTTCACGAGTGTTATTCTTGTCTTAGTGGGCTGCAGACACAGACACTGGATGCTGAGGAGCCTCAGGAGCTCCTGGAGCTCAGGGATATCTAGTTAAAAGGAGGAGTTCATTTGTTTTTAAACATTTTTACATCTGCCTTTTGAGATCTTACAGAACATTGTGTGTGCTTCATTTCAATTATTCAAAGATATTATGGAGAAAATTTGTTTTATGTTAATTATAGGTCTCACCTCTGGTCTGCTGTGGAATGTGAAGATTTATGGTTCCTTTAATTGAGGGTCCGAACAGCCCCATGCTCTGTCTCCACCTGTGTCCTGTATGACCAACTGGACACCGGATGGAGTTAAATATGAGTTCACTTTTTAGTTTCTTTCATGTGAAGTAAGGAGAAGCAGAACCATCTGGAGTCCGGAGAGAGAGGTTCCTCTTTAAAACAACATAAGAGCAAGTTTTCCTAGATATCTCCTCCATTTACAGAAACCAGGGTTATTCTGAAGGAAACATCTGGCTCTAATTAAAACACTGGATTCCTTTTCTGTTCCCCCCTCATGGCTCCTTCTCTCCCCACTGTTGTGATCTTTTCCTGCATCTTCATCCATTTCTAAATCTCTGATTTCACCCCACTCATTCTCTCTCTCCTCCCACCCCAAACTGCCTCCTCCTCCCCTCGTCTCTCACCTCCCACGTCCTGGAACTCATTCCATTTGCTGCCACAGTCTGCTTTGCTTTGTGTGCGCACCACATCACGATGTGTTCAGGATTCATCTGGGGGCTCCTCTTGGTCCTGTCTCTGACATCAGGATGGATAAAGGCTCAGCAGACCAACTACACCAGGTAATCTGATGTGGGCGGAGGATAAATGGGTCGAAACTGAATGATTTTACAGATGTTTTAGACTTCAAATCTCAGTTAACCAAATCTCAACCAGGTGAGTTGTTGAATTTCAGGAGAGAAATGCAGAACTTTTGTACTTTTATTTGTCAGTTTTTCCTGTTTGTGTTGGAGTCTGTGACTCTGCAGCCTCTCAGTTCATACAGATCTTAATGCTTTCCGCTTCGTTTATGGGGTCAACTTGGCTCTGGCTCTGGAATTTTTCCTCCTTAATCAGCAGCCATCTATCTTAGCTGGAGGTCCACCATCTGGCTTTCACTTAAAAAGAAACTTAGTGCTTTTTTATTGTATTTAGTTTTGAATGTCTGTTTTTTCTTTTCCTATTAAAAAAAGTATAATCCAATAAGTAAGTAAGTATGTAAATAAATAAATAGACAAACAAACAGACAAACAAACAAACAAACAAATAAATAAATAAATAAATAAATAAATAAATAAATAAATAAATAAATAAATACATACATACATACATACATACATACATACATACATACATACATACATACATACATACATACATACATACATACATACATACATAGTGTTTTTACCCAAGGTTTTCCTGATTATAAGCTCGCTACACACATAACAGTTAATTCAAATATTTCATTATTGTAAGCATATTCTGCTGGATTAGTTTAGAAATGGCCTCACAGTTGTCAACAGTCCCGAAAAGGAAACATTCCCTTTTGTAAAATGAGCTCTGATGTTCTATGAGTTCTGTCAGTGTCTGCAGTCCAGAAAATTAATCACATCATAATTAAATGATTTATTTATTCAGTCAGCTTTTAGTTTATTTCCTGTTTATGTTCTCTGTTTTATTAATGCAACGTACATTTTGTTATTCGTATCGTTAGGGTTATAGGCCGGGTTTATACTGGGCCCAGGTCTTGGAGAGAACTTCCAGTGATCCCCTGTCACTGTTCTCCATGCAAGTCCTCTCTGTCCTGATGCAAGTCCTCTCTGTCCTGATGCAAGTCCTCTCTGTCCTGAGCTTCTCAGCTGTCACACATCAGATTGTGACAGAGGATGCTCTCTGTTGTGACTCTGTAGATGTTTGAGAGCAGCTCAGAGGAGAGTCTAGTTGGACCTTCACCACCAGGTGGAATGTGTGTACAGACCAGGTTGGATCAGATGTGATGGAAATACCCAGGAACTTGATATTATCCACACTCTCTTCCACATAAATAATGATTGGAGTGTGTTCTGTCTTCGTGGACCTCCTGTTCTCCACCTTGGTCTTGTTAATGTTGAAAACAAGGTTGCGTGAAGAATAAAAAGGATTGGGCTGAACACACAACCATGTGGCTCACCTGTGTTCAGGACTGGTGTGGAAACGGCACAACCCCCATACTGTCACCACCTGAGACCTGTTGGTGAGAAAGTCCTCGATCCAGAAGCACAGCAATGCTGATAGTCCTGGTCCTGCAGCTCTGCTGGTGCTGTTCATCCATAGGGTGGACTTAACTTGGTGGTGCTGCATTCCAGGCAGATGTGTAATCTCTCTGCTTCTGAATGGGTCAAGGTGTAAGAGAGCGTAAGGTCACGGCTGACCTGCAGGTTGCTGCACTTAGTCTGTTTTAGTCCTGAAGCATCTCCAGTTGTTAGATAATTTGCTCCTCAGAATGATGTTTGTAACTTTGTTTTCAGCTTTGTTTCCTTTTTCTCACCTGACCTGTAAGCAGCATCCCAGGCTTTGAGGCGGGACCCAGACAATCCTGTTCCGCCACAGTCTCTGATTTATGAACAACAACATATTTATGTCAGAGTTGAGGTTTATAAAACCTTTTCCATGAGCATCATTAACATTTTTAAGCCTAAAGTTGTTTTAAAATGACAGTAATCTACTTTGAAACTGCTGTGACTCGCCATTAACTCATAAAACCAGTCAGAACTAATTCAAAGAGTTTTCTGTAATTGGTGAGATGTTGGTTCTTTATCTGAACTATCCCTTTAAATGCACACGTGAATAAATAAAAAACTGTGAGTTTTTAGGATAATTAGATTAAAGATTGTAATGTTAATGAGGAATTAAGGACGATTCAGTGAACATCTTTTGTGGTTCTGACTGTCTGCTGCATCTCAGGCCTGTGTTTTATTGTGGAGGAGATCTGGTAGCAGAATCAGGTTTTGTCGGCAGTGAAGGGTTCCCAAGCTTCTACAAACCCAACAGCAAATGCACCTGGCGCATTACGGTGAGTTACAATCCTCTTATTATGTTTAAATTCTGACTCGTTCCAGTTTCTCACTCACATCATGTGTCTGGTCTCCAGGTGCCAGAAGGAAACGTGGTCACGCTCTCCTTCCGTATTTTTGACGTGGAGGCTGACTCACAATGTCGCTATGACTATCTGGACGTTTACAACGGTCATTCCAACATGGCGCAGAAACTGGGTCGATTTTGTGGAACTTTCCGACCCGGTGCTCTCATTTCCACCTCAAACACCATGATGCTGGAGATGGTGACTGATGCAGAAACGCAGACCCGGGGATTTGTGGCTTATTTCAGTGGAACAAACCCATACGTCAGTGGTACGCGATAAAATCCAAGTTCAGCTGCTCTTTTTGAAATGATTTTTCCTTGAAAGAGAAAATAGTTAAAGCTTAGACTGACTCTGGCGCACATAGAAGATTCATTATTTACACAAACAAACTGGAATTGAAACCAGTGCAGTTCCTGCCTGTATCTGTTTCATCACAACTCCTTTGTTCGTTAGTATTCATCAGCTCCTGCAGTTGAAACCACGCCTAGCATGCTGCTGGCTAAAAGCTGTTGGCATATGACATAGCAGGAAACCGTATACCTTGCTCTCATAGGCTAGTTTGTTAGCCAATCAGAGTCCAGCAAATTCGAATAATGAATATGAATGAGCTGCTGCTCGAGGCCTGACGGAAGGAGCCGGAACCACCTGAATTTTAATGCAGACAGATTGAAAGGTCTGTTAATCAGTGTTTCCTGACGTTTTTTAGACATAAAATGTTTCATATTACTGGTTAATACTTAAGAAATAACCACAAAGTCCTGAAATTTGTATGAAATGGCCTCTTTAAATGAAGAGTAGATTGGAAATAGGTCAGTAATTGCCTGGAGATCCTGGATCAAGTTTATTGAGTCAGGGTTTAATTATAGCAACCTTAAAATCTTGAGGTAGGATAAATAAATATAAATAAATGTACATTGATTGAAAGTGGGTTGTATGATATGTTGGTTCTTTAGATAATTTTTTTTTACAACTTAATGAATCTGAGTTGAACTGAAATAAAATGTTTAACCTTCAGGTTGAATGAAAAAAGTATTAACTTTAGAGATACAAGACTTAGTTTTCAGACATTTGACACTTAGTCCTGCATGTGACACAAAAATCCCAGTTAAAATTGAAAAAGCTATTGAGAAACTTGTCTGTCCTCATCAACACTGAGTGGATTGTTTCAGGTGAACAGTTCTGTGGTGGAAAGATGACAAAATCCCAGGGAGAGATCAAGACTCCCAACTGGCCAGAGAAGAAGTACCCTCCAGGAACCAGCTGCTCCTGGCTCATCACCGTGGGACCCGACGAGGTGTCTGACACAATCCTTCACATGGAAACATCTTGTTGTTTTGACTTCATATGACATGCTGCATGTTCTGTCTGGGTTCCAGATCATCCAGGTGAAGTTTGATAAGTTTGTTCTTGAAGCGGACACCTACTGTCGGTTTGACTATGTCTTATTCTTCAACGGTGGAGAGAGAGACGATTCTCGTCTGATTGGAAAATACTGTGGTGACCAGAAGCCTCAGTAAGACATTTTAAAGGCTGTGCAGTAAACTTTCTAAAGGCTGCTTTTCATCTCACTCAGAATTTGTCCTCTATTTCTCATCCAGACCCATTATTACCAGTGGGAATGAACTGCTGGTCCAGTTTGTGTCTGACCTCAGTGTAACATCCGATGGATTCCTCGCCCACTACACCAGCATCCCCCGAGGGTCTCTGCCTCCAACTGTTGACTCTGGAGCTGATACGCGATCCATCCCATCAGAACCTGTAGTCAAACCTGCTGCGACTGAACGTCCTGTCGTCACTGTCCCGCCGCCAGTACCCACCACCACCGTTTACGTACCACCTCGTCCCGTCAGGCCGACAAAAAGCCACGCCGCGAGGCCTAATGGGAGGAGGCCTGGTGGGTGAAGGCTGCTGGATATTTATCACAAGATACGGACACCATCTAATTCATTTTTATTGTCTTTTTATATTTCTAGTTGCTCAAAATCCGCTGTGTGCTAAAGTTTGCAAAAGAGACGGAACAATCAAGACCAGTTTCTGTTCCAGTGAATTTGGTAAGTTTTCTGCTGGTGGTATTTATTAGTGTGAAATCACATGAGTTGTTCTTACCATGCTCTCATTTTTCTAGTAATAACTGGGAAGGTGACTTCTATGACCCCGGGACCCCGAGGAACTCTCAACATCAACATCTCCCTTATTAAAGCGTATAAAGCAGGTCGTCTGACCCTCACGCAGGTTGGAGAAACCATGGCAGTGAAGCTGGTGTCCCAGTGCAAGAAGTGCCCGATGCTCCGCAGGAGTATGACCTCTTTCACTTCATCATTTTACCATGAAACAATCTGAAAAATATAAAGCTGACTAATCATTTTCTTTGTGTTAGATGTGAACTACATCCTCATGGGTCAGGTGGATGAAGAAGGGCGTGGCACCTTGGCTCCTGGAGCATTCACTGCACCATACAAATCCCAGCACCAAAAATTAATAATGAATGTTAGCAAGCAGCCTTGTTAAACCTCCCACAGCTCATCAGGCCGGGATCACATTTCTCCTGGAAGTCCAGACTGTTTAATAATGTGAGCTGTAAATTAATAAAAGCGCAATATTACAACTTTAAATTTATAAACATTTCCAAACAAATTTTTTATTCTACAAACTGACACCTTTTATTTGTAATGTATATAAATAAAGGTTTTATATCTTATTAAAAAAAAGGTCTGAACTCTGATTTAGTTTTGAATCTGACTCCATCTAGTGGTTGTGGTGGATATTATACAACAGATGAAGTTGCTGTATCAATGATAATGTTTTGATGTTTCCAAAAAGGTTTAGAATATGAAATATTTACAAACACACAAGCGTTCCAGATGATATCCTGGATTTAAACTTACCTAATTAGGTTTATTTAATCTGGGAGCAGGCTGTGCTGTGCAGTTTGTAGCTCTGTTGTCCTGTGATGAGAAGGTCTTGGGTTTGAAACCAGACCAGGACCTTTCTGCATGTTCTCTCCATGCATGTGCATGTTTTCTCCAGGGACTAAAAATAAGCTTGAGGTTAAAGCTGATATCCCTGATTTCAAATTGCCTAGCTTAGACTGTCAACAAAGTCACAGAACTTTCAGCCCCTCCCGTTGGGTAGAATTTCTAGGCCACGCCCCCCCAGGTTTCAAAACACGCATAGCCCCAGAAGACGACTGAGTGCAAGACACTGGTCCGCAGTTCATTCAAGTACTGTAACATGGCGGAATCACCGGTAAGTGAAAACAATATAACAACAAACAACTGAGTTACTTTGTTACTTTGTCCTGAACCTGACGTGGAACCAGCCGGCGGCTGTTTCTCCTGCTGTGACATGGTAGAGCGGCGAACACTCCCAGCAGTGGTGTGCTGCGGTAATATGTCTCCGTTTTTTAAGAGCACAGAAGCCAAATAAATGCAGAAGTCCGTATGGTTGTAGAGACTGTCCAATCATTCCTTCCGGGCCGAACCATTTGATTGGTTGATGTTTTTAGACAAATACGGGAGAACCACTTATTTTTTTTCGTCTTTTTTTTAATCTTCACAACATAAATTTCTCCATGCTGTGTTAAAATGTTTTTAAGGGGCATGAAAAAAAACAGGTTAAGCTAATTTGTTATGCAAATTAAGTATAGCAGCTTTAATTGAAAAATCTGAATAGTCTCTACGTGAGTGTGTACGAGTGGTTGTTTGTCTGTGTGGCCCTGTGATTGACAAGCGACCTGTCCAGGTGTGAGATAAACACCAGCTCCCCGTTACCCTGAACAGCAGGTCCAGAAAATGACAGACGGATTAATCTGGGTTCAAACGATGCCGAAAATCTTGAGAACTATGTTGCTCTTATGCAACAATAACCCTCAAAAAGAAGAAAGAAAAAAACCTGTTCAATATGTCCTTATGGAAAAAGAATATTTAACATATTTGATACTCGTGTTTATCAGCTTAAAGTGATTCACAGTGAAAAAAGTTGAATTAATAATCTGTTTAACCTCTTTACTTGTTGTTTGTTTAGTGAGAATAGATTAAATTCTCCCCAAATCCCGTTTGAGCCAATTGGCTTGTTGTGCTGCTGTTGCATCGCTGTTAGATCCCACCCCTCCTCATGACCCTGAATGGGATTAAGCAACTATAAATAATGGATATAAATAATAATTTGTTTAATCATATTGTATCATTTTATTGGATTGTGTGTTATTTTCTTATTTTAGTCTTCTTACCGTTCTGAGTTTAACCAAAATGTTTAATCTGAGTCAATTTACGTGGAACCTGGAAGTACATATACTGAAATACTACACAGTACTACACAGTACTAAGAACTGATAGGCATATATCAATGTTCTGTATTTACTTATCAGGCTTCATGCAGGTAAAATATCACTTTATTGTAAAAATAGGCATCAAATAATTTCCATGAACTGAAGCAACACTAACAATATAAACAGCTGCAAGTTGATAATTCCACACAATGAAATACGCTGGATTCAATCAGAAGCATTAGAACAAAAACACAATACAGGTTTTCTTTTTTCAAAAAGAAAAGGAGCTGCTGCTACATGTTAGAACCATGTAAATCCTCCTCTTCGCTCTTAAACCCAAACGCTGCCCTTCTCGTCCCTCTCCTTCGCTTCCTGCCGGTTACAGCAGCCTCCCGCTCTGGGGCCCCGCTGCTGTGAGGCGGGCAGGTTCTTGTAGACGGCGCGGCTGTAGGGAATGAAACACATCCCCAGCTGGAGGTGTCGAGCCAGGCGACAGAAGGCAGCGAGAGCAAGGACCAGCAGGGGGGTCAGCAGCAGGAAGCCCACCACCAGCAGGGCCACACAGCCGGTGTCGTCCAGCACGTCTGAGCAGAACAGGGATGATCCATACGGCTGCACCTGGAGGAGGGGGATTCAAACACTGATTGTAGAAAAGAACAGATACTAAATAAAACACATCTAGTATTTGAGTTAATTCGTCTTTTTCATGCTGCTGTTAGTTTTTTTTTTTTTTTATCCCGCCATGCATCGAGCAAAAGAACCAGAGCAGCCTTGTCACAGCTGCAGAAAATTAAAATAAAGCTCCAGGAAAATCCATTAAGATCTGGGAAAACAGGGTCAAATCTCTGGAATAACATTCCCTCTCTGTGTGTGGCGCAGTTGGCATTCAGAGTCAACGCTTGATTGACAGGCGTTGTATTTTTTGAAACCTTACCGTGGAGTGGCAGACGAAGCCAAATACGATCATGGCCAGGGCCGGGGTGAGGATGATGCCGAACAAGATGCTGGCCAGCACGCCGTTGATGAGAGCGATGATCAGGTTCTGTGCAGTGACCAGAACGGAACAAGCCCAGCAGTCCAGAGAACCTCTCAGCTCCAGCGGGGCCTCAGCTGTCTCGTTTGCCTCCATGGAATAAGGAGGTGGTACCACGACCCCTGACCCCGCTCTGGAGGGGGAGCGCCCCTGCTCAGTCTTCTCAAGTGTCCCACTCCGTGAAAAACTCATGGTGCCTGCAGGAAATCTTATTTATGAACGTAAACAATAATCTTCTGTCAAAGTTTGGACATTGTTGTGTCTGAGATGATGATAACCACATTTTTATTGTGCTCATTTCCTGATGTGCTAAAATCCTCACTTCCTTGTTTTTTTCCACTCTTTTCTTTGAAAACATCGAGAGCTGACACACTCTCATCATTAAGTAATGGGTTCTTAAACAACGCGATGAAATGTGTGGAAAGTCAACACAGATAAATTCACTGCCCTCAGAACAGAGGAAATGGGCTCTGCTGACTCCACCCCTCCCCGAAAATTCAGGATAATCATCATCCAGAACAATGAGCCCAAAGCAGCAGAAAAGTTTCACTCATCCTCAGAACTGTGTGATCACAGCTGATGTTTTAAATTCATTAAATGGAGTCTGATTGAACTGATGTTCAGAGCTTCTACCACCTGCACTCAGATCTACACATACATGCACATTTAATAACAGGTACTCCAACTTTTCCTCCTTTTAACTTTTATTCTCTCCAAATCTTTGTCAGTCAAATTTTCCAGAACAATTAGAATAAAGAAAACTGTTCTTTTACTCACCTTAATTTAACCCTGAAGATCTGCACTCCTGAGGTTCGATGGTAGCATATGAAAAGAATTTGAAGAATTTCCTCCTGATTTTTGTCTGAAATTCCAGATGTTGACAGAGTAAATATTTAGTTCTTCTGCTTAACAAAGTCTTAAATTGATCTTCCTTTTTCTTTCAGGTGATACAACTCTCAGCTTCTGGTTGAGACTTGTCACTGAAGCGGGTCAGAAAAAGGCTCGGATCACGTTGTGCTTTCCCTCCAGCCTCAGCGCTTCCTTCCCTGACATTCTGTTTCCTCACTGCAGCTGCAGCTCGACGCAGGATTGAGTTGGTCAGCCTGTATCCTGTGTTGTCTCTAATGTGAATGCAGAGAAAGTTGGGCTGCGTTTAAGGCTTCTGTTAGAGTCAGGGCAGGCGGGGGGGGGGGGGG
>SSNP01000015.1:5745566-5763289 GCA_006937955.1 Pachypanchax playfairii | reverse complement strand
GGGGGGGGGGGGGGGGGGGGGGGGGGGGGGGGGGGGTTCTCTGATAACCCCTGGAACCAAGGGGGAGGGAAAACGGCTGTTTATTTGGACAGATTACAGGAGTCGGGGCACTTTACACCCTCGCTGAGCACTTTTTACTTTCAAGAACTGATAATCCAGGGT
Organism: Pachypanchax playfairii; assembly: GCA_006937955.1. Classification (NCBI taxonomy): domain Eukaryota; kingdom Metazoa; phylum Chordata; class Actinopteri; order Cyprinodontiformes; family Aplocheilidae; genus Pachypanchax; species Pachypanchax playfairii. The sequence goes on along the minus strand of SSNP01000015.1, from coordinate 5,763,127 downwards.
TTGAAATTGAACAGCTGCAGACTTTTCTTTTCTGTTTTCACCAAAAGAAAATTAATGGACATCAAAACTCTGTAAAAGATTCTATAAACCTCTCTGCAGTGGCACAGTGCTGTGAATAAGAAGGTAAAAGGCGTGTCAGAGTAGTTTAAGATGTGTTTCAGAGGCAGGAGTGACAGGAGGAGGATGACCCCCGACCCCGTGAAGAAAAACAGATCTCTACTTTCACAAACCATGAGGAAATGAGGATGGTGGAGAACGCTGACTAATTTGGTGGGGAAAAGGGGGCTATCATGGGACTGATAAGAAACCAGAGGGGCTCAGTTCAAATGGTGAAGCTTTGAACATGGCGATTTGTTTATTTCTTCTCAGGGATAAATATGTAAAACCCTTAGAGAATATGAACAGATTTTAATAGTAGCTGAAAGATGAGATGATCAAGAGTCCATGACATGAAGGCTGTTGGGAGAAAATGAGGGAGAAGGTGGATTTGCCATCAACAATGCCACAGTGTGTTTGTATATGATAGTGTCTGAGTCAGTTGGTGGAGGAAGGAGCGTTCTTCCTGTCCTTGGATTTGGGATATCCGCTGCTGTGGCCTCACTTTGTGTTCATGTTGTGTTGTCAATGTGTCTGCAGGTTTACTAATCTTATATCCTCTTACTATGAATTCTGAGAAAGGAAAAAAAGGATGCGCTCATTGTGTGTGCTGCTGATTGCTTCTTTAACAAATAGCTGCATCCCGTTCGACGTTGAAGTCACTGAGTCAGAGAAGTTATTAATAGTTTAACACTCACATTCACTTCACTTCTTAACTAAACTGAAAACAAGCTGCCGAAGAAAACATGGAAATTATTACTGGAGAGAAAAAGAATCAGACTGCTGCAGTGGAGCCACCTAGTGGCCATTAGTGGTATTTAATCAACTGACATTTAAAGGTTTTTTTTAGACTGATTTAAATTATGCTGTAAAGTGTGAGATTTTCTTTTAAATTGTCAGTTTGACTTAAAGCTATAAAACTTTGCTCTTCCTGAGTTTTTCAGTTTGAATCATCTACATACTGTATATAATAACTAGATGGAGGAATGTAACACAGAAGTAAAACAAGCGCCCCCTTGTGGTTGGCTGCAGTAGAGCCTTTAAATCCCAGCTGTTCAGTTCAGTTTCTTTACATTGTGTCAATCCAGAACCAAAGTCAACTCAAAGCACCATGCAGAAGCAACAAGTTGACTCCTGTTGGTTTGCAAAGTTGTTTAAATATTAAGTTCTCTGACCCCTCCTTTCCACTGGATGTGTAACGTTAGCAAAGCGTAATACGCAGCTAATAGTAAATGGGACCGTTTCCACAGGGCGCAAAGCAACGCGAATCGGACGCGTCTTATAGGCGCAGTGTCGCACCAGTTCTATTTTTTACGCACTACACTTCTAAAACGCGTCAAGCTCAGCAGTTTAGTTTGGACCAGACAGGAATCAGGTGTTTGTGAAAAGTAAAATACCTGGAAGTTTCAAAATAAAAGGACACGTGCAGATCGGTGTTTGCGAGACTATGAAAAAATACAGTACCTGTGACGGGTTTGAAGTCTGAAGGTGGTGTGAAAATAAGCCACATACCTTCTGGATACAAGTTTAATATGAAGAATCCCTTTTTAGATGTTCCGCGTACAAAAACAAGAACAACTTACTGTCAAATAGTATATCAAAACATTTTATTTTGTTGAACAACAATACAGTATGTCACAGAAAAAAAAAATCACAGAGGGATTTAAGACAGGTCTGGCTCAGGTTTTCTTCTATTCGAGTTCTTTTGGAAACATTAAGTGCAGCATAAATCAAACAAGTGAGGAAGGAGGAAAAAAAGGAGCATCATTACATCCCCTAAATATCACTAATGAGGACAAGACACTAGAAACCTCGACGCCGATAAAAGTCACATCCCTAAGAGTCTCTGTAAAAAGTGTCAAGAGTTCAAACTACAGTTAATGTTCATAAAACCACTAATGCCACGCAAGATTATGAATTTCATACAGTGAGAAAAAGGTTTTTAAAAAATCTTGTAATAATCTGTCCGATACAGTACAAAGACATCATTCCATTTCTGTTCCCAGTAAACTGTTGAAATGGTTTCTAAGCACCTAATGTTTTGAGTTGTATCATGTCCATACATCAACATAATGCTGTTTAATGAGGGGGCACTGAGGCAAGTAGGGGTCTAGCACCATGAGTATTAAACTGCCCCTGGATTGCACTTCCCCTGTCCACACATTATGACCATACTACACTTTTAAAATACCTTGTAGCCCCTTATCAAGTGAATTATCATTTGATATGCAATAAATATATAAGCAAACAACCATTTACAGTATAAATAATGTCACCATTTACAAGTTTTCATTTCCTCCATAATTCAAAAAACAAAATCAGCCAAAAAAACATTAAACAGAAACTGACAACAAAGAGGTATAAAAGAGGGAAGAACTTCCCCTTGCAGTATTTTAAACAAGAATAAAACAGGATCTTCAGCATGGATTAAAATATACCAACAACCAAAAATAACTAAAGAACAAACATCTAGAAATTCGAGTTTTGATTGAGAACTAAACGACGTGTCGTCCAGGAAACCTGAAACAGTATGTACATGAAATGGTGTGCACAGACTGATGAGGGCGGAGCCAAGATCGGAAACTGGAACGATTTAAGCGAGCACGTAGATCAGTGAATATCCAACGACATCTGCCATCAATCGCTGCTGCTGCTGTAAAGTTTGAGACCAGCTGATTTTTTTACAACTATCACCAATTTTGATATTTGATAACAATCCTTTGCTGCACTGGAACTGAGATATTATTTTAACGTTGATCATAAAGGCCCAAAACATGATTTATTTATAAAACAAACAAACAAAGTAAGATTTATATTTAAACATACTTTCCTATTTATATTTCTAAAACTTTAAAATACAAAACTATCATCTTCATCTGGTTTAAGAAGCTTTAAATAGAAGTTGAGCGCATCTGCGCTTCTTGACGGATGATATATAGTTTAAAACGTTGCGCATCACAAATGTAAAACATGCTAATAAGCAAAAGTTTTCAGAATAAAAGACTTCAATCTGCTCGTGTCGTGTTGCATCACGGGGCACGTCGTTACGATCGCTCCTGCGGCCCGTCTGTGCACACCACTATCTCATAAATTCATTCACAATTTACAGTTTCTTATTTTCTCTCTTACACTAAAACAAACATGTTGCAACAGAAGAAGTTTAAACCTGGAACTCTTTTTTTTTTCTCTCCTTTTCAAAACCAAAAAATGACACGACTGCACGTTTTTCTATACAAATCACACGAACCATCATTTTGCTGAACTTGTGATAAAAGTGAACCCCAGAATTGTCCCGACTCCTTTTTGCACACTTGATTTCCAACAAAGAATAAACCATATTAGTCCTCTAGTAAACCCGTATTTTAGAGAAAGTCAGAAAACATTTTGGAATCTTTTTTTATTTCTACAATAAAAACCTCATTTGTTTGTGTTTTTTTTAATCTAATTACCTCTCCTTTAAATACAGTTCACAAGGCCAATGTGGTGTACTTCTAGGCTGGTTAAACTTTTTAAGTATCTAACGAGAAAAAATAAGATTGGAATAGCACCTCGAAGAGATTACAGACAGGATTTACAAATGTCAGAGTTTACCTGAATACCAAACAATTAAAAAAAAAAAAAAAACAGGAACCAACACGATGCCAAAAGTGACAATCAGCTACTTCTCCTGTGAAGCAATTCCCCTGCTGGTACAATAGAATCACAGCAAATTCATGGACACATAGAATAACTAGATTGGTGTAAAAAAGTTTGACTGAATTTGCATAAAAGTACCTGAATCAATACACAGAACTGGCTACTTGACGCTTTGAAATCACAGCAGTGTCCGTTGAACATATAAAACCTGATTTTCAGTGCTAGCAGTGCTCACATTGTAGTTTTTTTTTCTCTTTTTAACTCGTCTGAAATGCTTTTCGTGAGAAGAACCAGTCTAGTCATTCTATTTTATAACACACGTCCAGTCTGCAGCTGGTGTGGGGAAGACGGTGAGCTGTGTAGTTGGATTGGCTGAGTATCCATACCTTTACTGGATGATGTAAACAATACCGAGTAAATGCAATTGGTTGATTGAGGAAGTGTTTGCCGGAGTGGGCTGCCATGGAGACACCTTTTGTGCTGCTGTTAGAGTTTTGGTTATGGCTGATAGACGTGTGACGTGGAGGAGTCCTCATTTTGAAAACGGTGATGGAGTCTGAAAGACATGAGAGACCTTTTACCTAAAAGCACTTTATTCTGCACATTTTAATATTTCATGTGCAACATCTGAGTATATTTCAAAGCATGATGTAAGATTCCCGGGCTGTAAATTTCCATTCAGCCGCTGGTCAGAGTTTCAAAGCAAAGCAATGAAAATCATCCTGCAGATGCCTGAGAGTGAGATACGTTCAGTAACCGCCGCTGCGGACACTTAGCTTGACTTGCTGCCTAATGAAGGTTTCTAATCGCTGCCCTGCTGTGAGCACAGAGACCATATCAGATGTTATCAGATGGCAAAATGACTCAAACAGGCTCCAGCTGGACGCTGGGATTCATCATCTGATGGAGAAAAAGACGCTGACGTGTTGGACGTTTCACATTTACAACCAAAACACAAGAGAAGTAAAGGAATATAATGATAAGGTTTATTTTAAGTCCCCAGCTTGGTTAAAACAACTAAACCAATAAATGCATCTAATTAGAAAGTCAGCAAAATGATAAACGTGTGACAATTAAATGAAATGAAATGAAAAATACTTTATTTATCCCAGAAGGGAAATTCAACGTTGTAGTTTTTTTTTGTCCAACAATAAAAAAAAAAACAATAATGAAGACAATAATATAATAATAACAATATATATAATATAATACAATTTTTTTTTACTAATATTTATATAATTAATGATTTAATTTATACTGTAATAACAGTTTTAATAAAAGGTGACTAAAACTAAAATAGAAAATATGATATGAGAGAGATTTTATGAAACTACATACTGTCTGCTTAAATATCATGTGACCCATAAACAATCCCAGAAGTCATTGCTAGACTTTTAAAGCAATGCCTTAGTGCACGTGTAAAACGGGTTAATTTTGGGTTAGGGTCTTCTCCTGTCCTCCTCTGAGTCCTCCCGTTCCTCTTATGGTCTGTTTCGTTCCCCTGGTTGTGTCTTCCGGTTTTGCTTTTATTTTGACATCTGTTGTATTTCCTGTTTCTTTCCTCATGTGTCCTCACTTCCTGTTTTCTTCCTGTTCCTCCTTAATTCAGCGTCCAGGTGTTTTGAGTTTAGTTTATTAGTTCAGTTTGTATTTAAGTAGGTTCTAATCAGTTCTTCTTCGTTCAGGGATTTTGTTCTGTGTTAGTTTGCTGGTTCTTCCTGTGTGCAATCATTCGTTGATATGCTTTTGAATTACTCTGTGCTACCTCTCATCCTCCTCGTCAACATTTATGTAAGTCATGCTGCCCCGTCAACATTTTCCTTTATCCCTATTAAAATTGTTTATTTTGATCTCCTAGTTGTCCGCTCCCTGAATGTGGGTCCTGATCATGACAGCTGAGGCTTCAGGGTGGAGACGTTCCTTCATTTTCCTTGCCAGGTTGTTCAGATGCTGGTAGGCGGGGCCTATCTTCAGTGGTTAGTGAATGAGAGGCGGGGTTACACCAGGACAGGTCACCAATCCATCACAGGACCACATAGAGACAGGCAACCTCGAACGTGCAAAGGTTCTGGTCTGGTCTTATATGTTCCCTGTCCTCGTCTAGAGCAGCTTCAGTAAAGTTGTGATACACTTCATTCACCATCAGGGGGCAGCAGACACCCACGTTCTGCACTGATCATATCCATGTGACACTCACACCTGATTCATCTGATGTTCAAGTAGCTTTACCACAAAGTTTAAAATCTTCAAACCCTCTAGGTTACGCTCATGCACATCTGCATACATCTGTATACAGAGACAATAACAATCAATAACGATAAAGATCAGAAGTTTCTGGAAGGTGTTGCAGGTCTGAAGTGTTACTGACCAGCATGAAACTGTCGTAGACTTTCATCAGCTCATCTGTTCGATACTGTTCCAGCACCACCACCCCCGCCAGCGACGTGCTCTTAGCCCGGGCACAGTCCTCACAGTGCACCACGTAGGTCTTTTTACTGCTGTTCTCACTGGTCACAAACAGCAGGTTAAACACCTCCACCTGCACAAGCACAGCATCAGCCCTGATGTTCAGACAACTCGCTTTAGAGAGATGAACACAGAGGAAGAGGAACTCACATCGCACTCGTTGCAGTAGTAGGCTGGCTCGTCCTTCATGCGGCTCTGGTAAAATATCTTCTTCCCTGCAGCCACCAGCTGGTCTCTGAGAATCTGGATGTGCTTGATGGACTGCAGGAGGCAGTGTCTACGAGAAGCAGAGAGAAGGATATAAATAAACAAACGCCTACTCGCTCAGATTTATGGTGAAAAAGACCCAAAACATCTCACTTGATCAGCTTGAAGGTATCCTCGTCTGTTACTTTGATGGTGCGAGCCACGTTCCACGAAACGTGGATCATGGGAACAATTGATTTCACTTTCTTGACCTCGTTCCACTCGAAGCGCTCCAGGGCGAGCTGATACTGGTAAGCTAGGAAGAGAAAACAGCTGAATCAACGTGGAACCGTTCGGGTTCTTTGATCCTTTTGAGGTGTAACTTACAGTTGAGGGGTCCGACATTCCAGGCGATGTTGTTACACCATCCCACCGCCTGGACCCAGTGGACGGTCCCCGCATTGATCCACACCAGGTCTCCTGGTCTCTGAATGAAGCGGTACACAGGGATGTTGGAGCTGTAGAGGTCCTCCAGGACCGGCCACCAGGACCCAGTGAGGTAGTCCACTCCATGCCTACAACAAACCAACTTAGTCTACACATACGTAACATCTGTGGTGGACTTCAACAGCCTGAACACTCACTTATCACAGAATCTGTTGATGGCTTCCCAGTAGTGTTCATGGACCGCAAACCACTCACAGTCTCCGGGTCCGATGTTGATGTTGACCGAGCAGAAGTTGTTGTTCTCCTGATGTCCTGTCGGAAAGCACAAGTCGTTTGTTACGTCCAGAAGAAGGTTATCAGTCCCCGACTGTGGCGTCATACGCTCACCTGGTGTGCGGCTGCCGGGGACCTTCATGTAGAGCTGGACCGTGTTCATTCCCAGAATGGTGTGACCGACCAAACTCAGCATGTTGTTACTGGATTCCACTCGCATGAACGCTGGCAGCTTCAGCAGCTCCTGTAACTGAGGCTTCCACCTTCAAAACAAACAAAAACAAACAACAAAAAAACAAAAAACAAAAAAAAGAAATCAGTAAACAGTGCATCATGGTGATAACTCACATTGAATAACTCTCACCTTTTAGGGTCAGAAAGATCAATGTTGGTCCCAAATTTAATGATCTTTCCGACAGTTTTCTGGTCTGGGCTGTGGGGAGCAGAGACGTGCAAGCTGGTTATCACGTGCACAGATATTCAGGCTTTTCCTCACACACACAGCAGCGTTTTGATCTGACCTGGATGAGTTGGTGTCATGAGCCAGCTGGCCTTTGCTGAGGACAGCAGTAGAGTCGTTTGTCACTGAGGTTGGAGCGCTTTTACCGTTGGCTGACACAGGAGCAGATTTTGTGGTCGCTGATGGCTCTGAGGTCTGCTCGTCTTCCTCCTCACTCTCACTCTCCTTCTCCTCCTGCAACATCATCAGGAACTTAGCTGATGCTAACAAAGATACTGGACTAAAGAGGGTGTGTAGCATGGGAAATGTTTACCTGCAGGCTCTCCTGGAAGCTGGAGGCCTGGTACTGGGCGTATTTGGCTATGGTGGTGTGAGAGCGGCTGCTTTCGCAGGGCCACGTCTGTGCTGAACAGTTTGTGTTCCAGTTTTCATCAGCAGGCTGCTGAACCTGAGTCCTCACTTCCACAGCCTGGTCTGAGTTGGCCTCCACCAGAGATTTGGTGGAGAACAGACCAAGATCTCACATGGGTAAAAAAAAAAAAAAACAGTTAATTATGTTTTAGGACTCTAACACACTCTTAAAAACGAGTCATCTTAGCGTGTGCGCTGATGGCGAGTGGCGTTGCATTTAACATTCTGCACCCTTTTTAACTCCATTGAAATACATGGATTTCTCTTTACATGCCTCCTTCAACCTTTAACTACTTCTGCATACTTACACTTACAAAGATTTCAGTTCTTTTTAAAGTTTTTAGGATTTTAAAAGTATTCATTAGTCATTTATTTTGCACCCCTTTTAAATTCCTTCAACTTCTAACTTCTTTATAATACCTCAGCATAAAAACTTCATTGAACTTTTAAACAAGTCACATGACATGCAACTGTCACAAAATTTAAATATATTTTAAGTAACTTGGATTGTTTGAAGCCATTCGCCGTCAGAAGCACCTGTTGGGGGTCACGGGATAGATAATTAGACCCGTGATGATCGCACAAATCGATCGGATTGGCCACTACTCCTGTACTATCATATGTATATGAAACCTGGGGTTACCATGGCAACGCCATTCACCATCAAACAAACCGTCATCCACAGTGTTTTGCTTAGCAGATTACAAGTTTTTTTTTTTGGTACAAAAACTTAGCGTATGTTGCCTGAGACGGCTGTGCTGTAGAAACTTACTAAGGCGGAGGGAACCAGCAAGGCCTCGGATGACTGTAACTGCATTTTTGGGATTAGTGCAGAACTGAAGCAGGACTGGAGAGAAGGCGTCCCTCTTGCTCTCCAACTGCAGAAACAGCAACATCAAACCAGAAATGTTTGAACAATGCAGAGAAATAAGTCAGTGCAGCCTAAACTTAAAGAAGCCATTTCATACAAATTTCAGGACTTTGTGGTTATTTCTTAAGTATTAACCAGTAATATGAAACATTTTATATCTAAAAAATGTTAGGAAACACTGATTAACAGACCTTTCAATCTGCCTGCATTAAAATTTGGGCGGTTCTGGCTCCTTCCATCAGGCTTCGTCAGCAACTCGTTCATATTCATTATTCAAATTTGCTGGACTCTGGTTGGCTAACAAACTAGCCTATGAGAGCAAGGTATACTGTTTCCTGCCCCGCTGCGCATGGCAACAGCAGACGTTGTGTCTTCCTGTTTGTTACGTCTTATGCTAACAGCTTTTAGCCAGCAGCATGCTAGGTGTGGTTTCAACTGCAGGAGCTGATGAATACTAACGAACAAAGGAGTTGTGATGAAACAAATACAGGCCGTTAGAACTCGGGTTTTATCACCACCTGCGTAGTTTGAGAGATAAAAACTGAAAGAGAAGTTGTTGACCTGTTTTCACCCACTATGAAGGTAAGAACACCTGTGGAGCTAAAATATTCAACAGAAACCTCAGAAAAACTCTTTAAACTTAAACCTAAACAAGTAGTTTATTAGACCGAAACAAATGAAGGTCTAATTATCAAGTCAGATATTTATGTGTGTTGTGACTCTTCAACTCCAGACATCTAATCAGTGTGCACTCACATAAATGCTTGGTGTGGGAGGGTTCAGCTTTTCCCGAGGAATGGGGATGTTAATGTTAATGTTGGGTTTCACAGAGAAGGCAGGAAGCAGGTACGACTCCTTGAATTTCTCCTTCACTTCTGTTCCTCTGCAGCCAAAAAACAACATGTCAACATTAGTGAACAAAACGCATCAACACTTCCAGGTTCTGGTACTCACTTGCACGCACTGATCACTTCAGTCGCTGTGTTTAGGATGCTGATCTTGGAAAGTGGGATTTTTTGCTCCTCCAGCTCTGATATGTTAAACGTTTGCCTTCCAGCGCTGTCCATTTTAACCAAAATGATCTTCAGCTCCTTAGACAAGCCCATGGACAATGCTTTCAGTCTCAAGGGATCTGCTGGAGCTAGTGAGCAGGAAGGACTTATTGCTGGTGTGGTAGCACCTGACTTGGATGTAGTGATTGTTGCAGATGAGGCTGAGTTTGAGGTGTTGTTGTCCGCAGACTCTAACCTGCTCACCTCTACCTTTATGTCTGTTGCCAGGTGTAAATCAGCAACCCCAGAGTTCAGTTTGACTCTCTTGATGTCTTTGCCAGGAGTTTGATTTTCCTGAGGAATCTGGCCCTTCGTACTGCACGTGAGAGGTCTGGAGGTGACCGACACTGAGGATGAAGCATCCTTCGTTTCCAAATCTTTTTTGCGATGAGCTTTACTTTTGATCTTTCTTTCTTGTGTCTTCATCTTGATCTCTGCTCTTCGTCCCACATCTTTAGCCTTTTGTTTTCTCTTCCTGTTTGTAGCCGTGTGCCCCATCTCCTTCCTGTTTCCTCTCTCCTCCTTGGTAGAGACGGTAATCACGCTGGTGAACGAGGTTGTGTGCATTGTGGTCACTCTTAGCTCTGCACTCAGTGATCCCTCTAAAAGGGAAGAGTTTGTTTTCTCTGCATACTTCCCTTCTTGAGTCGGTTTTGTAGAACTCTCGGCTTCTTCCTGCTTCTCCTGCACCTCAGCGTGGACAACAGGCTTTTTCATATATGACAGATTGTGAAGTTTTAAAAGTGAATCTGAGGTAGTGTCGGAGGGCGATTGATTATTGGGCTCGGGGGATCCCGTGGGCGTGGTTTTGGGGGAGGGATGTTGATTTTCATGATTTTCATAATCAAGTATTTGTGGCACCTTTGCAAGCGACGAAGAGTACTTCACTCCTCTTGTAGGAGCCCCGCCAAATGGACCCCCTCTACATGTGACCCTCTGGCCTCCCAGGAAGTTGGCCAGGCTCTTGAAGACGTCATCTAAACCTGCTTTATGCTGGTCCAGCTCACTGAGAAGCAAGCCAGCCTTTTCCTTGCTGGAGTTCACCTGCTCCTCTTTGTCTTTCTTGAAATTTTGTTTGATTTCACGAGGTGGATGGTGGCTTTCAGCTGTGCTGTTGTGGGAAAACTCACTCGGTTTCTCACCGCAAGGCTCTTTTTCCGTATCGCTGATGTTTTCGCTGTCTGCATGAGGAGGGAAGAAGCACTGGGTGGGGCTTGGCTGTAGGACAGGTCGACTCATTACACTATTTTCAAGCTCTTCTTCATCTTCTTCCAGATCGGACACGGGGGAACCCTGCCAGCTGAGCACAGGTGGAGTGTTTGAATGGTTGTCCTCTGTGTCCATCACGTTTCCCAGAACAGCTTCAGGTTGAAGGTCTGGAGCTCCAAGAATCCCCCCCTGACAATCATCTTTACCATGGATGGTTTGCTTTGAGACGACAGAACATGTACTCGTCACTTTGTGTGAGACGGAAGAGGACTCGTCCACAGGAGATGGTTTTGGTCCCTGTTTTGAATGTGGTTTGAGACTGCTGGTCTGTTTGGGTCTGGGGTGCTTAGAGACAGATGATGTTGGGCGTTGTGAAGGACCGATGCTCCTTTTGGGTATCTTTTCTAATTTTAGGGTTAGATTCTGGGAGGTGCAGCCAGGACGAGGACTTCCTGTGGACAGTCCACCTGATGTCATCTCTGCACGTTCATTTGTCTCCCTGCATTTACGTTTAAGGGGTGATTGGCTTTGACTGTCAGCTGACCCGGATGTGACCTTCATCTTATTACGTCTGGCCAGTTCTGGACACACAGAGTCAGAGATGGACAACAAGCTTTTCTTCTTCTTTTCTATTTTAGATTTCATACTGATTTTCTTTTCTTTTTTAAATAATTTATCTCTCTTTCGTTTCCTTTCGCCTGACTTTTTCTCCTCTTTTTTCTTCCTTCTCTTCCTTCCTTCATCCGTCCCGTTTGCTTTATCAGCATCACTCTTCCCATCTTTCTGTTTGTACTCAGTTTTCTTCACCTCTTCTTGCTCCTTCTCAGGTTTGCTTGTTCTCGGTTTGGCAAGAGGAGACTGGCGTGAGCAGACGGAGGTCTTCCTACGTTTTGGCTCTAGAAACCTGGAGCTTGAAGAAGGATGGGACTTGGTAGAAATCGTTTTGGGTCTGGCGGTGTGACTGAGAGTTGTTTGCTCTTCACTGAGATTGGGACAAGATGAATCTTTTCTGCCACTGGTCATGATGAATGAAGTGGGACTGGAGGAAGCACCTGGACTGCTGGATGCTGAACCTTCATCTTTAGGACCACAGAGAGGGGCTGAAGATCTGACAGAGTCTTCACCAGAAGTCTTGAACTTAGCTGGATCTACTGAACCGCCCCTCGGATGAGTGTGATGAGTTTCCTGCAGAGTTAAAAATTGAATCTATGTTCAGTCTTCTGCTTCAGGTACATGTGAGTGATTTTAACAAAGAAAAAGTTGAAGGAACTTTTGGTCGTCTTACTGTGCTTTGTTTGTGGAGATGACTCCAGGAGTCCTTTTCCTCCAGCGGGCGTGGCGGCGCGTTGTGCTGCAGGGTTCTCTGGTGGCTTGTGTGCCGCTGATGGTGGTGATGATGATTTTGCTGGCTGTAAGGCACACGGGTGTGATCTGCTGGTGAAGCCAAGATTTTCCGTTCGACTTTCTCCCTGTTACTGGGATGTGGCGGTCTAATGTAACTTAGAGGTTCGGATTTGCCGAAGTCGTGGCCTCCAGCTCGCAGTTCAGAGGTTTCCTGCAACATTTAAACAGGGAGGGTCATTCGGAATGTTTCAAATGACTTTAACAGACTGTATGAACGTACCTGTTGCTGTGTTGAGGTCCTGTGTTCAGAGCGGTAGCAAAGACCTGTCCTGTCGTCTTGGCTGCTGCGGTGGCTTGGTGGTGATGAGGAATGGGCAGGTAGAGGTAAATGCCTCGATCCGGGATGAGATGACTGCACACAGACGCGGATATAACCTGAGATGTAAGTCTGAGTTTTGCCAACAGGTGGTGCTGTTTCACACAAATGATCCACTGATAAGCAGCTTGTGGAAACGTACCTGATCAGGACCCGAGTCCCTTTTCCTCTTAACTGGACACACATTCCCATGAGACAGATGATGCTGTGGAGGTGGACTGTGATGATGTCGCTGGTGGAGGCCCGGTCGTTTCCAGGGTCCAGGTCTGTTGTTTACCATTCGGCCTGTGAAGCTCCGGTGGCGGTCTGAGGGGACCCATCTATCTGGTGGCGGCTGCAGGTCTCTGTTGCTGCGATTCAGTCGAGGATCCCCATGCTGCTAAAACAGGAAACCAACAGTTAAAAAGGTAACCAATGATCTTCCTAGGGCGGAGCTCACCAGATAGTTGCTGACATTGTTCTGCCAGTTTGTGTAGCGATAACCGGGTCTCAGGTAACCGTTAGCCTGGTTGCTGAATGAGCGCGTGGACTCAGGGTGCCAGTTCTGGGCCTGAAACTGCTGCTCTTTACCATCCCAAATTCTGAACGGCTGTCGGTTTCCCTTCGAAAGGCCTTTGTCCTGGACATGACTGACTGTTCTGTCCCCTCTAAGAGGAAAAGCAGCAACAGTTACATTAGAGACGATAATCTGACACAAATCTGTGACAGTGTGGCACAAATATAACCAGAAAATATCACGTTCTGTTCTGCAGGTACAAATCAAGCTAGCGGTGTACCACACTATCACAACCTGCTCAGTCTAATGAAAGATGGATGCATCGGTTGGATTTACCTGTTGTAAAAGCGGTTTGATAGTGAGTGATGTGACTGGTTTTGTCCTTCATGGCATCTGTAGAAACGAAAAGTCAGAAAATCATTATTGTTTCCTGTCCGGTTTATTTAAATACATAATAATAAATATCTGGAAACGGACGTTCTCTTTCCAAGTTTTTGGGATCAGCCTGTTCTTTGTTTGTCTCAATCAGTGATTTGAGATAAAAATTCTAAAGAGACAAGATGTTCATCATAAAAAATGGTTTCTAAGGCACTCGATGTCTGGTACTTAATGATTTGCATCAGTTGAAGTAAAAGTTTTGAAAGACTAATTTCATTAATTATATAAAAAAATAATAATAAAAATTGTGTTTTTCTCTCTCCTGATTGGAGCAGCAGCAGCTGATCAGCAGCTCTGCATCTGAGGAAACTGCTGGTTTAAGCCGAGTTCATCATCCCAGCTGCGGCTGAAATAAGAAGGATTTCATGAATACGCTCATCAGAGCTGCAGTGACATCTGTCAACCCAGTTTAACGTGGTGCTTCGCTCGTATCAACCATGAAAACAGAAGCTTCCACCTGCTGCACATGTGCACGGTGACAGAACAGAGGGAGGCTGGTGTGCCTTTGAGAAGTCAATAAGTTTGTGTGAGAGTTAAAGAAAAACACAACAACAAATCAGGTTGATTCTTAAAAAAACATCAGGATTATGTGAGTGGGCGGGGCTTACAGCATCACAATCCTGATCAACAAACTCTAGCTCCAACATGGCAGCGCCAGTACACGGGATATTCTAGCTTCACTTTAGAGCACTTTTATAGCAGTAGGTGTGGTTGTTTTTACTGTTACCATGGTTACATTTCCTACAATTAGTCATCTTAAATTAATTTACCATGAAAACCATATCGATATTAAGGACAGCAAGGAGAGAGTAGCGAAAAGTTATGAGCTTTACTTCATACAACTGCTAAAATAATGATACAAACTTTTTTGGTTGAATGAGTCCAACCAGCGTTTGTTTCAATCCCTTCAAAATAAAAGCCCCAGACAAACACACTACATGCTTTATGGTAAGATCTAAAGCCTTTGCTCCGTCTCCGCTTGTAAAAACAAAAACTCCAAAGTTTCTTAAAGGTAAAAACAGTGATGGATTAAATATGAAGTAAACTGCAAATTGATGACAAACTAACAATAATAATAAGAATACTGTAACGTGTGGAACAGATACTACAGCTGGATCCCAGTAAGGCTGCTGACTCTGCTGTTTGTACATAGTTTCAGATTGTAAAGACTATGTGTTTTTACAGGTATCAAACCTTCGTGCAGTCAGCTGAATCTAAACGAGGTGATCTGTACGTTAGCTGTGACGCACCATGATGAATCCAACTGTCTCTTCCTCCCCCGCTGATGGAACCGTACCAACCAGTCCCACCTCAGACTGGGCTGGTATTGCCTGACTCATAATGTGTTCATATTAATACCCTGTGGACGGGTGAAGCATGGGGATTCTTGTGTGTTGTGACGTGCTGCTGACCTTTGTGTGTTGCTCCAGGGGCGACCGTTTACAGGCGCCCATTGTCCTCTGTTAGGCCCTCCAGCTGGGTAGGAGTCCCATGTGTTGCGGCTGGTGTAGGGCTCTGCTGGGTGATACATGCAGCCTGGAACACACGTGTTGTCTTATGAGTGAGGCGTGAAGATGATTAACCTGGAGGAGTCAGAACTAACTCTAGTACGTTGGTTTCCCTCTAATCAGTGACATTACACATATTATATGGTGGTTATATTTACACTATAAATAAGAAGATTCTGCTTCTGTTCGTCTTATTCTGAAATATATTCAATAAGATGGATTGACAAACATTTTGCTACAGAAAAGTCTGTGATGACAAACAGGAAGATTTCTGTGGTTACCAGTCTTGGTTTGTGTTTTGAAGACCCTCCACTTCACACTTCAGAGCAAAGAGGCGGTCTGTAAAAGAAACACACGTCTGAGAAAACCGTCATGGACACGTGAGACAGAACCAGACATGAGTGAACCTTTCAACTTCCTCCACGCACACAGCTTCAATTCAATTGTGTTTGATCAGATTCCTTTCCTGTGAGTTGTGATTGTTGCAGAACAAAGAAAATTCCCATAATGCTTTGCTTTCTGCTGCAAAGTGTCAGTGTTCATGTCATCAGTCCACCAGAGCTGCACCATGAGCTCAGCTTTTCTCTAATCACAGCTGGTCATCCAGTGACAGAGAACCACCGTGGGGCGCCTTAACTTTCCTTCAATCAGCTGACTTCCTGCTGCCCAGTGAGTCACTGCTCACCTGTGTTGCGTCAGACTGGGTTTGAGTTTTACTGTCACGCGTCTCGTGCTGAAAATGACTCCTGATCTGGTGATAAGCTGCGCCCCTATATGCACCCCCGCGGCTATTTATAACTCGTGTGAAAAGCAGGTGTGCAACATCTCACCACTTCCCCCGTGGTGCATCTCATTGTTCTTTATGTTTGCGCCACAGGTTTTGTTTTGGGTGAAGCTGCTTCAGCTGCTCTATGTTGAACCTTTCAGCAAGTGCTAAATAAAATCCAACTCGTTGCTCCTGACGGGTTTTCCTGCTGTTGCTTCTGTTTTTATTTTTAAATTTATTTATGATGCATACTTAAAGGAAACAACAGAGCTTGTATTTCAACCTAACATGTAGTAAAATAACCCAGAATCATGCAATTTGATCTGGATAGGATTAGCTGCTAATTAGCTACAATCTGCTTTTTCAGAAAGTTTCCTTGATTCCTAATTCATGATGGTATCACTTCTTTTTGATAGGGATCGTGCTTGCAGGACTTTTGAGAAATGGTTTGAGCTTTTAACATCAGTGCATGCCATTTTCCCTCGTGCATGCCTGTGTGTGGAACCCAGAGCCGCTTTTCTTTTTTTTGTTTTGAGCTACACTGCACAGACAGCAGATTCACCATCTGTTGCCAGGCCTCCATGTTGCAACGCTGGAACACACTTTTGTTAGTGTTGTTTGGTCTGAGTCGTCAGTCAGCAGCAGCTTAAATTCACCCTGTGCAGCTACAGCCTCTCTGCGCCCAATAATAAACCCATCTGGAGCCGGGTAATTCAAGACATCTGGAATTCCAGGCCAAATGATGTCGAGTAAAATAGGTTCAAGTTGCTTCACGATGGGGAGGACGGTGAAGAATATGCAGGGGTATATGGTGCTTTGTGTATTTTTGTTTGCACCCCTCACCTCCTGTTTACAGATGAGCCATTTATTTTACATGTAAGATTTGGTTTGAACGCCCCCGTGACCAGTCTTACCTTCTGCTCTGACTGCTGTTTGAGAACGAGGAGACAGACTTTCTGGTCCAAATTTGATGGTGCTATCAGTCAAAAATAGAAAGACCGCAGACCTGAGCAGTTCTGATCCCTTTAAATAGCTGCAAGCTGCCAAAACAACACACACACACACAGTAGAGAGCATGAGGAAATACCAAAGGCAGTTGGTGCACAGATGTACAAGACGAGACGAGAAGGCTTTATTGTCTTGAATCAAAGGGGGTTTTCTCTTGCATCCATCAGGTGAAGCTGAAATTCTTTCCCTTTTTTGTTCTTATCTGCATCTTCCTTACAACATCTGGACTGCAGACAAAGAAAGACTGAAATGAGCCACCTTCCAGATGTTTTCATCCTAACCCCCCTCTCTTAGCCCTGTCTCATTGTTTTTCTACCAGTTCCAACAAGGTGCCCTCTTCTTTTATCGTGATACCAAATATTCAATCCTCTTTGCTTTCTCTTTCAGGCAATGTGTACTGCTCTGCCTCGCCCTCCCTTCCCTCTGCACGCCATGTCCCCGTATCCCTGGTAACCGATGATATCATTTAGCCAAGAGCTGGGAGGAAGGCCTCCAGGAAGGGGGGGGGGGGGGGGGGG
>SSNP01000015.1:5702491-5745556 GCA_006937955.1 Pachypanchax playfairii | reverse complement strand
GGGGGGGGGGGGGGGGGGGGGGGGGGGGGGGGGGGGGGAGTGTTTGCATTTGTGTGATTTTGACACGGGGCGAGTGGAAGGTGGTGCTGACGAGAGCCGGGGACATTCCATGGGGTTTTAAACTTTTTGTTGTTGTTAAATGTCAGCAGCATCTACCATCCAGCAGCTCCAAGGGGCCGGATAAAAAACATCCACCGAGCTGTGTAGAGCTGCAAACTTTGTAAGTAGTGTCACACCTGAACCAGCACGTAGCTGCAGTGAACCACTGCAGATGTGCATCTCGTGCTCACTCTGTGCACGTATGTGGTTGAAGATACCACTCCTATACCATAAAAGGAGAGACAGGCTCCAAGAAGCCAGACCAGTCTCTGGTGGCTCAGTTAGCCAGCACATGCAGCAGAGCTGTAAGTAGATCAGATTGAGGGGGATTGTGAAGCAACAAGGTCCAGACGAACTGGCAGGAGACCGGATGAGAACACCCACCCGACTGCTCGTGCCTGCAGGACTTAAATCAGACGCAGGTCTGAAATAGCCTCAAATTCACAGAGATGAGGTACAGTCAGGCGAATATCAATCACATTTCTAAAAATAACATCTCTGCAGCCCCGCTCGCCTCTGCTCGATCCCCCCTTCTCCTTTCAGCTGCTTCTCCCGGCGTATGCTCCATAACGCACGTCTCTCCGAGGGGTGCTGGAATGTACCATGGCAAGGTCAGGGAATAACAGGGAGGGGGGTCTGCAAACAACAAAAAATGTCCAGCTTTTTGGAAACAAAGACTTTAAAGAAGGCAGTAAGGTGTAAGAACCCAATGCAGGCACATGTGTTGCACACAGCCGGGGTGGGTGGTTAATGGTAACTTAGAAATGCACGTCCAGGTGGTTATCAAAGCCGGTAATCGTATCACATGAAGGTGTACACCTGGTTAGACCTGGTGACAGTCAGTCTTTGTTGATTCTTTTTAATGAATTTAAAAAATCTTAACATTTTGCAGGCAAAAATGCAACATTAGAGCCAAATATCCAGCTAGAAAGAGTCAAATATTTTCTTTAAATGTGTCAGTGGAACCTTCACAACCTGACACAGTTTAGACAGAATTCTAAATGAAGGTTAATCCTCTCGCTTGATTACACTTTGTGCACACGGACGTGCACACACGCTCAACAGTTTCGTGTTCTGTTTTTGTACAAATTTGACCACAACACGCGAGTAACCGCAACAGTTCCCCCTCAGTAAATTCATCAATTCACATTTCTGCTCTCCAGGTTGCTGTTGTGTGTTTGCACGTGAGAATGTGTGTTTGTGTGTGAGCTTCATGCATGAACGTGCAGCACGCTGCAGACACACACTGCAGTATGTCCACCCTAGACAAACCATTAGGAAACCACGACAAATAAATGCACACAGAACAGAGAGAGAGGGAAAAAAACACACGCACACATACACACACTGCACAATGCATGCAGTATATTTCCACTCGGACATAAAAAAAACACAGTAAGTTCCTCCTCTGTGATCTTCATTTACCTATTCTGTTTCAGTCTTTGGTCCACTCAGCCCTCTGCTCCCCTTTTCCTCCCTTTCACTCCTCTCCACCTCGTCTCACCCGATCCTCTCTGTCTCCTTTCTTCCCCCTCGCCTTCTCTTCCTGTTTCCACTCCACTCTGTGATGCTGGGGCTCTCTCATAGCAGCACAGACTGATCCACGTGCAGAGTGACGGGGGCGGGCCAACTCCACGCAACAGCCAATGAGGAGCCAGAATCTCTCATCTATCACAGTTTGGAGGGGCGAACGGCAGACAAATAAAAGAGGGTCTTTATTTATCTTCCTCTTGTGTGTGTGTGTACAGTATGTGTGTGAATGTGAGTGAGTTGGAACGCAGCCATTACAGTACAGAAGATATTTTAAATCTCCCCACAGCTGTAAAAAATATGTATTTGGGATCAGATTCAGACGATTTCCAACCAAAATGTTCTTCTAAATTTTAATATGTAACGTCACGCGCTAAATTGCACAAATAAACACGAAATGTGTACAATTTCCAGCCAAAATCCGATTAAAACATGCATCTTAACGGGCGGAGAGGACAGCGCGCGAGCTCATAGTGTGTTAACGTAAACCGTCCGCAAGTTTGTCGATTTTCTGAAGCCCTTCTGAAGCTTTCTGCCTCGTAGCAGAGCAAAATGGTGACAAGAGGGGCTGCCATTGTTAGCTGAGCTCAAATGTCTGGAGAAGGGCTAGACAGCAGAGGAGGGGGCCACCACTCGCTCCTCTGCCCGCTTCACTCTTCACTGGGCCCGGGAAGCACAGTGAGAGGAAGACACGGAGAGCAGCTGTGGAACAGTGAAATGGAGGAAGTAGACTGGTGATAGAGTTTAATTTATACATTTTATTTATTTATTTATACCCGTGAAAGTGCCATAGCAACAGCCCCAGATCAACCCAAACCCTATTGGTCAGCATTCAACCCCATGTGGGTGTCTGGACCAATCAGCAGGCTTTAGATGGCCGAATGGATGCAGTCAGAAAGCTTCTAAATCCCGCCCCCTTGTGGTTGAACAGAGGCATCGCATGACAATATTCAGTTTATCTCATCTGCTTCGAAACTCAAACAAACACAAAATTATAAAATATAAATATAAGCTAAATTATATTTTTGTGTTGGAATAAATGTTTGGAAAACTTGCTAATAGAAGCAAAATTATTCAAATGAATAGGGGTCAATTTGTTTCATATTCAGAGAAACTCAGTTTATTAAGACATTGCACTTGTTATCAGAGAGGGTCTTTTAAATAATAATACTAAAAACACAATAGAAATTTGAATTTGTTTTAAAACAGTTCTCATCAAGTAGAGAAACATGCATACACTGCCTCTGTGTGGATAAAATTCAGTATTGCACATCGATTCTCTCTCCATCAACTGCAAAAAGAACTAAACTATTAATTTATTGATAAATTATAGTGGTGTTTCAAATATATTACATAGAAAAATTCCTGTGACTTTTATTATGTAATTCTTCAAAAGTATTGATTTTAAACCATTTATCCCCCTAATTTATTTATTTATTCTCAACTCTTTGACTTATTTATATTTTTCCATAGAATTCACTATAGGTCATTCATTTTGTGGCTTGTCTTTTCAAATTTCTTGTTTCAATAAAAGATGATGAAATAAAGAAAATGGCAGTCTGACTTTAAAAAGATTTAATTTGTTTATTACGTGACAAACAAACTAACGTGCGTTTACTTGACATCAGCTGACAGACAGACATGTAGCAGTTTGTTTGTGCCTCACAGACACTTCTGTGTTTTATTACATACAACCATTTCAAAATATGAGTTTTGTTTAATTTACATTGCAAATAAAAGTAGGAAGGTAACTTACATCAACTGCATGAAAAAAACATGACCAGGTTTAATAGCTTCACAATGACATCCACTTCCCTAGACACACACTGCACACATATACACACACCTCCAGTGACGAGCAGCACTGGGTGGCCGAGCAGAATCTGCACTTGGTCAGAATTTATAATTCTAATTGGTAAAAATGCTGACAGCTGAAAAATGTCCATCCACATAACTGCATCATCAGCCCCAGCTACATAAGTTATGATTGTCATAACTCAAGATTAGATCAGAGGGGCAAGCTGCTCCCAACAACACTCAGTCACTCAAATTGACTTATTAGGGCAGTGAAGGATTGTAGCTCAGGCTAATCTGGCAGTTTACATTTGCATGAGGCAGCAGCATGGAGAAGCACCAGACACTCCAGCCACAGCACTGAAACAATATTAATCAGCTTTACCACACAGCCCAAAATGGAGTTTAAGTTATATATATTTAGCAGTCAAGCAATTAAATGTAATATTTAATCGGCTTCCTGTTATATAGTTCCAATTTAATCTGGAGTTATTGTTGTTATTTTGTGTAGTTCCCCGAAAGGACTTTTTTTAATGAATTGGTGAGTTGAATTTGGTAATTGGGTGAGAGGTGAAGATCACCAGTCCTTCACAAGGATAAAAAAACTGGTCAAACACATTCACATCAGGACCGACTGGTTCTGTATGAGGAAACTCAAGCACACTGAACAAAAAAATACATGCAACACTTTGTTTTTTTTAGATGAACTCAAAGATCTAAAACACTTTCTACCTACACAAAATAACCATCTATCTAAAGTATTGTTAAAAAATAAGTGAGCACTTCTCCTTTGTGGAAATAATCCATCCCACCTCACAGGTGTTCCATATCAAGATGCTGATTAGACAGCATGATTATTGCACAGGTGTATCTTAGACTGGCCATAATAAAAGTCCACTCTGAAATGTTCAGTTGTGTTTTATCTGGGGGGGTCTGCATGAGGCAAATGGGGGTCACACCAGATACTGACTGGTCCCCAGACCCCCCCCCCCAAGTCTAAGGAAATATGGTTTTGTGTATGTGGAAAATGTTTTAGATCTTTGAGTTCATCTCATTAAAAATGGGAGCAAAAACAAAAGTGTTGCATTTATATTTTTGTTCATTGTATCTGGAGAAAACCAACACAATGAGGAGAACATGTAGAACCCTCTCAGCTGGGAGTCGAACCCAGGACCTTCTTGTAGCTGCACCACCGTGCAGCCTTTTGGATACCTCTACTGAAGACAGATGAAGAGTGAGGACACAGGAAATGACTTGTACTGAAAGCAGCTGCCAAATTCAAGCATAAAGTACTACAGAGATCATAATTCATGTCTCTAGTTTCTAATTTTTTTATTTTTGCTTTTGACCTGGACTCGACCGCTCAGGACACGCACACGCTTCATCACCAGGTAGTCAAACTTTCACGCTTTATCTCTTTTTTCTTCTTGGTTTATCCATCGATCAGAAGGTGAGTTGGAGTATCTCCACTCACTCTGGTCACTGTGCACCTTTTGTTCACCGTTGAGACAGATTAGTTCGTTTTGCATTTTACAATTACACATGAAACCCATGTCTAAGTGTTTTATTTTAATGTCATCAGGTTGAAAAGTACTCAGTTTGGAGTGAATCACAATTACAACAAAAGAAATAGCTTAAAGTTACTACATCCCTTTAATTCTCAATAAATTAGTGTGTGAACATCTGGAAGGATCATTTAAAACCTGTTATCTTCTTGTAAGAAAGATAATTATAAGGAAAAAATGTGTAAATACAATTTTATGAATAAAAGTTTTACTTTTCAATGTACTTTATTGACCCGCAGTTCATGTGACCTCTTTGTAGGAATGCTGTAGTATAGTAATTAAACTGATGCTGCAGTGAGATGCTGATTCCTGCCCACACAGACTCAAGGCTTGTCTTTTGGGCACACATCATCCAACTTTGCATATCAGCTGAGTGACATTTGAATCATAACTGCAAGCACTTGGTTCTCACACAAGTCAGCGTACAAGACGTGGAGGAGACGCAGTAAGCATGAGGATGCTAACTCTTTTGGTTCTTGCTCTTACATTCAATTATTTTTCTCGGGCAACAGTTGTTCAAGATTTCAATCATGTGGAGAGATGCAAGGACTCCCTGTACATGGGGACTCCGCCGCGAGGAATCGTCGACACCAAACTGAAGAAGATCTGCCAACGTTACGCAGACAAACCCCGATATGTGACTCTGTATGATCCTCAAAAGAGGATCCCGGTTTATTCAGCTTATACCTTCAAGAAAACAGAAGGAGACAGACGTGTGGACTATCCTTGGATGTATGAACCACAGGTAAGGGTCTTTATTGGTGTTGATACTTTATCACATTTTCATCAGTATTTAGTTCATAGTATATTTAAATTTTTCCTGAATCTCCTGATGTGTCTTTCCAGCTGGCAGAAGTTGATGGAAATGGAAACATGTTGCCGTTCCCAACCGGATACCTCCATATGAAGTTTGAGGACAGCCAAGCAGTGCTGGATGACTACTCTGATGTAGTACTTTATGAAAGAGGTCACTTGAACCCAGACCAGCACCAGTCCACCCCACATGACCGCGCCGCCACCTACACCCTGACTAACGTGGTCCCAGAGATACGAGAGTTCAACATCGGGCCTTGGCGCGAGTACGAGGAGCGGATCCGGATCCGCCTCAACAACTTCTGCCGCGGCACTGCCTACATCGTCACCGGAGTCACCACCAGGGGTAACATGATCCGTCGCAACAACCAGGACCGCGTGGCCATCCCAGAAGATGTGTGGTCTGCTTACTGCTGCATCGAGTATGATCGTAATGCACCTCATAACATTCGCATCCTCTTCCCGTCCCACGCCGTTTTGGCCAAAAATGCCAAAGAGGGCAACAGTGTCCATGAAATGACAGTGCAAGAGCTTGAAATGTTTCTGAAAAATCACATGGATGTCGACCAGAACCTTCAGATCTTCTACGACAACTGCATCTCACCATCTCCCCTTCCTCTTTATCTGCAACACACCATCTGAGGGCGCTTCTGTCTGCATTAGGTTTCAATTTGCCTCCATAAATAATGGAAGATATGAAGATGATCTTTGAGAAATAAACATCTTAAGGTGCTTTTATTTTTCCATCTTAAAGGGCAGCTACTCTTTTAACCCACAGATATTATTACTGTTGTGTGAGAAGCTACAAAATTAACTAATTTGAATAAAATATCTCAATTTACTCGTCTTTCTTGTCTGTGTTGATTAAGTCAAACTTTTTCATACTGAACTCTGCAGACTTTTACTTTGGAAACAACTCTTTAATTTATGTAAAGCGGAGCATTTCAAAATGTGTCTCATTCCAAAACCTGGACTCAGATCTCACAGAGTCCCAGTTGGATTTTAGCATCCTGAATCATTTAATTAACCGACAACAATTAAGTCTTTTGAATGTAATAAAAACCAAACAACAGTCTCAAACTGAACATGTTTATTAGATGGTAAAATTTAACTGTAAAAGTGATATTCAGGAGGTCAGTTTAATTATTTTAGTGACACTGAAGTTTTCATGTTTTTATTAGCCAAACATCTCTTATAAAACTGTGAGACGTCAAGAGTTTTAAATGCTTTTTTCTGTTAGAAGCAGTAATTTTCCACTGCCTGGTATTTGTGTGTGTTTTACTTTCACACTGCCATCTAGTGTCACAGTTCAGGCTTTCCAGTTAGGGTCAGTTTCCTGAATTTACAACATGTAATTAGATTAAAATCTGGGTTTATTTTTAATATATATTTCTTTTAAATAAAGGACATTAGAAGAAGAGTAGAACAACCTTCATGACAAACTCTAACTGCAAATGAACTCTTTCTCTTTGCAAATCAGAGAATCAACATCTTTGTTTTTAGACAACAAAATAATAATAAAAAAAACATTTTCAATTTCATGTTAACATGGTTTAACAGGGTAACTCGAATATTTCTGAATGTTCAATATTCTCATTTTCTACAATAAAAATAAAAAGAGTTCAATGTGACTGACAAACGTTTTTTTTGGTTTTCAAAATAAGATGTAGTAAATTTACAAACCTTAGAGAAAGACTGTAAATCAAATAAACAGTTTTAAACTGATAGATAGATAGATAGATAGATAGATAGATAGATAGATAGATAGATAGATAGATAGATAGATAGATAGATAGATAGATAGATAGATGATTCAATGGGAGCTAGCAGGGCTGCAGTGCCCCCTTGTGGTGGACTGAGAGTATTGCAACTAAAAGTGAAGCCCTTTGCAAGATGTGGCAAAATCTTTGAAACCCTTTAATGTGCTTGGAGCAAAAACAGTTTTGCCTAAAACTAGATACAATGTGATCTTGGAGCACCATTACTTACCTTCACACATCCAGTAGACACATTAAATACTCCCAGCTCACAGTAACTAGCAAATAAGAAAAAGAAGCTTCTTCTCCACCTTCTCCTTCTCATCTATAAACACACTCATTACAGCCTCTTGTTGGGTGTGATTTTTAAAAATGTATTTATGCAACTGTCAACAGTATCAACAGCACATAAAATTCCCAAACTTTCTCTTCTAGCCATCCACTCGAAGGCTTATTATGTGCTGCAATCTGTCATTTAGAGCTCAGCACATGGTTCAGCAGTACACTTAAAGGTACAGTATGTAAGAATTTTACAGTGAAATACTCACACAACAGTTTAATGTCCCACCGATGTTGAAAATAAAGTCACATTAAAACAGATCTTGATCTCAGTCAGCTGGGTGGTCACTAGTTTCTGTCATTTTATAAAAGCTAACCCGGACCAGAATCATTATTTACACGTCCAGACTTCCTAGTTCCATAACGAATCACATGTGAGTCTGCAAGGCTGCCAAGTCTTCAACACAAGCAGCTGTAACTCCACAACAACCAGCAGCAAAAAGTAAGAAACCACCACATCCTTCCAACTGAGCTGCATGTGATGGGGCGTTCAAACACACTTAGGAAAACTCACCGCTGAACAAATAGACCTTCAGACATTCCCAAAAATTGAACAAATACAAGAGAAACAAAACGAGAATCAGGATCAGAACTGGCAACCCAACAGAAAATCAGGAAGGGGAGTGGCTGAGAACAGAAAGTTTGTTTTTCTACATAAACTGCAGGATTTGAATTTGACAACAAGGTCTAATTCTTACATACTGTAGCTTTAACACACACATTTACAAACACAGCAGCCAAAAACTGTGTATTTTTTTCCAAAGTGTAGATGCTAACAAAAACCTTCTATTGTAGCCAAATGGCAACCATTGATACAGATCATGTTTTGTAGTCTGATATGGTCTTTAACTATTTATGTTTGTTTGTTGACAGTTAACTCTATGATAAAGGTTTTTAGGTGAAGATTAATTTTCTGAGCAGAAATTTTTAATTTCTGATAATTTAATTTAATCATGATGCTGCTGCACATTTAGAGCTGAGCTACACGAATCCCGTAATAGCCTCTATTTGAATCCCAAAACAAAAAGATTTAAATGTCTTCATGTCTTTCGGTTTGGTAAATACAGTCCTGTGCAAAAGTTTTAGGCAGTGGAAAAAATCAGCTGTAGCTTTAAATCAGCATCAATTCTTCATGTGCATCCGTTAGACCACACATTTCATGGTTCTTCCACCCACAAACTTTCTAATAAAAAATATAAAAATGAAATCAAATAATTTGTTTAAGAATGTCTTTTAATGTTTTCCAGTTCAGATACACAACATACAGTGTGTAATAGCCTCTATTTGAAATAGAAATATTAAATTTAATCCTTTCAAACCTCTTCTAGTCATTATGTACTCTTGCTCCTCAAGCAGGTTACTGAATCAGAATAAATGAAACAGACGAACAGGTGCAAGTCTTTGTTTTACCATCTGACATCAACTGTAAGAATAAGATATTTGAAGCTGTGTGATGCTTTCACTTCCCTCCTGGTAGGAAAAACCAACATCAGATCTGTAGTGTAAACATATGGACTTTGTGAGTGTGCTTCCATTATCTGTTGGCTGGTCCAAACATTTATTTCCAAAAAGAGAGAGAGAAAGGGGAAGGAAAGTAAAACTGAAAGTCACATTAAACAGCTGATCCCTTAACAGGATGTGGTATAAACTCGTTAAAGTTAGCAAAACAATCAGCATGATTATAGTCTGAAATAAAACAGTATAAATGATTTCACAACCTTCCAGTCACATGATGTTTGCTCAAGACAACATGAGACAATAACAATTAAATCCAAACATCTTTACAGGTTTAATCCCTCAGTTTGGGGCTCTTTTGTAACTTTATCTGCTTTTTTCTCTTATTTCCTGAATGCATCATTCCCTCACCTGCTTTCAGCTGCTGATTTTTGGGCTTTTTCATCAATAAAAGAACTTGTTATATTTAAAATTTACTGTTATTTTTGACAGGATGCGCCAAGAAAGCATATTCATCCCAGAAGTGTTGTCTGTTTGTGTACCTCGACCATGTTGTTTCTTTTTTTTAAAATCATTTATGCACCTATTAAAACCCGACTTGGAGGTCAGCGACATAATCAAACAGACTGTATGCATGAGCGCTAAAATCATGTAAGTCATCTAAACTTGCACCTGCTGTCACAAAGGAAAAATCTGGCCAATCACTCAAACCAAACAACAAACAGAATATTTACAAATTTCACTTTGTCTTCTTACATTTAGAAATTAAAAAAAAAAAGGGGAAAAAAATTGCACAGTTTGATTTCTGTGTTGGTTCAGTCCTCGCTGCTCGCTCCAGTGCAGCGTGAGGGACGGCAGTCTGGCGTCAGGATGCCGTAATTCCATACGGGATGCAACAAGGAAGGGAAAAAAGAATTCCACTCGTTTCACCTTTTCATGGAACATGTGTGAGAAACGTCTCTTAAATCAGGTTTTTTATTCGCAGAGCCATTGCACAAATTGTCTCACCATCACTGCGTGTCCAGCGTTGTCCTAAAGTTTTCTTTTTAAATATAACTTTATTTATTTTTCTTTATTGTCCAGCGTACAAACCATCTGTGTGTGTGTGTTTAATTGTGCGAAAGATGTGACATTACAAGACTCTCTCATCATTTGGCCATAAATAAATGTTGTTGTTTTTTTTCTCCTGCCGTGCAGAAGCAGGAACCATGAGACAACAAAACAGCGGACAAAAAGATAACCGTCAAGCAGTCCTCGAACACTTGAAGCATGAGGTTTGTGTCAGTCATGGACAAAAACCTTCGAAAATAGTCTTGTTGTGGTTTTTTTTTTTTTTTTGGAACTTAAAAGTGCGATCTCCAGATGAGATTCAGAGACAGTGACTGTGCAAACTTGACAGATAATGAAAAAAACAGCAAAAAGTTAAAAAGATGAGATGAAAAAACAGAGACGTTCATTAGTCTCTGGTAGTTTTTGTGGCACAGCCTCATTGTTAGGAAATAAAAAGTAAAATTAAAAAGGAAATATTTACTCTCTTTGTTATAATAATAATATCTTTACACAATATTCATCTCTTTATATTTGAATACTTTCCAAAGTACCACAAAGTGCAGCTGATATTAAAATAGAAAATGAAATTGATTTTTTAAAAATAAATTAATGAAAAACAAGGCAAATAATTGAAAATGACAAACTTCTGCCCACACAATAATAATCATTAAAATAAAAAGAAACCATGCAATTATTCCACACAGTAAAGTAGTCCATTAAACTTGTATTTTTTTTTTTTTTAAATAAGGATATTTTGAATCTGATTTCTCTTAGAAAGAAGAGACCACAGTGCAACATTGAAGTGTAGTTAAACAAAACAAACAGAAGTTTTTGGAACAGAAAGATAAAGGGGTTGGCACTTTTTTCTGATGGTAACTCCTTTTATAAGATACAGTCAGGACGGACCTCTGCGGACGGACCTCTGCGGACGCTCCTCCGGACGAAAAGAGGAACTTTATCACAGTACTTGGCACCAAAAATGCTGGTTAAAAACGAGATATCAGAATAGTTTTTTTTTTTTCATTCATATCCTTACAATTTATTAATAATACATCATATACATTTGTGTTTCTGTATAAAAGACTCCAAACAAAAAAAAAAAGTCTAGAAGTGATCGAGAGAAAGAGAAAAAAAAAGGATCATTTTATCGATTTTAATAAGAGGAGCTACAAGGGCAGATGTATAGAGGAAAAAAAAAACAAAACAGAAGAGAAGAGAGAGATGAGAGAAGTGGTTAAATGAGCTGAGGTGGAGGATACAGACAGCGATAATGAGTGTGAAACAAATAAAGTAACGAGCGTGATTAAAGCCTGCGAGGCACAGATGCAGTGAGTTCTAACGGGCAGCCTGGATTCCAGGTTGCACCCCTGAATGAGATCTGGTTATTCTCTGCCCACCAGTTCAAGTCCCAATCTGGAAATGTTTTCCAAAAAAACCTCACGTAACATCAAAACCAAAAACACACACACATATCTAAATAGAGTTCAATTATCTCCATTTAACGATAGATTTAATTAATCATGTATTCTCAACCCTGCCAAACCATTTGACACAAAACAATCATTTCTAAAATCACAATGAAGAGACAGCTGTTGGAACACAGCGCTCCCTACAGGGTGCCAAATTTCACTTCCAGATTGGGTCTTTCAAAGCTGCAATTTGTAAGCTTCAAGAAATCAGCGCTTTATGACAGACAGCTTGTTGGGACATATGCTGCCTCATACGAAGCTGCTCGCTACCGTATCATCTTTTCACTAAACGAATGACAAAGTGTGTTTGCATTCTCCGATAAACATAGTTTTCCACTGACGCACAAAAATAAACACGTTCCAAACAATCGAGCGACACAATAAATTTCTGATTGATTAGGATTATGAGACCTCTTCGAGGGAGCTACAAGGTTCGAGCAGCATGTTCTGATTGACCTTCCTAAGCACCAAAAATTCATGGAGCAAGCGCGGGCGGGGAAAAGCAAAATGTGCCCGGAATGACAAAGGAGCTTTTCAATCAAGTCCCCTTTGAGTTATGATTATAGCTCAGAGGTATTTCACTGCTTCGGATCTTACAAACTGCAGCTTTATTTGAGAGTTTGATGAGGACGAAAAGATAGAAAAAAAAAAAACAGAGTAGAGGTTGGTGAGGGTGGAATTTGGATGCAGTTTGTGTGGTGCATCTCCGTGCGCCCGGACATGGGCTAGCAGAGCTTGTGCCTGGTCCTATACCCGGGTGGTGGAGTGTTGGTGTGGCAGGGCGTTGTTGCTATGGCTGGGGACGGGTGTGGAGGACGGGGCCGGGACGGGGGGGTATGTGTTAAAGGGGTGAAGCGGCTGCATGCTGCTGATGGTGCTAGGGATCATGGTGATGGTGTTGGCGGTCATCAGTGGCACATCCTCAGGTGCCCGCCGCAGGGCCAGCGTGTAGTCAGGTGGGCACACGGGAGGCCGCAGGGGTTCCAGGTCACCGTGGACGCCACGGGACGGGAGGGGCGTCCCGTGCTCCAGCTCCACTCTCTGCTGCTTCATCTGCAGTGACATTAGCTCCTCCTCCTGACTCAGCGCCAGGTCGTTGTGTGGCGGGGCTCCTACAACTCCCATGCCGACACCCATGCCCATCGTGGTGCCGCGTTGCGGTGAGAGCCGGCGGTGACGCCTCTGCATGAGTTCGTGACGTTTATCCCGTTTGTAGTAAAGCGCAGCAAAAGCCAGGACGTTTAGGAAAAGAAGCGAAGCGCCAACAGCTACCGTCACGCTCAGCTCGGTGGAGTAGTCCCTGGTCTTGATGGGGAAGGGCGTGATGCGGGGTATCTCTGAGCCGTCGAGCTCAGAGTAAGGTGAAGAGGGGGTGATCACCTCCGGGGGCCGTTTGGCGCGGGTGTCATGAGGAGGGACCTTCCAGCGGCCTTCGGGCGGCAGTCGTGTGGTGATGGAGCTGATTATTTGCTGGTGGAGGCTGTGGAGATGTGGCACGAGCTCCAGCCAGAAAGCCACCTTGTTGGCTCGATAGTTATCTCTGACACGAGGCTTCAGGCCAATATGCAAATACTGCTTGTCTTTGGAGCTGAACTTAGTCCAGATGACCTCCTCAAAACGATTAGGCTTGGTGTGAATGAATGTTGTGTCCTGAGGAACAGGGAGGTTCGGATCCCTGGAAGAAAGAAAACAGAATCACATGATTTGTTACATATACGTGTCAGTAAAATTAAGACGTTGCTCATTTGGAAACATCATCCCTGTGTCACAGACCAAGACACTGATGGAGAACCGAACCTCACAGGCATGTTTCATTTCACTTTTGAGTCCTTTTGTCTTTTAATCATCATCAAGCTGCAGAAAACGGCGTCTCGGTGGTCTTTGAACTTTTTTTCATAGAAGAGGTCCAGACAGGAAATCCTGGAGACTAGCTGCTTAGTATGTGCTCAGATTTTCAAAATAATATGAAAGAAATCTATCAGACCTTCATAAACTATCACACTCCAAAACTTTAAAATAGGATTGAGATTCCGAATCAGCAGGTGATCTCAATATATTTCAAACATACTGTGATTAAAGGCACTGCAGACACTGCTTTTGATGTAGCTACCACTTGTGGGAAAAACTGACTTGACCATAAAGTTTAAATCTGAAATTCTTCAGCAGGTGAAAAACAATAGAAACTACAGAGGAGACGCTGCACTGAGTGGAAACTGGTTGGAATCGACCGTCTTGATCTGCAGTAAAATATTTCCTGATGGTAGTATCAACTTAAGATCCTGATTATGTATCTTTATATTCATGATTTCATTCGTTGCAGTGCTACTATTAGCTGATTAGATAATTGCATGAATTAGCAGTTACACATGCACAGCTAATGAAGTGCTCAGAACTTCAACAGTTCAGTTTGCTTTCTGAGAACAAGCCATGAAGATTTTATCTGCACATCAACTATTCCAGCTTCATTTCCAGCTTTCTGCGTCAACAACAAGCTGCTGCTAGTTTTCTGAAACGTTCCTCTTTTTTCTGCTAATCTCTTCAGCGAAAAAGCAGAAGATAGTTTGGCTAATTTCCAGATACAGTAAATGGTTTTTAAATTTGTTTTGTATTTTTAGGTGAATTATAGCTTTTAGAATCCAGTTAACAAATCTGTCCTTGTTCTCGCTGGCGTTTTATATTTTAATAACGGAAAAGAAAACAGAAAATACCTGAATTATCAGTAATTTAGTTAGTTGGTAGAATTAAATGTTGAGAAGTATTTCCATGATGTTTTAGAGGTCAGCTGAGTTTGTTTTAGTCTTATAATTCATATTAAAGCATTCAATGTTGTGAATCTTAATATTATTAGATCATTTTGTTTTATAAACTTAGTTTTAGCGAAAAAAGTTTTTAAAAATGTATTTTTTCCTTAAGAATTAATGAGACATATCACGAAAATTGAGATTTCCTACTGACAGTGAACGCCCCTCCAGTCCTCTGCTGCTCTTTTTCTGCTACATGTTGAATCCTCTGTGAGTAAATCTGAGCTATCGGTGTCAGACCGAGCAGAACACCTTACAGGCGTTCTTCCTCTCACATTTTTTTTACATTTCTTTCTGTAAATTTATTGTTTGTTTCTCTTAAAATCTGGTGCTGATGTTCGGTGTATCACCGTTTTCAATTCTCACTGGTTGAAGGTCACACGCCTCATGATTTACGTTCAATAAGTGGTGATGAGTGATTGATGTGAAACATTGCTGAGCCCAAGAGAGAAAGAATCTACTTCAAAATGCTGCTTGTGAGTTTAATTTAATTTATTATCCATAAATAGATTTGCACTCTTCAAAATATGGAGCAAATTTTGTCCCTTAATGATTTATTAAGGAAGGCAGTTTAATGGAACAATTCTATATTTTAAGGGACAGTTAGGGACCTTAGTTGTACATGCTGAAGAAAATGCGCACACCATTGCTGTTTGAATAATTGATGACGTAATTTCTTAAATAGCAAAGTCTGAACATCCACATGCAGCCAGATGTGAGTAACTGTGCTAACCAAGTGTGAAAGATCTCAGAAAGAATAAACACTGTTCATTAGGTTAAGCAAAATCCAATTCATAATAAAATCCTTGTAATCAGAGTGAACATAAATAAATACATTATACTAGACTTAGTGGAACTTTTATTGTCCTTTTCTTTTTGCAGCTAGACTCCTGAAACAGTGAGAAGTTTCACATTTTTGAGAAATCTCGATGCTGTGTTTGATGAATGTGGGAAAAGCAACAACAAGCTAGTTTAAAGGGAATACATGCAGATACAGTGAAGCAACCAAGGCTGTTTCTCAATGTCAAGGATGCCTTGGTCCCGCCCTGGTTGCCTAGGTGATACGTCATCGAGACCCGCCAAGGCGCGTTCCAATGTTCATGTGCTACCAAGGCATCTGTACTCGGTTTGCTCCCTGTTTACCTGACATACCAAGAATACATGGGACGTGCCTTGATGCCTTCCCTCGGTCACAAATTTCCCAGAATACATCACGGTAGCAGCAACTTCAAAGGCTTCAAAGGTTTAAATGTAAGTTAACTGATTGTTGCTATCGGGCTTATATTTAAAATGTTTTTATTTTTAATTTTTATCCAAAGCAGTTATACGGTTGGTTAGTTGCAGCTTCAGAGGCTAGAAGGTAATAACTCGATTGCACATTTATTTTATTTTATTTTTATTAACATTTCTAGCTCCATGGGCGATGGGCGGGACATAAACAGTGTGCGTGAGCAGGCAGCCACGAAGTTTGTTCCACTGTCCTCGTTAGCAAGACGCCTCCTTGACCAAGGCAGTGTCTCGGCTGATGGACAACAGACTTGTTTTTTAAAGGTCATCACTGTGTTAGAATATACGTATATACTGAATAAATCAGTGATAAAATATTTAAATATGGCCTTTTACTTACCCTGTCTTTGCAAAGTTGGTCCAGTATGTCATGACTACAGCGCTGAGCATTATATCATTCTTGGAAAAGTTACAAGGAAAGAGGTCAGTGGCCCCGACCATGGGAATCCCAAACACGTAGGGGATCTCATCTCCGTGGGCAGCATCTGCCCAATCTGGCCTCGCCTCAGTCTGACAGTGGTGGTGGAAGGTATAGAAGTAAACCGGTGACTGGAAGTCGGCGTGCAGTTTGGCAGTGGCGACAGCTGGGGCCACCCACTGGTGGTCCGTGAACAGAGCCAGGAGGGTCTTCCTACGCATGTCACTGTTGTCCCTGTCGGCCCAGTCTGTGTACATGAACTTTATGGTCTCCCTCAGGATATCTTTACCTTGGAAAAAACAAAACTACATAAGTGATCATAGCATGACAGAGTGCAGGTGAAAACATAAAACTCAAGTGATTTAAAACTAAAAACTGTATATTTTTATTTCCTAATTATCTGAAGTCCTCAAATATTATTGTTCTAGATCATCGATCTGACAACTGAAGACTGGTCTAAACTTAGACCTGCAACAAGACAATGATCCAAATCCCAGCAATAAATCTACAAGAGAGAAGAAGCTTGACTTGCTGCAATAGTCTAGATTCTAGAAGGTCTTACCCTCCCATAGGTGCCATTTTACTTTTTGCAATCGACCCTTTCGTCCCCATCACTTTCAAAGGAGCCCGGGTTATAGCTTGCAGTTCAGTGGCTGGAATGAGCCTTACTATGTATAATAGGACATATTGTAACTACACCAGAATAAATAGATTTTGCGTTATCTCGAGAAAGTTTTGAAAAGCCTCTACTTCCTGTATTTACAGTTTCCAGTCTGCTGCGAAATTATCTTCCGTAGCTGAGTGAAGCCGTTCTCCACCAACAGAAAACTTCAATGTACTGAATCTGAGTGTTGATGCTCCGTTTGTGTCAATAAAACGGCCATTTGTGCTGCCTTAGTTTCGTCAGAAGGGACGGGGCTGGTGAGTTAGTGTCTCGTTTGCTACGCTACACGTTATTTTTCTCTTTTTCCGTGTGTATTTGACTGGCCACAAATAATACTTTCAATATGACCAACATTATTCTTTGTGCTAGCTATGATATGGATGTTAGCGATCTTTTCTAGCGATTAGCCTAATGTGGGTTTAATGCAGGTCAAAACGCCCGACTTTTAAGTTTTATTGATTGAATAAACATGTGATTTTTAACACCTGTTAATACACTGTTGTAATGAACCGCTAAATGGATAAATAGTGTGAATATTTAATAATAAGTCCCCAGCAGTCTTCAAACAACACTCAAGTTTATTGTTTTTATTGCACTTAAAAAACTGACGCCCTTGAACCGTCTGAAATACTGACCTCACAACTGTTGTATATGGAAAAAACTCAATACATTGAAACAATTAAAGAACATAAAGTCATAAAAGGGTAGGATCTGACCATCAGGGTAGCCATACAAATTGTCCACAAAGTTGGAGATCGTGTAGTCAAATGAAGCAGACGATATTCCATCTTCTCCTTCACTGTCATCTACAAACTTTAGGCCTTCTCCCTGATTGACACCCAGTAATATGTCATAGTTGAGAAACTCTCCCTAAGAACAGAGGACAGAACGACAGATAGCAGTTGTAAAATAAACCTACTGATAGTTTCAAAGAACCTTTTAATGACACATAATCAGCAAAGCCATCAGTACCTGTTGCATGAGGATCTCAGGGTCATCTGGTACCA
This sequence comes from Pachypanchax playfairii, assembly GCA_006937955.1. NCBI lineage: Eukaryota > Metazoa > Chordata > Actinopteri > Cyprinodontiformes > Aplocheilidae > Pachypanchax > Pachypanchax playfairii. The sequence goes on along the minus strand of SSNP01000015.1, from coordinate 5,727,508 downwards.
CATCACCATCCACTACAGGCCCAAAAGCGATGTGGTAACGCGCAGGTTGGATGTCTTGATCCACCAGTTCACGAAAGCTCTTCCTTCGCAGGCAGTCCACCAACTCAGCCATGTCCCCCAGAGTGCAGCCCACCTTCTTCGCCAGGATCCTGGTGTACATCAGAGGTCGGTAGTTGACCGACCAACTGGAGATAGCTGAACCACTTTGAGCGATGGCCCTCTGAAACAGGCCTACACACAGATAATGGAAACAGATGAGTTTTTGTCCTCCTTTTTTTTTTTACTCACAGCTAAAAGTCCTTTAAAGCCTCATAGTGTGCATGTTTTAAATAATGCACACCTCGAAGGAGGCACAACTGAACAATCTGATGCACAAAACAAAAGTGAAGTAGATAGCTTGCTGCTTTTAACAGCTGGGAAAAGTCATTATGAACATTAGCTTCAAGAAAATGGAGCATTTTTCTCTACGTATAATGAGAGACAGCAGCAAGACAGGCAGCGACGTCTCAGCTCTCGGCGGTGGACTTGGAGGATACAGCGAGAAAGATGGTAAGAGAAAGAAAACTGTTCGCACTGTTGCACCGCTGCACTGTTATGTAAAAAAAAAGGCTTGCTGTCCCTCTGTTTTATCTGCAGATTCTGTCATTAATAATTAAGCCCCCCCCCATACGCTGCATGTGCCCCACCCCCGCTCCTCTCCCTGTGAAATCAATTAAGAAGCCTCTCAGCTGCAACTCCATCTCCTTTATCTCATCTCTCCTCTGCAAACACATACAGTATCTCTAAAAATGAACTCCATCACTTTTCAGTCTTATGGTCTGACTGTGAAAATCTACATTGCAACAAATTCGATTTATTTTTATGACATTTGACATACACAAAAATGTCACGAATTAAAATTGATCCACCAACAATTTGAACCAAAACAAAGTTTAACCCACGTGTGACTAAATATTTATATCATATATAATAATTTATTTTAATTCTAGCCATGCAAGTTCAATTCTTGTTAATGGAAATAGATAATCAGCTAATCACATGACAGATACTCAGAATATTTAGGTACCTAAACATGGCGACAATGACTTGCAGAAGTTTAAGCGGAGCTTCAGAATGAGGAATGAAGGAGATTTAAGGGACTTTGTGTGGTTGTTGGTTTGAGTATTTCAGAAACTGCTGATCTCCTGGGAATTTCACACACAACCATCTCTCAGGTTTATAGTACTGACCTAAATAGAATCTAGACTAAAGGTCTGCACCGTCTTTCATCCCACACATCAGCAAATATAAAGATAGAAAAAAGCTTCTCTGCCTTCTTCTATTGGTAAAAAGTGAAGCTGTGAAGTCCTGAAGGGGCGGGGCTTAAAGTCTCACTCTCCCACATGGAGTAATAATGTTTTTTTAACATGAAGTAAGCATATGAGATAAATGAACATCTGAACATGCAGCAGCAGGATAAGAACAGGCAAAACCTGGAAAAAGAAACTCATCTGTGATGTTTTTTTACTTCTAATGTTCAGCTTCAGCTTCTTCTTGATAACTTGTATTTAAAGCCCGTGTAAAGTAACAACAAATGTGTGTTCTGAGTTTGTCACTGCACAGGAATATTAGTTATTAGTCATCCAGCCAAATTTGAATGATTAAAAACACTGCATATGAAGCATATGAAATTTGGTTACAAAATAATGAAAAAAGGATGAGTTTTCTCTGCTCTGAGACGCTGGGGGCGTGTCCGCTGCAGGCGCTGAAACCTGTCTGTCTCATCCTCTAGCAGCACCTCCTTCTCTTCCCCACATCACTGCATTTCCTCCGTTTCTGAGTTCCGGCTGGTTCGTTAAGTTTGAGGTTCTACTCACATGTAAAACTGCTTTTGCATCGCTGCTTTTTGAGGAGTTGAAATATTTCCACACAACCGCAATGCTTCAGACTTGTTGATCAGTGAAGGAGCGGAATGTGCTGCTACGCCATTCTGAGCTTTGTTTAGCATATGAAGGCAGCAGGTAGCAGAAGTAGCTCCTACCTATCATGCTGGTTTAGTTACTGTCTACTGTGTGGCTCCTCTGCACAAAATCGACCCAAAGCTTTTTCAGACGGTCATCCCTCGGATGAAGGAGCGGGAAAACCACTGAAGCTACCGCACTGTACGGTTTTATATGACGAGAGCAGCAGGGGGCGGGGTTATCCCCTTTTAGACCCGCCCATAAAATCCTGAAACAGAAAACTCTTGAAACGCAATTTGAAGGCTAGCTCCTCAATTCAGTTTTTAATTGTTGGGAGGTTTTTCACATGTTTAGAACAACATTTATTATATTTATAATGTGGTTCGAAGAAAATAGCAGAATTCCCTTTACACGGTCTTTAAGTTGAAGGTTAATAGAAAAAGAGTAAATATCCAGCACCACCTTGTTGTTCCCAGAGGTCAAAGGACACTGGACAGACTGCTTTGAGATGACAGAAAGTCAACAGTAGCTCAAATAACTATACTTGTTACAGCTGCAGTATGTGAAATACCATCTCTAAATATACTACAACACACTGAACATTGAAGCAGATGGGTTACACCAGGTGTCACTCCTGTCAGCTGTGCATACGGTTCACACTAGAGCTGCAACAAACAATTATTTGGATCATCGCTGAATCGCATGGGGTCTTGAAATGATTAATCGATTAATCGGATTAGAGGGAAAAATTTTAAAAAGAAACATTTTTTTCTGTTTCTTTCACTTTATTTAACAACAGAACATTATTAAAAAACAGTTCAATAGTTTGATTGTCATGGTTTGGTTCATTTTTGGTACAGTAAAAAAAAAAAAAATCTGTTTTGTAAACAGGTAAACCTTTAATTATATTTAAAAATAAACTTTACTTGTATTAAAATCTTCAAAAAGCATTCTCAGAAAACAAAAATGTAAAAAACAAACTAAGATTTTCCTTTTGGAAATTATTTTCTTAACTTGTTAAACATAAAAACAAACGTCATTCTGTGCAGTTTCGACAAATTGACATTTTATTTAACCAATTTAGCCTCGAGGAAACAGGTCTTGAGATCAGTCAGACTTTCCCCTCTGGTTAACAACGTTTACAGTTCCCTTTATGCGAGCGCGGCTGGAGCAGAAACAGCTTTTGAGGGGGGAATCATATGGATGTAACACCAGTACAATGGTGTTGTCTAGCTTATCCATAGACTGTAAATATTATTTGAAATAATATCTTATTTTTTCCCCATTTTCATATTTCATCAGGAAGCCGAAGTGTTCCCAAACAGGAGACTTTAATTAAAAATTAACATAGTTTGTCGCAACTTACGCAAACGCTGAGCTCTCCCCTTCCTCGTTGATGACGCCGATGTGCCTCGATTTGAGATGCTGCTCCACTAGTAGCAATTAACTCGCATTGACTGTTAAATAAAGGTTGCACGAAAAAAAAAAAGTTGTGCAACTGGCGACTTACTCAACAAATTGTTGATGAAATTCGTTGCCAACGCATTTTATCGATTTGTTGTTGCAGCCCTAGTTCACACTCACCAAAATCAGACAATAATGGATTGATGCCTGTTCTGATGATGCGCCAACATACAACATAAAACAGGGGTGTCAAACTCCAGGCCTCGAGGGCCACTATCCTGCATGTTTTAGATGTTTCCCTGTTTCAACACACCTGATTCAAATGAACAAGTCGTTAACAGGCTTGTGCAGAACTTGTTGAAATACAGAGGATTTGAATCAGGTGTGTTGAAACAGGGAAACATCTAAAACATGCAGGATAGTGGCCCTCGAGGCCTGGAGTTTGACACCCCTGACATAAAAGCTTGTCACCAGTCAATGGATCAAGCTGCTGCTGGTGGTGGTGGTGATGTCATGGTGTGGGAGATATTTCCTTGGCCCACTTTGGGCTCGTCAGCACCAACTGCAGGATAATCACAGATAATCACAAACTGGTTCTGGAGTTCACTGAACTCCAACGACCTCCACAGTTACAACATCTCAATCAAATCCAGCTTAAATCTGGTGGAGATGCACATCGTGGACGTAAAGCCAACAGAATCAGATACTGATGAATTTATACCACGAAGATCCGACCAATTATTATGTACCTTATAAAGTATTTGGTGATGTATGTTACCAAGAAGTCGATTCTTAGATGTAAGTGAAGGGTTATAGACAGAATTAACTGCAACACTGCTGCATCTGACAACTCGGCAAATGGTACTCAGTTAATGAAATGCTCTTTTATGTCTTAGTGAACGATTTCTGAATTGTGACTAAAGACGTGTTCGTTCTCTTGTGCACATTGAGGATTTGCTTCTTTAGTATATATTTAATCTGTTCTGGGTCACTCTGACAGTGTGAAGGTTAACACTAAAGCAATAACATAATCTGAATTCTTGGTGGAGTTTTAAATGTGATTCTCTCTCTCGGCTCTACTGGCCACTATCACATCAGAGGATTAGAGATCAAACATCTGGTGGGTGTTTTAGAAATGTGAAGCTGCCAGTTAAATGCAGTTTTTTTTTAATTCATTCTGAAAGCACAAATAGGACTGAAAACTCATAAATCTACAGTTTAAAATAGATTTACGGAGACGTTTAGGGATGCTAAAACAGCAGGTCATTGCTTGAGGTAAAAGAGAATAAAACAACTGTTAAACCTTAAAGTAGGAAGAGCATGAAGTAGTACAGGATCATCAATTTACATCAGACTGAGGTGAAATCAGATATGACTATTCTTATGGAAAAGATCAGTGGCTCTTTAAACAAAGACAATTTAAAGAAAGTGTCATTCTGACTGGATTGAATATCTAGCCACAGTGGAAAAGGTCAAAGTGTATTACTGCCATCTTAAAACAAGTACACTCTCCGAAATAGAGGTACGAGACAAGAACATTTTTGTACCTATAGGTAAATTGTTTTAAAATGTTCCCTTAAAAGTAAAATATTGGTCTTTAAAAAGCCAGAAATGCCCCTCTGAGAAGTTCAAATTGATATAAAGTACAAATTTGTACCATTTCAACTGCACCTACAACCCTGGCCAAGGCTGGTTAATCTCCATTTTATTAAGTTAAATCCATCATACAATCTCAAAAATTTCATAGGAGTTCATGCAAACACTACTTTATAAACCTTCACATCACTGTCAGTGTCGCGTAACACATTTATTCTGGCAGAAACATAATAAAATTTGCAGCAAATATTTAATTTATATGGGTTTGTAAAATGATGTTTACATGAACCACTACAACATGTTTTTTTTTTAATTAGCATGCTTTAAGAACCCTCTTTATAACTACAGTGACTTATTAGCATATCAACCTGCTATTGGGCCAAACTAAACAGGTAAGACATTAACTAGTATTACTTTGAGATCTAGATTTTAATTTGTGGATTTGTTGGTTATAAATATAAACCGACATTTAGAAGACTTTTATTTTGTCAGTCTCATTCTTTTATTTTGCTCTAAATCTTAAATTTAATACCTATAAGGTTTTCGTTCTTTATTTATCCCAATGACACAATCATGACAAGTACTGTTGCTTTTTCATATGGCAACAAACTGACCTTAAAGCTGTGAAATATGAAATTTAAATCTTGTTAGTTCACTAAATAACAGTTTCCTATAGAAAAAAATATTGAAAGCAGAGTGTGCTTGTTTTTCAGCAGGGATGGATTTGTGTGCATGTTTCTATGTGTTTGTGAGTCTCTCACGGGGAAAGCAGCATTCTAGGTTTTCCTCAGAGGAATAAACAACATCCTTGATTTAAAAGGAACCCACAAAGACATGAATAGATTTAGACTGCTGATCGGTCCATTTCATCTGGCATAGAGAGATTTAGGAGCTGTAAAAAGGATTGATCTTTAGCTGTGCTGCAAAACTTGAAAGTGTTTAGGTGTATCTGCGTTCCCTGAGTGTTTTGCAATTATAATCCTACAAAAATATATTGAAAACCTTTTTTTAAAATCTATATGAACAATGCTTATGTAAGTATACCAAGAAAGTTGGATATTAAAATTTCAAATAATAATTTATGTTATAAATATTCTAAAAAAAATCAGTTTATTTTCAACATTTATCTTTGCAAATTGGAAAAAAAAAACATACTTTGTCCTTGTAGTCATGCGTAACTGATTAATTACTGCTGTGATCAAAAAATGATAAAAAAAAAACAGAATTATGTTTAAGGATGTTCACAAAATATAATGTTATTAGGCTTAATGGTGTAAAAAATTTAATAATTTTTGAACATCTGATGATTTAACAAAGAAAGAGGGAATAATATTAATTACTGATTTGATTAAAATCAGATGTGATTCATTCAGGTTTTGACCAAACACTGTGTATAATGAGACACATTGCTTCAACAAAACCAGCGCCCCCTACTGGCTGGTTGCAGTATAAGTTTGATGGTCCAGGTTCCTCTGCCTTCTTTCACTATTTAAATCCATTACATCACATTTGCAGGCGCTGCCATGTTGGAACCAGAGTCGATGCACTAGATCTGAAAAGTCATGCCCTTAAGCGATGACCAAAAATTTGTTTAAATTTATCCATTTAACCACATTTTTTTGGTCAGATTTGAAAGGTTTTTCATTTTTTATAAAGATTCTTTGAACCAGAATAGAGAATAGAAGATAAATATCACTCTTCTTTGTTTGTTAGTGTTGTGAAGCTCACCCTCAGAGTGATGGGAGAGGATGAGAAGGTTCACACAGGCGGCACCAGCTCCTGAGCCAAAGATGGTGATTCTCTCTGGGTCCCCTCCAAAGTGGCCTATGTTTTCATTGAGCCAGCGCAGAGCCTGGATCTGGTCCAACAAGCCATAGTTCCCCTTTGCAGACTGGTCTCCTGTGCTCAGAAATCCTGCAGAATAAAGAATAAACAGAGAAAACCGAGGTTGTGAGTCAACAGAGACACAAGAAATCACAATCTTTTATCATTTTTTATCATCTCATACATGCAGGAGACAACATCCTGTCATTGTCCTGAACTTCTCACCCACCAACTCACTGCAAGTCTGTGGAGATTTCACACGAAGTGCTCACCAAATTACTAACTTCTGATGCCTACGCTGAAAATACAATGCCGTTGGGAGAACTTGATGGTAGTGAGAGGAGGAGAGCAGCAGAAGGCATGTTTCACCTACTTCCTGGTCCTGCATTTACACAGCAGGTGCACACCCACAACGAGATAAAATAAACTGAACATAATGCATACACACAATCTCATGCTTTGTTTTTTGGAGAGTACATTACAGCACTTTGCATGTATGCTATTTCACCTAGCATAAAAAAGCAGCTTAGTAGCTATTTAGATGATGGTGACAGTCAGAAAACATGCACAATGATTTCAATAAGCCGCTCGATCCTCAGAGTAACAGCAGTAGGAGCAGGAAGTAATGACAGGAAAATTTTCCCAGCATGTTAACCCCCGCATGTTGACTGCTGGGACAGGCTCCAGCACACTCTGCAACCCTGAACAGGACAAGGCAGGTACAGAAAATAAATGGTTGGATGGATATAAGCCCATTTTTGATTTACCCAGCTAATGTCTTCATTTCCTCCTACAGGCTGCGCTGCCACTTCTTGTGTGTACAAGGTCACGGTGTTGACAATAACTGAGACCGAGGGGCTGGTTTACTGAAGACAGACTTTTAAGGGTGATTTAGATCTATTACATACTCACAAAAAAGCATGAAGCTGTCTCATTTTGATTAAGTTTGAAAGGAACGATTTGGCAGCAATTCAAAGGAAAATAGAAACGTCTGTCCGAGTCAGTGTCCTTGGGATGGTGGATGATGCCCTCACTTTGCCCGCCAACAAGTTTCTCTGGTGGCTTTCAGCTCCAATTGTTTCCGCTACATTGTTAGCAAACTGTAAATAATGTACGTTTTTGTATATTCGGATTTTAGTGGCACTTGCTACATGTTTCTGTGTCTCACTGACTTGAAAAATGGTGATTATAACTCGTGTAAAATGTTGCTGCTTTTATTTTGTGGAACTCTATTAATTTCACAAAAAAATGAGTATAAAAGTCACATGAGAGCCTGTTTACCAGCCTGAAGTACTAAATAACTTACTGAAACATTACAAAGTGATAATTCAGATCTTTTAAAGTGGGTTTCTGTTAATGTTAATGATAATTAATCTTTTTTAGGTAGTTCTCTGAACTGCCTCATTTCAGAAAAAACAGATTAATCTGACTGGATTGCTAAAATATCAGCAGGGGCAGTTTCTACCATCCTGCCATTTCTGACATCTTAAAATAACTTTAAGCTTAAAAATGTCACATTATATTATTTACATGAGGTTCTTAGCTGACTAGCTAGTACTTCCTGTTCTATGTGTAACACTACCTCATGGATTTTGGTAAATTTTCTGCTTTAACAATATAATATCAAATTTATGGCGGCATACTTGTTATAAAAACAGAACAGCTGCCAAATTTCTGAGATTAAATACGGTTTATGCAAATATCTCATCAATCTGATCAATCTAATATCTAATCTCTGTTTCTTCTAACTGAGGCTGTTCTCTTTACAACCAATAAAGTATTAATGATTAAAACCTCTTTAAAAAAGCTTCAGTACTGTTCCTTCAGTTAACAATTTAAATTACACATCCACTACATATTTAATAGTTTTACACTAATGACATACTGTATGTTAACTAGATGAAGCATCTCTGCCTAATTTCGTAGTTCAGTTCTGTTTACAGGTGTTGCCCGGCTGTTTTTGGAACCACTTTAGAACTCTAGAAGTTCTTGAAGAGGTCTTAAAAGTCAAAAAAATTTGGTGACATAAAACTTAAAATACGGATTGACCAGATTCAGTTCAATGAGCTGGACCGCAACATGAGAAGTGTAATTTTCTCAAAAAAAAAAAACCTTTTTGTCGCAGTCTATTTTATATCCTAGTGAAAACACACAGTTCTCTACAATTTTAGAAGTAGATAACACAAATAAAAATTAAATAATCCTGGATCGCTACCGTAAAGCTGCTTTAAAGAGGAAGTAAGAATTAATAGCATGTTCTCCGGTGTTTGTACCGCCTTTAGCTTGAAGTACAGGTTTAACGTTAGCTCCAGCAACCTGGTAACAGACTTAACTCAGTTTGTACAAATTTACACAATTACTTTTTGAACTTGCCAACCTTTAGTACTGAAGTTACTAATATCTTTAAAACATCAGCTAGATCCTTTACAAACAGGATTCTAAGAACTTGCTCAGGCATTTTTAATGTTCTGCATCTTTTCTAAACTCAACTTTAGCACATTGTTGGAAATCTTATGACTAAACTCAGGTGGAAACATTTGAATATTTTTAATTATGATGCTGCTTGGCTTTAAACTTCAAGATTGAAACACTTTCTTTTGGGATGAATCTCAAAAAAGCAGTTTATTTAAAGAGTACATTGATTATCGGGCTCTAAGATCAATTACACATTCATTTTAAAATAGAAAAAAAAAAAGAACTTAATACGTGGGGCATTTTTTAGACACTGCTGTCATGAACGAGATGCCAAAATAAATGTGTCTGCGTGGCTCAACTTGTGTATAAACCACCAAATAAGAGGCCGGGAGTGTGAATTTATTTAACTGTATGATTGTGAGTTTGTGGGTGTGTGAAAACAGGAAAAGAAAGAAGAAATTTAGTCTCCTTGGAACATTAGCGGGTTTTATGTTAACCTCTGTCTCATAATGTTATTTTCACTGGCTATAAAACATGTTTTATGATCTGACCTTAACCAGCTAATGATGGTTAACTCTATAAAACCATGTTTTTGGAGGAGCTGAAAAAGAGGCAACAAAAGGCCCGATCTCAGAACATTTGTTCTCCTGATCTCAATGATCTACTGCGACATAAGGAGATATTTAGGAGCCACTCAAAGGCTTTAAAACATTACACCTACAGTATATTCCAGATATGATATTTAGAGCCAGATACTTCCTGGTTGGCGTTGGTTGCGGTCCATCATAAAAACATAAAAGAAATGGAGATGAATAAGATGTAAAACACCCTGGCTGCATCTCAAGGCAACTTCAAGGAAGAGAGGAGGAAGTAAAGTGAATAAATCCCAGTGAAGCTCAGTGTGTTTTCTTATATGAGAATTAAAGATGACACAGATAGCCTAAGTGACTGAATTTAACAGTATGTTCTAAAAGGCAGCTGGCAGAATGTAAGACAGCAGTAAAGTGCAGTTCACAGTCCGTCCAGGTTGACGTAGAACAAGAAATAAAGGTTTATTGTTCAAGATTCTACTATAAATGATGATAAAGGTGATGATTATCATTTTAGGAATGGGTTAGCATGTTGAAATTTACCTTGTAAGTTTGGTAAGCACAAAATCTGAAAATACAAACAATGATTCTGCAAAAAGAGCAAAATTCTGTCCTTTAGTATAAATATATTGAGGTAGTGATCATGAAAACCCAAAGTGTGATTAAACTGTGATGAAGAGATAATAGGATTATCTCATTTATGAGAAAGCACAGCTGTTCTCAGCTTCCATCCTGCTGTGTGACTTGTTGAACGGATTGTAAACACAGACATTCTCTTACTTCAAATCATATCAGTGTTTGTTATTGAAATATTACCTGAGGATTACTTTATGTAATTAAAATATTTTTTACAAGTTTCTATGTAACTCTCTTGTTGGATTATACAACTGATCAGCTAGCTGTTAGCCTGATGAGACTCGTGCAGTGAGAAAACCGGCTTGAAATAAATGCAAACTTCCTTAAAATTAATTTTCACCGCAAAAAAATCTCAACTATGCATTTAATAAAAAGGTGGAGTAAAAAACCCCCAAACCATACTTCATCTGGACGCCAGTCATTTTCTGCCAGCAGAGGCGGCGTTACATCTGGATGGATCGCTAAATCATCATAGCGCCACATACAGACAGACGACCTACACCTTGAGACAATTTAGAGTCGCCAATTAACCTACATGCATGTTTTTGGTCTGTGGGAGGAAGTAAACATGGGGGGAACATGCAAACTCCAGGGTTTTGAACCCAGGACCTTCTCGGTGCAAGACAGCAGTGCTACTAACTCTGTTACCATGCAGCCGAGGGCCATCTGTTGTTTTTAAAGTCACATTTATGTATGAAATGAATCCTGAAAACTCTTAGTTCATCTATTCATAATGTAGGAAATACAATTTCACCTCAAATAGCTGAAACTCAACAACAGTGCAGATTATTTGATCAGGATTTCAAAGTTATCATGCAAGTTATTAAAGTTGTGAATGAAAATCACTGATAATCTGATCTCTAATAGAAATGATGAAATTAGCCTTATCATCCTCAAGTTTCTGTGTTTTGAAGAAAAAAAAAAGGAGATGCATTTTTTTGGCATAGCTGATTGATTTTGGCAGAAGATTTTCCTCCCAAGTTCAGGTGTTACATGTATGAAATACAGTGATGACCGAAAGAACAACAAATAAACATAATCAAAATGATGCTTGAATCAATCAGATTATGTGTCTTCACATGTGTTCACACACTCAGTTCTATATCTGAGATATTGTTTGACCTCCATGAACAGAGAACAAGCTCGGAGCCTCGGTGCTCTCCGGTTGTCTCGATGTGCTCGTTCCTGCAACAGGGCGTGAAGATCTCAGCAGACATGTGCTTCTCAGCACAACACCGATCACCTGTCGTCACTGACCCATGCCACTTATCAGAACCACGAGCATGTGGAAGCGTCTGCTGCCCAGCCGAGTGCTGAGCAGCATGCCACAGTTGCTTGGCAACTGTCCAGGGCTTCCGGCAAAATTATATGGGCAGACACTTTCCAAAAGCACTCACACACAACCATCTTTCACAAATACACAACAGCAGAAGCTGGATGTTGTGTTGAGAGAATCGACGAGCATCCCGGCTTGAATTAGCGCCACCTGTCTTTCTCAGAGCGAGGACAACATAAAGAGAGACAAATTGGAGCGTCCTTCAGAGTGGAGCATAATTCTAAACTATTTTCTTTTTTGGCGACTTTCCTTCAGTAAATTCTCTCTCTGAAGCACCACTGCTGCTGAGTGGTGCTTCCTCCTGACTTTAGCGCTGAGAACAGCAGTTTGTGAGGCTGAAATCATGAATATTCAACACTTGCTTTAGGTAACAGCAAAGAAACCGTGAGGAGAGTCATCAACCTTTCACTGAAGATACAGGTTGAAGAAAATGAATAGCTGCAAGAAAACCGAAGCAAAGTGATGGAGGGAGATGTTCTCAGAACTTCTCATGATATACTAAACTGCTGCACCGTGGTACTAAATTCAAAGGCTTCTGGTGTGGAAATAAATCCGAGGTTATAAAAAGTTGCTCACTTAGTTTATTAAACCGTGCACGTGCATTTGAACGTTGGCTGTCGGCTCTGTAAAATTGGACAGATATTCACTGATTTGCGCTTCTGCAGTAAATCCAAAACAAAAAAGTTGTTAAATCCTTGTTTACCTCAAACATCTGCGGGCTCTTACTGATTATTCTACAGAACGTAGTTAAAGAGATTCAGCGTTTTTTCCTTTTACAACTGGAGTGGACTTAATCAGGACTGGCCCTGAGCTGCATGGTGCCCTATAGCCGAAAAAGGATTTTGGCGCCCCCTACTGCCCAGAACAGAAACAACGTAACTCAATAACTGGATTACACTGCAAAAAAAGTTTTATTCATACTAAAATGAACTGTAGATATGATAGATAGATGTAGATAGATATTTAATCATGACTTATTTTGCTCTTTACATGAGATGAATCGAGTGTCCAACAGTTTCTCCCAAAAAAAAAAAAAAAAAAGGAGAATTTGGCACCCCCTCCAGCAGAGGGCGCCCTAGGTAATTGCCTAGTCTGCCTATGCCCAGAACCAGCCCTGGACTTAATTTTGGGTGGATGTGGGGCTCGATGCACTGCAAGTTCACAAGCTTGTGAGTTCAGACTGGAAGATTTGGTTTCATCAGCATCACAAACACCAAGATCTGTTTTACAAAAACAAAAGGTTACGCTGTAATAAAACCAATAAGAGAATATACGAGAATATTTGAGGAATTTGTAATAGTTCAGTTATTACAGATTTTTTTCAGAGTTACTCTGTTTATTTACACACACATACCCAAAATTCATCATTCTACATAAGTGTTGCATCATCAGCAGGATCAGTTTTACTTTATTTAAACTAAATTTGAACTTTATTCAGTAAATATTAACCAGGTTAATGCAGCAGAGTGAATTAGATCCCTGAAAAAAGGAAATACAAATACAAATGTGAATGATAAAAAATAAAAATTAAATAAAAAGATCAATAAACATAAATCTGATTGAATTATTCCTGATGAAAGAAATATTAATTTCTTTTTACATTTTTGACACATGTTTTCACTTTCAATGTGTATTTTCAATGTATTAATCTTCATATCTTTATATTTATTTTGTTTGACTAATTTAGATTTTTCTGTGACACTAGCTCTGATCGCTTTCATAAAAGCCTTTTTCAGAACTGTCACTCAGACATCTGAATGTTAACCCGCTGAGACAGCTGCAGAATAATCTTTAAGTGACTATAATGGGTCACTGAAAAAACAAAGTTCTGTGCAGAAAATTGACAAAACAATAACATAAAAAACAGGTATTAAAGTAAATGTAGCTCTAAGCTTTAATCAAAAGACAGACGTGAAAGGAACATGAGACATTATATAATTTTACTGTGACATCACAAGGACAATGAGATTAAAATTTACAGAAAAGGTGATTTTAAAGTAAAGAGCAAAGGTAGGTTGATTAATCATCTGTGTGCAAAGAGATGGGTTATCTAATATCTAAATTCACCCTTTTGGTGAATGTTAGAAAGTCTAAAAATGTATTTCATTCTAAAATCTGTTGTTGTTAATCTGCTTCCGTCTCACTGACTCATAAAATTTAATCTGTGACAGTTTATTTCTATCATGTACGATACTTTATCTCAAGTGTCCCCAAAATTGAAATAATTTCATACATTTTGAAGAAAAAAATCAAGCGTTTTAGTGTAAATTGCGCAGACGAGTACACAGATTTGATTAGAAATGACTCATAATGTCTACTTTAGCTGCACCAAAGTGTCACGCAAATCATAAGCAAGTACTTGAAAGATAACTGACACAGAGATGATTTTAATTCAAGTTCCATTTCAGAGAGATAAAAAAAAACACAGTTTGAAAGATGAAATAAAAACTTTAGAACAGAAACATCCTTGAAAGCACTAAGACAAGTTTTAAAAACTTCAATTTAAAAGTTTTAATTAGTGATATGCACTCATTATATATTCTTATTACATGTATTATTATAGTTTATGTTATAAAACATTACTTTGAAAAATAGAATGTTATGATCTGATGTTAAAAATAAATATTAATATTTAGATAGTGTATATTTAATGTGCTAAATGTGATTGACATCCATGGTGAGACGTATATCAGGTGCAGTAGAAGATCTACTGAAGTGGTTCATCTCCCAGAGCCTGTTTCATGTCTTTGCTAAATATTTTTCTGTTTCCAAAAGACATGACTTTCATTTACCATCCAGCTGCTTCAGATATACTTTATTGGTTTGGCTTTTTTTCCTTTGTCCTTCATTTGACCACAGTTATATTTTTCACCGTAACAAGTCAGTTTAATCTCTTTTTGGAGAACACGCTTCAGGAAATGTTTTTTCCTAAATGTAAAACAAAACATAAACACATAAAAGCCCCCAATGAAGCTAGAACATCTTTAAATTCACCAATAAAAGAAGATAACAACAAAAACCGTGTTTACTCATGATGTTTATTCCCTCTCTCGTCTCTGACGCATCATGAAATATGCTAGCCTTAAAAAAACCTACTTTAGACCGTCTTTGTCCAGTTGAGCTCTCAAACTAAACCATAACAGCTTTATCAAAACCATTAACTTGTTTTTTTTAAATCTTTTAAAACCAGACTATTGAAGGAGGTCTTTCACTTAATTAAGACCTTCATTTTCTGATCAATATTTCATTATTGATGGGCTGTGTACCACAGGCTTTAAAAACTGATGTAATTAAAACTTTACTTCAGAAACATAAATCCATGAGCTCCTTTATTTCAACAGTTTTTGAAAATGTATGTTGCTTAGTACTTTTGGTACTATTTTCACTAAAGTGATCTGTTCCTTTCGAAGGTATGGTTCAAATATTTTGAGAAAGGTGGTAAACAATGAATATTTTACCTGATGGAGTTTAGTTCTGACCCGGTGTGGAGCCAAGAAAAAACTGTATTGCTGCAACTAGGGATGCAACGATACCACTTCTACTGATATACTGATACTTCCATCTGAGTACTTGCCGATATTGAGTATCAATGCCGATACGTCTACCACACAAAAAAAATGCAATGAATTGGAAGACAGGTTTTATTTTCTTCTCTGCTTGTTAAAACAAATGATGGTGAAGTCAATAAAAAATAAATTATTTAATTTCAAGCGAAAAATAAACATTTTCTGTGAAATTACTGCAGTGTTTCGGTTCAAGGTTTTGGTTAACTAACCGATATCGATACATCGGGTATCGACCCCGATACCCGATACCAGTATCGGTATTGGTGCATCCCTAGATATATTACATGTTATTATGGCAAAAATATTTCGATGTTTCTGCCTAAAATACTTCAAAGCTGCACTGCAAGTTCAACAGCTGCTAATAGCTAATCTAACTTAAAATAACCACATAATTCTATGTAAATAATCATATATTGTAAAATTAAAGTGAGTTTAAGCTTAATGAAGTCATGCTTTCATGAACTGCTGTGAAACTTTTGACATTAGAGTTGCTTTGAGAAAGCCGCAGTCAGACTAACGATTAGCTTATTGGTCTGGTCAGAACTGAACACACGTGCCAAACTGAGGTCATTCAAAAAGCTCCAACAGCTAAAATATTCATTATTTATCCAACTTTCCCACCCACTTCAAACGATCTGAAGTCAGTACCTTAGATGACAGTTAGAGCAATTTGAGTTTGGAGATTCAGGTCGAAAATCTCAAGCAAACCTGAGAGGAAGGCTTATCAGAAAGCACTGAGCCCAAATATGTCAGCCATTCAATTCTAAATAATGTTCTCACTTTATTACAAGATGTTATTTACACTGAAAACCAAATGTGTTTGAAGATTGTTCGTGGTCTGTAAGAACTGTACAGATCACATAAAAGATTGTGGAAAAGCAAAAAAATGTATTAGAAATTATATGGTCAGAACCTGGTAACACCATGGAAACAAATGTGACTTCCTTTAATAGTCCAGTTTCATCTTATTTACTGAGTAAATATTAAGAACATCTGCAAGAACAAACCTAGTATTTAAGATGTACAAGAATTTATTGGAAGGTACTATCTTAATTTTAGTTATTATAAATCTAAACTGGTCACAACCTTATTGAGATGATGGGTAACAGAGAATAGAATAGAATAGAATAGAATAGAATAGAATAGAATAGAATAGAATAGAATAGAATAGAATAGAATAGAATAGAATAATCCTTTAATTGTCACACAAGGTTAAATTTGGTCATGGAGATTTTTCTTAGTAAATCCAGCAGTACTTTTTATGTATTCATCTACTTATTACATGTGGTATTTACCCCATATATGCTATAATTTTCCATATATGTATCAGGTGAGTAATTTATGTTGTACTTTCTCTGTATTTACCTACTTAATACACATGGTAATTACCAATAACACATCCAGATTTACCATATAAGTACCATGTAATTTCTTAGTAATTAGGGGACTATAAAAGGAAGTGTTACTGACTGTAGTACCTGTTCCTACTAACTCTCTGATACAGAGAAAATGCAGAACATCTATAAAAATGAAGGTTTCATTTGTTTTTAAGGCATAAATAAATTAACTCTACATCTTCTACATCTATTGAAAACACGGATGTCTTGCAAGTAATCAAAAAATCCGAACCATCACTTTAAAAATCCAATCTCCTCACAGTCTGAAGTGACAGCTATGTAAAAAAAACATTTACATTTTCACGTTTGTTTATTTTTAAGCGCTTCAGAGAAAAAACCAACATTAATTTAATATTTCTGTAAAATCTTCTTGTTGAGTTTTGGCAGGATTGTAACCAAACAGTCAAAAGTCCTTCTTATCAAGTTTATTATCTGTAATTAGATCTCGTTAAGATTAATGTTCACCATGATGAAGAATAAGTTACTTTAAAAAAAAAGAAGGTAGAAAGTAAAGAAAAAAAAAGTGAAATGTTTCCAGGAGATGCGTTTCATCTCTCTTCCTGAGGTTAAAAATGTTCTCGCAGCCCACGATGGTGGGCCTTTCCCTGGAGTTCATTAATTAGTTAATTAGTTAATTAGTCTGAACAGATGGTTGTGCAACACAAATCAGAAGGGCTCTGTAGGCCTGAAGCAGGAGAAAGGTAAGAGAAGGTGAAGAGGAAAGCTTCTCCAGTCCAAACCGCTGGACCCGACTGTGTGCAGCAGACATTTTCTTCTCTTTCACCCATTTTATCACAAAAACACAGAGCACATCATAAATTATTTAACAAATTCTTTACAGATTATTATTTGTCACATATATGGTTCGTATTGAGAAGCATAAACCGTATGAAAGGATGCTGTGGTCACATTGCAGGGAGCATTTATTCCAATGAATACTTTGCTCCACTGCAGATTTAAAAAAGCATTTGTGTAGGTTTATTTTTAGCCTGTGCCCATCTCCCCCCTTCTGTTCCCTCACTGTCTCTCTATGATGCTCCCTCACTCATTCGTCTCTATTCCCTGCTCTTACCCGACTCCTGACTCCCTGTCCCTCTCTTAAAGGCGCAGGCATTGTATGAAATGAGGTTGGCATGTGTAAGCTGCTGTGAATGTAAGTACGGGATAATGCTAAAGATTAGAACATAAAAGCATTAAGATACTGTGCACCTCCGCTTCTAACTTTGACTCAAACGTGCAGTGTCAGAGGAGAACTTGATGAAAAATTCAGACAAATGGTGCATTATTCATGTATATGTTTTACGCACGACACGCAACTAATTAATGCACGCACACAATATCACGCGCACGCCGTTTTTAATTGGTGTTCACACGGCAAACAAATAAGTTTACGCCAAACGAAACACACACACAAGGATAATCACCTCAGTACTGTAACCCAAATGAAGGATTTCTCAGCGTGTGAGTGAGAGAGAAAACACGTTTCCTCATACCAAAAGTTTGGAAACAACCAAGGACACTGCATCATCCCTGGCAATAACTCAGCAGGAGCTGTCTCCACCTTTATATTTCTGTGTCTTCTGTGTATTTTTATGATTCCTTGTGGAGTTTCAGGGTTATAAAACCTAGTTTAAAATGCACTAGTGCAGTTTAAACATTTCAAAAATGAATCACGGCAAAGATGTCGGAGTAAATCAGGCAACATTACGCCCTAGAAACAAGGTCAAGGTGTTTATCACTGAGGCAAATTAAGATATCTGAGTTTGTTTGATCTTCAATAACACAATCTTAATCTTAGATTGGATCTTCAGTTTTTAACACATGTGATCAGAAGAATAGATTTATAAAATCCAGCTCAACAGAGCAGCAGCTCCACGTCCGGATCAGTTCATAAAAGTTTCAGCTTGTCATTGTCGCTGTGCCTTTCCATCCACACTGTCAATAACAGTTTGGATTATGTTGCCCCTCTGTCGAGCCTCACAGCAACTCTTGGACTCCATCCTAAACTACTCCAGTTTCTCTGTTTATCATTATTGTGATATGTTGAAACAGGCTCGATGCAATAAACAGGATCTGATTACCCAACCTGGCAACAACCAGGACTGCTGCAAATAGTCTTTGTGCAAACACTTCCGGAAGATGATGGCGAATGTAAATACTTGACTTCCCTGATATCCAGCGGTACAAGGGCTGCACACACACACACACAGGCTCAACTCACAGCCATAGACAGATCACTGCAAAGCTCCAATAAAACTGATTTTTTTTTTTTTTTAGAAAAATCCATAAAACAAGTTATAACAAAATACATGACAGGGAAAAATGGCGACTGAATTTACACCTTGATAATATTTCAGAAGTAACTTGAGTCTAGTTTTGGTAGTTCTTACTGCCAAACCTTTGAAAAAAAGCTAAGCAAACAAAAATAAACCTTATTATGTTTGAACGCGGTGAATGCTCTATTTGTTGTTGGCTGATGGCGGACGAAGCTAGCCGGTCCCGTCTCCTGCTACACCATCCATCATCATGACATATAGCAAGTTTAAATTAGAGTTGAAATCTTAAGAAAAGGAAACCAGCATGTTCAGAACATCTGCATGTGAAAGTATCTGAACTGTAACATATAGTTCAGAGTTTCTTCTGGTTTTTTTTCAACCAGCTTGTGCTAACGTTTCTCTGTAACTTACAACATCAGCTGTTTTTCAAAGTAAATAAAAAATAGCAGGACCCATAAAACATAAAAGGTGTTATACAATAAATCCCCACATCAGTTTGAAGTTGGCTTTGGAGTTCATCCAGTCTGACCTCAAAAGCTACAAACTATGAATGAAAGGACACAATGACCTATTTATGTTCACACATGTGGGGGAAGGTATCTATCTCATGCTGTATTATAAATAATATACATTAATAAATAGTATTATAACAGTAAGAATTAAAAGAAAACACTTGTTCTCCTTGTTTTAATTGACATTTTTACTGTCTGTTTTCCTTTTTTCAGTAAATAAGCGTTTAGCAAGTCTACCACACTTACCCAGCACACCAAGTCGATAGTTCATGGTGACAACAATTACGTTTCCGTAGGCAGCAAGGACGCTCCCATCAAACATGTTCCCTGAGCCCTCCATGTAGGAGCCGCCATGGATGAACAGCATCACTGGTTTCTTACGACGATCTCGGATATCTGCACAACACAGAATAACAAACGTGCGCAGCAGTTGTAAGTACATTTTTTGGTGAAATTCTTGATTAACAATTAATTCACATGAGCAAGAAAATGAATCTAAACTTGCACAAATCTTAGAGGGAGCCTATCCTAAAGTGGGGTTCTGTGAGTAAATGATCTGCATCCTGTTTTAGATATCTCTTAGAATAATGCTCATCTGGAGAAACATCTTTAGATTAACTCTGACTGGATTAATGAGACAATAACTACAGTAACGATACATTTTGGACTTGCTCTGATTAGATGTTAACTTGTCAATCCAGTCAGGCCTGATCTTTGTTTCTCCCACCTGAGATCGTTGAAAGAGCTGAACACGTCAGAGGGTAATTATTTCCCTTCACAGAACTCCACTTCAAAAGATTCAGAGCTATTCCTTGAAAGATAAACCATTTCCCTTAAGATCTAGAGTTTATCTGGAGTCACACTGGGCCTAGCTCTAGATGCAGCAGTGTTTATTCATGCAGCAGTTTTCGAAGGGCAAATACAGATATGAAGATACTTTGAAACGATTCACAAGATAAAAAAAGATGGAAATGCAAAGTGGGGAAGGTTTTTAGTGAAGTATTATAGATAGATAGATAGATAGATAGATAGATAGATAGATAGATAGATAGATAGATAGATAGATAGATAGATAGATAGATAGATAGATAGATAGATAGATAGATAGATAGATAGATAGATAGATAGATAGATAGATAGATAGATAGATAGATAGATAGATAGATAGATTAAGGACATGAGATTTAGTATGTTTCTCTGGTTTACTTTGTCAGCCCGTGACTCCCCCCCCCTCCCTCCCCAGACACCCCCTTCTCGTAGCGTCTGTGGTATGTTCGGAGTGTCTGAGCGTGGATAAGGCTGAGAGAGCTGCCAGAGCACCCCAGTTAGGCTGAGCGTCTGCACTGTGCAGGCCCTGTGGATAATTTTTATGAAAGGCAGACCAAGTGGAAACATAAATAACAGCCACAGCATCTGTTTACCCTGATGAGCTTCAGCACTCAGAGAAGTGGGGAGACGGGAAGATAAGAAGGGAGAGAGACGGGGACGGGGCGGAGGAGGGGTACAAGACAGAAGAGAGAGATGAAAATAGGGCAGCGGGAGAAATCTGATAGGCAAAGAAGTGGATGGGAGGTTCACACAGAGACACAAAAACATGATACCAAGGATGAAAAAATAAATGAAACAGTACAAAGCAAGACACACATAGTGAGGTACGCTAATGAACACTCAAATTCACACAGGATTCACACCGTATTCATACAAAGACACACACACACAAACTCTTGCATAGGCAGCTGCGATGCTGAGTCGCTATGGAAACTGCTTCTCGCTAATAGAACTGCACCAGCCATTCCATTGCACCGACTCGCTGAATGCCTGTTGCCGTGGTAACAAATTCCGCTCACGTATTCGCACACCCGCCTGCATCACCACCTGAATCTCAGGTTACACATGCACTTGGGTGCGTCACTCACGGTCGCGGGCGCACATGCAGGAGCTCACGAGTGAATGTGGCAGAAAAAAAATGGTGCACGAGGAGTCAAAGAAGAAGACAAGAAGAGTTTCACGTGTGTTTTAAAGCCTTTTTTCGTCACAAATCACATGTATGATTACGATGGAACACTCCAGTTCGCCGCTCGCTTTGGTCCCTTCTTTGGTGTATTCTGAGCCTCAGCTGATTTCCCAGAGGATTTTTAAGCGAGTTCAATTATC
The DNA here is from genome assembly GCA_006937955.1 of Pachypanchax playfairii. NCBI lineage: Eukaryota > Metazoa > Chordata > Actinopteri > Cyprinodontiformes > Aplocheilidae > Pachypanchax > Pachypanchax playfairii. Next base: position 5,705,862 of record SSNP01000015.1, on the reverse strand, counting down.
TTGGCGTCACTAAGACAGTACCGAGGAGTGACGTAAAAACTGACTGTCATCAGCCACGCTCACAGCAGCGCTCAGAATGTAAATTAAATCCAGAGAGAGAGGGAACCCAAAGAGTGGCTACAGTCTACATTTTTAAGGATAAATGATTATGTTCTTCCTTAATGTGCTCTTGCCAAATACTTGCTGGAGGGTAATTGTTGTGCTTTTCTTTACAAAGTCTTCTAAAATGTTTTTTCTTTGTTCTTGTGATTTTTATGTTCTGTTCTGTTTTAAAAATGCATCCGTTAATAGTTTGTTTCTTTGCTGTTATGTTGATTTATATAAACCTTCTTTTTAAATGTGCTTTTCTACAGATTTCTGCCCCTCACATACAGAAGACAGAAACCTCCAGCCGTCTTTCTTCTTCATCTATATCCATATGGAACATTTGCAAAATCCCTGCATAGTCTGGCATGCCTCAATGGAGAAACCTAATTTGTAGATTTACTTCCTTCAGGGGTCGAAGCCTTTACTCGACGCTCAAATCAGCCTTGGAAAAATATTTCCAATCCAGACCGTGTCTGTTTCCATATACCTTCCGTAACATCAGTGAAACATTTTATGTTAAAAAAAGTGTCATATTGCAATAAAGACATGCCACATTTGGATTCTCTATCACACTCAGCAAAGAGTGTTGCGGTCCACATCATTACATGCTGATGTATCAGTGCAACACATCAACTTGAGTCAACAAAAGTCCTTCTTCTATTGTTGAAAAAGGAATTTTCTGTATTCTGTTTATGGGAGCTGCCATGTTGTATTTCTGGAACCAGAGCCTGCGCAGAAGAATCACATGGTTTTAAATCCTCACACAGTCATAGTGTTTTATACTTTAAAGAAATACTGACAGGTAAATATTAAAGAAAATTGATTATCTGAACTCGCAGCTGCAAAATAAGAACTAGTAAATCACCACAATCCAACATCTTAAAGAAAATATCCCTTTTTTTAATCAAGGGTAGTGCCCCATTTGTTTACATTGAGGGGGGAAGCACAGTTTGCTTCAAGTTCAAATTTATCTGTGTTGATGGTGAAAGTGAAAAACAGCAGCAGCATCATTTCAGGCAGTATGTAAGTCAGCAGGCGAGAACAGCATGTAGTAAACTCTACCATAAGGTTGTTTCAGTGCCAAGACCCAAATGTTTGCTGTTGTCCCATCCTGGTCAATAAGGAGTGGACCCCATGACAACGGGATCAGCTTGTTAGTCTCTGGAAGCTACTAAACTAATATGAAAAACCTTCAACAAAGAACAATATTTTATAAAATGTGCAGGAATCAGTTTGTGTGTCAACATTATTTCATCCTTTGAGGAAAAAGCACTGCAGAGCACAACTAGAAAAGCACTCAGAGAGCGCAGACCTCCGCCAAGTGGACATATTGTAGACGGTACTATGTCTGTATCCTTAAAAAAAATCCTGGATCCAGATGTTAATCCAGATCACCCCCAAAATCTAATCAATTCTTCCTTGGTTCATTTCTGATCTTTCCTGAAAATTTCATCAAAATCCATCCTTTAGTTTTTGAGTTATCCTGCTAACAGACAGACAGACAGACAGACAGACAGACAGACAGACAGACAGACAGACAGACAGACAGACAGACAGACAGACAGACAGAGTCAGATGAAAACATTACGTGAGGACGAATCACAAGCAGCTGTACATTGAGTCAAAAGGTAAACAAATGACTCAAAGCACTGCTGCATTAATCACATGGTGCTCTTTGAATGACAGACGAACCCTGCAGTTTAAGGGAATTACTGATATTATCACATATTATGGGACCAAGGTTTTCATATCTAAAGATAATATTTTTTTTTTCTGAAGGTTTGTTTGTATTGTTGCTCTTTGTTTCTATTTGTATTTTATATTTGAGGTGAGATTTATTTGGTCACGCTGTCATACGTAGACTCCTAAAGACCTGCTAATTTAAATAATTTCACACATTCTTAAACCCCTTTGCTTTTGCAGTTATACTTTAACAGTAGAATACTTTAACGCTTACTTTCAACTCATCAGTGTCTCTGCTAATTTAGTGAAAGGTTGCAGCTCTGCAGTAGATTTGACAGATTTGCACTGTCATGATGCACATTAGATTTTAGAAAATAAAAATGCTAACTAGCTCTATATATTTTGCACGAATAAATGCTTCTGCCTACAAGCTGAAAATTTAAATGTCATCATTATAAACTGCTTTGAAAATATCTTGTTACAAATCTGAGGTCTCTAGATCAAATAACTGCCAGTGATTGTGTTTATGGCTTGAAATCTCTGAAACTTACATTCATTTAAAGTGAATTTGCAGATATGTTACTCGGCTGCAGCCACATCAGGTGATTAGAACATTTGTATAAATCTGAATAAACTTAAATTGCTAAAATAAATATAAAGGTGGAAAAACTTGATTCAAGAAAGAGGGAAATGGTGGATTGACATTAACAGTGAGGTTACGGAGGGGTTAAAGGGATTTACAGTGGGGCAAAAAAGTATTTAGTCAGCCACCAATTGTGTAAGTTCTCCCACTTAAAAAGATCAGAGAGGCCTGTAATTTTCATCATAGGTATACCTCAACTATGAGAGACAAAATGAGGAAAAAAAATCCAGAAAATCACATTGTCTGATTTTTAAAGAATTTATTTGCAAATTATGGTGGAAAATAAGTATTTGGTCACCTACAAACAAGTAAGATTTCTGGCTTTCACAGACCTGTAACTTCTTTAAGAGGCTCCTCGGTCCTCCACTCGTTACCTGTATTAATGGCACCTGTGTGAACTCGTTATCAGTATAAAAGACACCTGTCCACAACCTCAAACAGTCACGCTCCAAACTCCACTATGGCCAAGACCAAAGAGCTGTCAAAGGACACCAGAAACAAAATTGTAGACCTTCACCAGGCTGGGAAGACTGAATCTGCAATAGGTAAGCAGCTTGGTGTGAAGAAATCAACTGTGGGAGCAATTATTAGAAAATGGAAGACATACAAGACCACTGATAATCTCCCTCGATCTGGGGCTCCACGCAAGATCTCACCCCGTGGGGTCAAAATGATCACAAGAACGGTGAGCAAAAATCCCAGAACCACACGGAGGGACCTAGTGAATGACCTGCAGAGAGCTGGGACCAAAGTAACAAAGGCTACCATCAGTCACACAATACGCCGCCAGGGACTCAAATCCTGCAGTGCCAGACGTGTCCCCATGCTGAAGCCAGGACACGTCCAGGCACGTCTGCGGTTTGCTAGAGAGCATTTGGATGATCCAGAAGAGGATTGGGAGAACATCATATGGTCAGATGAAACCAAAATAGAACTTTTTGGTAGAAACTCAACTTGT
>SSNP01000015.1:5639547-5702384 GCA_006937955.1 Pachypanchax playfairii | reverse complement strand
GTGTTTGGAGGGGAAAGAATGCTGAGTTGGATCCAAAGAACACCATACCTACTGTAAAGCATGGGGGTGGAAACATCATGCTTTGGGGCTGTTTTTCTGCAAGGGGACCAGGACGACTGATCCGTGTAAAGGAAAGAATGAATGGGGCCATGTATCGTAAGATTTTGAGTGAAAACCTCCTTCCATCAGCAAGGGCATTGAAAATGAGACGTGGCTGGGTCTTTCAGCATGACAATGATCCCAAACACACCGCCCGGGCAATGAAGGAGTGGCTTCGTAAGAAGCATTTCAAGGTCCTGGAGTGGCCTAGCCAGTCTCCAGATCTCAACCCCATAGAAAATCTCTGGAGGGAGTTGAAAGTCCGTGTTGCCCAGCGTCAGCCCCAAAACATCACTGCTCTAGAGGAGATCTGCATGGAGGAATGGGCCAAAATACCAGCAACAGTGTGTGAAAACCTTGTGAAGACTTACAGAAAACGTTTGACCTCTGTCATTGCCAACAAAGGCTATATAACAAAGTATTGAGATTAACTTTTGTTATTGACCAAATACTTATTTTCCACCATAATTTGCAAATAAATTCTTTAAAAATCAGACAATGTGATTTTCTGGATTTTTTTTCCTCATTTTGTCTCTCATAGTTGAGGTATACCTATGATGAAAATTACAGGCCTCTCTGATCTTTTTAAGTGGGAGAACTTACACAATTGGTGGCTGACTAAATACTTTTTTGCCCCACTGTAACTCAATGCTGAAGCCAATCAAACCAATAAGGAGCTCACTCTCCTTAATGTTCCTTTTAAAAAACACTGACACATAATTCTCTCTTTTCCTTACTTCTATCTCAAAAACCCATCTCAATAGTAATGTCTTACCTTCCAGCAAAAATAAATAAATAAATAAAAATGCCTACTTTCTTCTTTTCCATTTCTCTGCTCCACTCTCATTCATCCCCTTATGGTAATTTCTATTGATTTGTGCGTAAAAGACTTAAAAGCTTGAATTAGCACTTTCTTTTGTGCCCAAACACACAATTGAGCAATGCAGTTTCTTACGAGTGACTTTCAAATAAGATGCTATTACAACAATGTTCAGGCACCTGTGTCCAATCCAAACTTCAGCAATTAAATGAAAGCTCAAGCAGCCTCTTGGTCCTCGTAATCCTGTCAAGATCAGTCAGTTGTTTTCATAAATGTTAGGCTCTACCTGTGTCCTCCTTATCCACCCTCTCACATTCTCCTCATCCCTCTCACCGTCAAAGCTCTATAAATGTCATTTCATCATGCACTTGTCTGTATTATGAGTGTGTTTTTCACCTCTCCCCCTTCTTTGCCCTCCCCAGTTCTCTCTTGGTGCTCAGCTTTTCCTTCCCTTTCATCTCGATTCTATCAATTCTGCCCCCTTTTCTCCACAGTCCTGCATGAATCCTTCCCTCTGCTTTCACCGTTAAGAAACCACACAATCGGATTAGCTCGATCTGTCTCTTGTTTGTCTCTTTTTAAACCACAACAATTAGAGATGCAGGGAGAGAGAGAGAGAGAGTTCAATGCCCGAACAGAACCGAGCCCCAAAATATAGAAAGCAAAACTAAAGAAACAAGAATAATGAAATGTCAAAAAAAGACATTACATACAATCCAGAAAATGGGCTTTTGTGCTTAGATTTAAACATGTGCAGCACTCAAGCAGTTACACGTGCACATAAACAACATGAAGTACTCAATAAGTGTGCATATTGCTATGTAATAAAAAGCACATCTGGGGCACGTGAAACAGATGCACATGCCTACTGAACATATTTAGGCTATAATAGAGTCATACAGCAGCTGCAAAAAGTCTGTAGAATGAATGAATTTCTCTTGAAAACATTTGAAAAGGATTTAGAAGCAATAAACTCTTTTAGCAGACTATTTTTTTTAAGACATTTAGAGTCAGAATAAAAGAAAGAGCAGGTGAAAAGGGACTGAATATCGATTTTGAGAGATGCATCACACAGGGCAGCCAGAACATCAGCGTGTGGTTGATCAGGCACATAGCAACCAAGAAAGAAGAGTAAATTAGCTTCCCGTGCAAGTACCCAAAAAACAGTAGCTGTGACGAGGGGGGAATGGTGAACAACTATTTTGTAGGTAGCTTTTATTAATCGAAATCCGTGCTTGTGGCAGAGAAAGACAGATTTGTCTGCTAATGGAAACGGTTAACAATAAATGATGTGATGGGCACATTATCACAGATGCAAACTCTGTAATTCCCATGGACTCGGAACAATGAAGCATGAGGTGAAAATACAACAAATGCAATCAAAATACCTTCATCCCTTGGTCTGTTTGAAGTCGACTCATCGTGTTTTTTGGTGAGCGGACCTGAGGATTAAAAAGAAAAACAAGCCAAAATTAAAAGATTTAACATTTAATGAAAAGTTTTTAAAGACATTGTGGTTTATTTTACTTTAGTGACCATGTATTACACACTGTTTTCTAATACCCAACCCCAAACTGATCAGTTTTAACTGCTTTGGGAAATGACCCCAGAGGCCACTTCTCATTAACCCTTTTCCCAATCAGTCCAGATGCATTTCTACTTTGCAAAGAAAATCAATAGACAGAATCAAGCAATTTCTTTTGGGGTCAGAAAAAGAAAAGGAATGCCAAGATCTTGTGTCTTGCTTCAATTTAAGCCAGTGCTGCAGCCTAAAATCGATCAACACGTACAGTCAGATTTGCATTCAGTGCTAACCTTAAACAGGAAATGTGAGAATTTTGGGGTGAATTCAGAAAAGACTGTTTTTTTTTTTTTATGTTAACACATTGTGCAAAGGGTTGAGACAGGATTCCCCTCATCAAGGTCAAAGACGAGCCCAGCGTTAAGCTTTAATGGTCACAGCAGTTAAATGCTCCATAGGGCAAAGCCAATAACAAGCATTTATCACAGTGACCAACCACTGCCCTGCCACGTCCACCTCTGTTAGCTTCTACTCATAAGGGCCCCATTAATTTGCTTCTTTTTTTTCAAGCCTCCAGTCAGAGAAGAACCATTCAACGTTGATGCTCATTTATTGTCTGTTTCATTTTAAAAATGAATGTATTCATATCCACATGCATCACAAAGCGTTTTAACTGGTTCTTCATGGTGATGTCATCCTCATAACCAGCTAGCAGCATCTTCCCCTTTTTTCAATGAGAAAGTTTTTCAGTATTTTATTTTTTTAAAATCCTCTGTTGTGTTGCCAAGTCGTTTATCTCTCTGATGGTATGCTGCTGACATGTCTGTTTCTCCCCTACTGCAGGAAACTTCACAGTGAGGTGTTGGCAAGTACCCTTTTCACAGGGCTGTGCATCTATTGACAGGGGAGACGCTCGGCTTCGCTCCATTCCACCATCGCATTGCTGCATTCTCACTCATTCGTCTGTATGCATACGGCTTCCTGTTGTAAAATGTTTATCTTTTGTCTTAATGGCTATAAATCAATTGTAAATGGATTAGCTGCATCTTCTCAGTGCCACCATGCAGGCGCCTGGACTTGTAGCACTTACTGCCGTAGCAGGAGATGGTTCAGCCAGTGGTTCTGAGCAAACAGGTGGCTTGGCCGGTAATGGATAGAAAGGCCCATTAGTCCTCTGGATTGTCAGCAATCCCCCACTACTTAGTGCTACTCTGAAACCACACCTTTCTGCCTAATGGAGACGACTCTGATTTCATTTGACTTCCCAATGCTTCTTAAAGGGTCAACCTATATCTGAGGAAAAGCACCACTCAGACAGTCAAACACTGTAATGTAGAGACTAAAGATTTCAATGTCTGAAAGAAAAATGCATTTACAACAGTAGTGGAGGACGAGTTTCATTTTTTGTTTCATTGTCCACTTTATTATAAATTGAGAATTGTTTTGTTTGAAAAAATTCAAGAAAAGAACCCTGATCTATTTTGGATGTCGGAAAGTTCAATGTTATGTTGGTTGTTTAGGGAGGAGGTATTTACATTAGCAAAGTTTTTGGAGTTGGCATGGAAGTTGCATAAGAGAACCCTGTATTTGTAAAATAATACGGGAATATATTATTGGTAATGGATTCTGACTTTTTTTGGATGACCATCTTGTAATTTAATGTATATTGTGTGCGAGTGTCTTGTAAGCCCATGAGGGCTGGGCACCTTGTTGTGCAGGACACTTAAATAAACTCTTTACTTACTTACTTACTTACAACAAATCTGCACTTTTTTTTCCCTTTATCACACAGTTTGTAAGTTAAAACTGGTATGAAAGTTTAATATTCACCTACAACTATGTAAATCTTTAGTGCTTTGTGATGCAAACTAACATTAGCATGCTAACATGCTCCTAAGCTGTTGGTAAAATCAACAAACACGGTTTATGAAACACATGGAAACACTAGCTGATTATCATCAATAGACAGTAACTATGAAATTTGTAATTAAATTAAATTAAATTAAATTAAATTAAATTAAATTAAATTAAATTAAATTAAATTAAATTAAATTAAATTAAATTAAATTAAATTAAATTAAATTATACCATCTTCTTCTGCTTATTGTGGTAGGAGAGAAACTCAGACCTCTCTCATCCCAGCAACACTCTCCAACTCCTCCTGATGGATCACAAGATCTTCCCAGGCCAGAGAGGATATATAATCCCTCCAGCAGATTCTCGGACTGTCTCCTCCAAGTGGGACGAGCCCGGAAAACCTCCATGGGGAGGCGTCCAGGATGCATCCTGACCAGATGCCCGAACCACCTCACCTGACTCCTTTTGATTCGGAGGTGTAGCGGCTCTACTTCAAGCTCCTCCAGGTGATGGAGCTTCTCACCTGATCTCTAACTGAGCCCCGCCCCCTACAGAGAAAGCTCATTTTAGCCACTTGTATCTGAGAGCTCATTCTTTTGGTTAGGATCCAGATCTCATGACCAGTTGAGGGTCAGAATATAAACAAACCTGCCTTTAAGTTCAGCTCCTCAGACCAAAGCAGCTTTTTTATAACCTGCTCCACTCGTAAACAAGACACCCGGATACTTAATTTAATTACATATTTATTATTTTCTCGTTATTTTAAAGATAATTAAATCAAATGTTGAGGCTCTTTTAAGGACTAAGCATAAAATATGTGTGTATAACAAACTCAATACAAGTCCTGTGAGTGTAAAAGCAGTGGAAACAAGTGGTGGCTGTTAAACGTGCACAATTTCACGTTCTTACCTAAATTAACAGCTAAACACAACAAGTTATATTAAGAACATGAAAAATAGGCATGTTTGAAATAAAATCCTGCTACAGTACTTTTAAATAAATACATCGTCTGCCTGTCTTTCACAAAATACAGTAATTAACAGTTTGATGGGAATGAATGTCAGAACCAAAATTTCCTGGGAATGGAATAAAGACATTTATATTTTAAGCTAGAAATGTCAAACTAATTAAGTCTCTACAAGAAAACTCAGAGTTTCTTGAAAAGATTCGAATTCATCTTCTAGAGGGCATGAACGTCTGCACAAAATGTTTTGTCAGTTTGCAGCGTTAGATTATTTTTTCCCTTGTTGTTTTTACAGAAAATATGAAAATAATAATTTTGGCTTACATCAGATTGGGACAAAAACACCAAAAGATTTCAGTAAAAACTAGAATGTTGACCTTCTGAAGTCCACAGAGAAAAAACAAAGGAAAGTCCTAATTTACAATATAGCCACTTGCTATAGGCAGCACAGGTTAGACAGCCTGATTTTGTATTTCTTTTTATTTGAGTTGTTGCTGCTCATATTGGATTCTAATTTTGTATATTACCCCTTCAAGTTTATTTTGGTATCACATAAATTCATAAAATGACCACAACATCTAATCACTCATGGTTATTTCTGCTGTAGAACGTGCGCTTTTCCTCCAGAGCCCTGATTACAACGGTAGTGAGCTACAACCAAACTCTGTCTATAAAGATGGACGATGTCTCTCTCTAGTTCTGCTGTACAACAGTAAAACCATAACATCCCGTGTACGGGTTCTGTCAGGTCGTATTTTTAGAAAACCAGTTTCTGCACACACACGACATGAGGCTGAAGGTGGTGCTTACTCATTCACACACAATTATCATGTTTTATAAGCATCTAATAACTAAATAAATTGGAAAAAATAATATTTGAGAATTTCCTCATTACGTTCCTGTGTCCTATTCTGTTCATTTAGCTCTATGATTTTAGCCCAAGTAACTAGTTAAATAGTTTTTGTTAAAAAGTCAAAAGAAAAACATAAAATTCATATAAATGTAACTTTTCTGTTTCTGGTGAGGTTGAACTCGGGATTATATATGTTTGTTTCTGTGCAGTGGTAATAAGTAAGTATGTTTGAAGGATAGCCCTGAATCTTAAAGCTATAATGCGTAACTTCTGTCGCCCCCTAGCGGAATTTTGAGTTATTACAACAATGAAGCTGGTGCTTCCATATGACGTACGCCCACCTGCCCACCCTCCTTCCCCCAACCGCTATCCCTCTGCCGCTGTGATTCGTGATTCCACAACATTTTTATTCTGTTTGAATAAGGACAGCTGTTGAAAAAAAGATGGACTCTTCGGAAGAGGTAATTATTGTATTTTTTATTTATTTTCCGCAGAAACGCAAATAGCTTATTACAAACGGGAGACAAGGTGCCTGCTAATTTGTAACTGACAGGTTAGTGAATGATCTCCTGCTACGAGACTCTCCGCTCGTCCTCCCCCTCCCTTCTTGTTGTGATGTAAAAGACGTAATTTCCTGCGCGCCAGCGCGGGAATGTCGCCGGTCGACACGCAAAGTAAAAATGATATATATTGAAAAATACCGTGAGATGTTTGAGGAGCCGATCGGCTTAATCTGCATTGTGTCATCTCCTCTAATAGTGGCTTGGCTGAAACGGACATTCACGGACATGTAAAAGTTACGCACTATAGCTTTAATGACCAATTTAAATCTGATGAGAAACAATACTGTATTGGGGAGGATATAAAAGAAGATGGGGCCTAAAGGGGGAAATACACACTTTTTAGAATCAAAAACCTTCCCATCCATCCCAGAACAGAGGCTTAGCAGTACCCCGGCTGCCACATGGTGTAATGAGCCACTGGTCAGTGAAATTCGATGGCCTATAGAGGGACGTTTAGCTCGCGCTGTCCCGGGACGATGCTGTTTGACCCAACGCAGCTCCATCTCAACTGCATTTCTCTCCGCTTCAGTGAACTAGTGGCCAGAATGCAAGCTGTCTTCCGTCCCTCTCCATTTCCTCAGTGCCGTAAACGGAATGAAGCTGCAGTATGTCATGTCTGTGGTGGCCTGTCTACTTGACAAGGTGTCAGACACAGCTTCAACTCCCCCATCCATATACACCCCACCCCATATCCCTCTCTCTTACACACACATAGAATGTAACTTGCAGCACATGCAGTTACATCCTTTTTGCTCTCCATCCCCTCTGCTGCACCCACCTCCATCCTCACCCCCCTTGAAATATGGTTTTTAATAAAGTGCACGGTAAATGGCTGCTCTTGTGGTAATAAAAATGAAGGATCTCCGGCCTTTGCCTGGGGAGTGTCTTGAGGAAATAGGAACGCGGTGAGACAGTTCTCTCATCTAACAACATGACCACACATGAGAGTTGTGGCATTGAACAAAACACAAGGTGGTCGGTGGCAAAAGAGAGATAAAGGCAGAGTGAAAAATGTACTTCTCAGTCCAAGAGAATATTTGTGTTATTTGCATTATGCAGAGAAGTTATTTGAATTTCATTCTAGTTGAGTGGGCTACTCGGTGGTCTGCTAGGAAAGGGCTCCGAGCTCATTTACATTCAGAACAGGGTCCCCTTCTACTGCCATCCGCATAAAGATGGAGGAGCAAGAGGAGTGGAAAGAAGAAGAAAAGGAAGGACTCATTTCAGAGACGATGGAGCAGGAAGGGTGAACAGATACAGGAAGAAAAGAAGTCTTTGAGTTTCTTTTTATCTAAAGACTAACGTCAAGAACATGGCCGGGGAACGTGTTCCTGCGTATGAAATAGATACACCGTGCATGACTCAAGTTAGAATAGGAAGGTCACGAAATGCTGAGCAGATCTGGCACCAGAACACTATTATCAAGGAAAAAGGTGGTAACCGACAGGTGATTAATTTTCAGTCAGTCAAACCAATTTAACCAACAATAAAACTATTTTAACCATTTAAACTGTTTCAGGGTCTCTAAAAGCAGGAACTCTCAAAACATTAGTTTAATTCCAGGAGTGCTTCATCTTCCTCCTGTATTTTTCTCACACACGAGTGAAACAAGTCCTTAGAGACTGTATCCGGCTTGTGTAAGCAGTGACCTCTGACATTAAGTGACAGATTCTGACAAGCAGACAGGGATACATGTAAAATCTGTCTCACTCATTTGCACACCTTCTCCCAAGAGATTAAACCAGGAGACAGGACATCATCCTGTCCTTGAGTGTTCAACATGAGGCAGTTTACACACAGCACAACAATAAGTTCTCATTAAATAGACTTTTAAAAATATGTTTAACAGAAAGAAAATAATTCCCAATGTCTCTCTTCTTATTTGTGCTGCTGTCTGCTTATATTATGAGATTATTTTTGTTAATCTGTGGAACATATTTTTGTAAAATAAGTTTATTTTAAAGAGAAATGCAACATTTTGAGCTGTATTTAGATCTTGTTGAAATATGAAGGGAATATATCCTAGTTACAGGAGCTGTCATGTTGTATTTTTTGAACCAAAGTCTAAGAGACATGGGGCTGTAAGTCCCGCCTACTCATCAGCTATCACAATCATGATTCTTTAAAAGCGCCCAATAACTAAAAACTGTTAAATATTTAGCAAAAATAAAGATTTGAACAAGTAGCAGCAAAAAAGTACTATATTACTATAAAAACAACTATTGCTAAACACAGTCGTTCAGATCAGGTTTATTAAATACCATAAATTAGGTTCTAAGCTTGTATTTTTCAATCAGAATATAAACACAGATAAACAAGAGGGACTGAACAATCTCTTATAGAAAATAATTTAAATAGCTGTTTTACCAATGTATTTGATTAAACATTTTTTAATTAGACAAGTTTTGATAATTACCGTTTATTACAATAATCACTTTCTGGTCTATTACAGTTAAAACTAAAAAAAAGCTAAAGCTAAAACAGCTTTTTAGGGAACTAAATTTGTGGGATCCAACTTCTCTTTTTCAAGGGTGTCAGACTAAAAGAAATAAACATGAGGAGATTTTGTCTGTTTGGTATCTAGAAGCATTTAATCACTGGAAAAGTTACAAATTTGTCGTAAAAATTGAAAAGTACTAAACTAAATGGAATCCATAATTGATTTATACTTAAACAAAATAGATAGTGGAAATGTGAGTTTGACAGATATTACCTCAGTTCTGAAAATTAGTTTTACACAAGATCAGCTCCAGCTTCATTTAACCTGAATGCAACTGTAACTGTTAGATCAGCCTCATTAATGTAACAATTTAAGACAAATTTCCTAGGAAATTTAATCTGATTCCAAGAGATTAAGTACTGACAATAAATAAATAAATAAATAAATAAATAAATAAATAAATAAATACATACATACATACATACATACATACATACATACATACATACATACATACATACATACATACATACATACATACATACATACATACATACATACATACACCTACTGTTTAATATCCGAGAATTTTTGTTAATCTTTTTCACAATTTTGACAAAAAAACGGAAGTTTTATAGCATCATATTTAGCATAAATCTACATAGATGTAATGAGAAAGGACTTCACAGCTCTAATTATTGGAGCTGCAACTCATCATCTCCAGTAATTCGGAAATTACTTTCAGATGACACCGAAAAAAAAATTATCTTAGAGCCATTAAGGCTGTATAGTACTAATGGGTTTTAAAAACGAAAAATGAAGAAATGTAAGTGATGAAAGAAACTGTAATTTAACTAATAGGGATTGATTTATCAGGTTTGTGGTTGTTAAAACAGGCGCAAACCGCTCAGCAGCCCCAAAAACAAGCAGCAGGTGATTTACTAACGACACGCAAGTAAAACTGCACCTGCTAAACCTGCCGCTAGACTTGATTAATATCCAACGTTGGCGTTTCTGTCAGAAGACGCAAAATATTGGGAGGAGAACATGTAAATAAGTGGGCGTTCCAGGCGCAGTGTGATTGCGGCTTCTAATTTTGCGCAGATTTTTACCGCCTTTGAAAAGCATATCTCAACTCGGCGCAAAAATGGATGCAGCGATCGCGCTGGAGGGGAACTTTACGCACCAGGTCGCTCCGATCGCTGGTGAGTTGCACAACATTCCACAACAATTGCGCAATCAGTCTTAGAAGATCATCTGCAAATTAGGAACACGCCCCCAAAATTCTTGCAGCACGTATATTGATGAATCAGGCCCATAATAATACATTTTCATAAAATAATTTTTAATTAGGTACAACCAAAGTTTTCACACAGTCAATGGAATATTTCACCGTGTATTGCACAATAGTTTTAAGATCTGCTTTTTATACAATATTTTAAAACAAGATTCCTTAATTTGTTTCTCAGAAATTTGCCAAAAAATGTTTTCTTCAGTTTTTAAACGATCCTTTTGGGTTTTATTTGCAAGTTCATATTTTTTTTGCTTTGGACTTGTTCAGTTATCCAATTATTGTGGAATCAGTAAAAAAACAGCGAGCTCAGTCAAATGTGTTTGTATTACTAAAGAAATAGAAGTATTTAAGTCAGTAAGATGATTCAAAATCAATAATTTATCTTATATAGTTGAGTTGGATCATTTTTTAGGGGATTTCTTACATGACACAACGAACTAAACTGGATCCTGTTAAAACTTGTTATACATCTTGCTTATATGTTAGTTAAAAGAGTTGCTAAAGTTCATGCAGCTTGTGCAACAGTTACATATTAGATTATTTCTTATGCACGTATGCAATTTAAAGAAATCTTATGCAAAATCATGGCTGTATATAAACATATTCTATATCTACAGAGTATATGAAAGCAACATCAGTCAAAAGTAAAAAAACAGGATCATTTCCCTTTGGGATTGGTCATATTGATTAGCTATTGTTCTTCATGCACAGCTTTCTCTAACAATAAAATCATTTAATCTGCAGTTGGGTGGGTCGGAACCATGTGGGCTTAAAACCTAATAAAAGTGTCCAGTACTGCCTTGATTGTGCAGCGAACACAGGAAATTCAGTTGTGGAAAAACTTTTGCATTCTTTGTCTCACTAATATTACACAGGGTCATTTCACCAGGAAGTCACATTTTTTCTTTAGTCTAATTTAATTAGCTGCTCTTCTAATCTAATTTAGCAGGATTAATATCTGAAATATCTGGAGAGTGCTGAAAAACTACAGAACACATTTTTACGTACTGCAGTGCTTCACTCTTTTTCCTATAGATTATTATTTTTTTAAAGATTTTGCAAGTTGTTTTTCATGGTTTTGATTGGGGTTGAAGTACTTTCAGTGGGCCAGTATGCACCAGTATGCACCAGTATGCACCAGTATGCACCAGTATGCACCAGTATGCAGTCCCAGCACATTTAAATTTTACCTCCCACCACATTGGGACTTATTTCCAGCATATGGTGCGTACTGGGACATTTTCCAAGTTTCCCAAGCAGTGTGTCCCCCTCTGACCTCTCTACAGTTTACAGCTTGTAGCCTATTGTTGATTAAAAAATCGACTCAACAGAAACAGTGTTTTGGTACACAAGAGGAAAATGATCACTGTGATGTTGACGAACATATTTTCAGATTAGAGGTTAGATAATATTACTAAAGTAACATGGGTTTGTTGAGGCCTGATAATGAGAAAAAAAATATGCTTTACTAAAGAAACTGTTACAGTAATAAGCCAGCGTAGAAATGAAGTGCAGCTGACGTAGACTTACACTGTATTCTGTTACGTTCTCCATTCATGCATAAACAAGGATAAGAACATTTTAAACAATCTCAGCCATCTTTGTTTATTTTTCCACAACAGTTCAGTTAGCATTTAGCAGGCTAGCTAGATGAGAGTGAATTACCACAAAATCTTCTGAATTGAATAATTAAAAAAAACATGAACTAAACGAATGGATTCTGACGAGGAGTGTTTATTTGAGTAATGTCAGAGGGAAGACAGTATACTATGTGTAGTTATTAACAGTAAATAAATAACATAACTTGACATGCTCATCAATTCTTTTTAGATTCCCTGGTGTCTGTTAGCTTACAGAGTTCCTTTTTCATATATTTTCTACAAAAAATCTGTTTAACAAGAATATAAAATGTGAATTGTTTGTGATCCTAATCTCCTTTTTCCTGCTTAATATTAAAGCAGTATTAAATAACTTTTCCGCAATCTCGTCTCAGACGGCCATTGCTTGAACTGGTGTTATGTCAAAATATGCAACCCATCAAGATGTGCTACTAATTCCTTCTGCACATGTGCTGTTCTAGTCTTGACTTCAATAAACAGATGTATTGTTTATTTTTTGTTTCTATAATTTTCCATAAATACATTTTAACTATCAAATAAATTCTCCCAGGACAGAAACACTAAATATGAAGTTATTTTTACTTTCTTTGCATTGTCAGAGCGACAGGCAAATGTTTGGACACACCCAGAGGAGAAGGACCCAACAATGGCTGATAAGGACCCAGAGGGCTTTTATATAGAAAATATCAGGGAAAGATCATAAAGATATCCTTAAATAATTAACAGGACACACTCACCATAAACAAGAATACTGTATAAACTTCTAATAACATCTTATTATGAAATAAGTCGTTAATTCCCACTATGGTGGCATTTTTCATCAGGGCAGCAAAAAATGTCAGAACACCTGAAGTTATTTAGTTCGGTACATTGTAAAGCCATCTGAGGGTCCAGAGTGATGTCTAATATGAAGATGAACATGTTTTTCTATGAGTATGCACTTGGACAAGTTTCAAAACTGTAGCTTAAAGTTTTAAAAGGTATTTTGTACTACTTTAATCAGGAAAAAAAAACAGACTGACAACAAACTGCAATGAACAGCAGATCCCACCCCTTCAGACTCACCATCTTCAGTGGGTATATAAATGTTGAGGTAAAGGCAGTCCTCGCTCTGGTTCTGAACATAGGTTGCTGCAGCATCCAGGTTATCTGTGAACCACACTGGTAGCATGATTTCAGGTAAAACCCCGTGAACATTCTGGGGACACACAGGTGCAAACTGGGTAGCATTCCGTATCTCCTGCCATGAGCCTGGAGCTTCAGGAGGCTGGAAGCGCCGCTCACCAATGGGTGCAGTGGCATACGGCACACCTAAGAATTGTTCCACTGGGCCTAGAATCTCATTGTTCAGCTCCTTCCTTATACCACGGACCTTTCCATAGCCAGTGGAAACTATGGGGTGTTTCAGGTCAACTCGTTGAGACGAGGAGAGCGTCAGTTGCAGCAGTATTCCAAGGAGCCACATCAGGCAGGAATTAGCAAGCTGTTGAGAAGTATCCTGACGCTTCCCACCAGAGCCTCGGTGGGCAGCAGAACTGAATAGAAAAATGGGCATTTCCAAAATAAAACTATACAACTCAAATCACAGGGACATAAGCTGGGAGTAGACGGGGACTCAAAAATCCAGGGGGTTACAAGGTGAAGACAAAGGCGAGAAGAGGAACGGAGAAGGGGGAACAATTAATAATGTTTCTAAAGTGACATGGTGAGGATGAGGGACAGGTAGCATTCTCAGTTAGACTCTGAGGTTTCATCCGTCCTACTCTTTCAAACTCTTAGTGGATCCAACGCAGCAGTCGGGACTCCAGTTAAACCTGAAAGACACAGACAAGTTGCAGGTTTCAGTAAGTGTTCATGAACAGATTTTCTCTGAGCAGTGAGATTTAAAAAGGCACAAGAGGGTCCAAAGGCTAAATCAGCTGTCAAATCAAGCTTCCCAAGTTATTTCTTCTTGATGCTTGTCTCATTTGGGATCCCTACATCTATCAGTACTGCCTTTATCTGTCTGTATCTCGAAAGTCCCACCCCCCCCCTTGAGCCAGCACTCATAACATGTAAATATATATATTTTTACTCTTTGTTGTTGGTTATAAGATATTTATTTAGTGCATTTGTGATGTTATAGATTTCCAGAATGTACTTTGTATCTGTAGAAAATTAACTAAATAAATAAATAAATGACAAGGCTTGGAGATGGTGAAACAAGATCCAGCTCAAATTGCCATGAACTGAATTAATGACAGCACAGAAACCAAATATGAATAAATGCATGTCTAATCCTGCTCAGAAGTGACCAAACAAAAAACGTTACTGTCTCCCGTTTCCCTTCCAGCGACCCACACAGAGGCAGGATTTCCTGCTCGAGTCCGTTGAGTTACCTCGTGCTTCCACATCATTACAGATGAATGTACTGTCCTTATCTCAGTCTGGCTTGGGAAGACAGAGACGTTTAGGTCTGATAAAAGCGCTAACTGTTGGTTAAATGTCACCTCATCCCTCCAACCTCAACCCTGCAGTTTCCACAACTCAATTTCCAGGCAGCTGAAACAGATATTGACACTCGTTGTGTAAAATCTGAAGATAAACTCTAAACTCTGCTTTAAAAAGACAAAATGTCTGTGGACATTTTTCAATAAACCTGAATGAAAGAATCTATTTTTGTCTTCACATGACATTGATATTTGTTAAAATCTTTGTGTATGCAAAGACATTCATGCTAAAAACCCAAAATAAAGAAATACAACATTAATGATAGCCGATGCCCTGCTGAGATCAATGTGGTTTAGACACACTCTAACAATGTCACTGACATAAATATCCCAGTGTTGTTACCATGCCAACATTTATGTTTGTTTTTATTTCAAGCTGCACTAATTTTATTATATTCTATATTTTCATAAAGCTGCTTTAGTGACAAATTGAATTTGTGCTCTATTAAGCTAAAAATGAAAAACCCAAAACATTTTTTTTTATCAGTGATGATGATTTTTGACACCGAGCCCAAAGTCTTGGTTGGAATAAATTGCACTAAAACATCTGAAACAGATGATCAAATTTATGGATTGGAACTGAAAAAAGTTATTCTCATTTGATGCAGTGATTTATACAAAAATGCTCAAAAATTAAACAAGTCTTTGATCTATAATCAATATTCATGTTTATTTATAACTATTCTAAGTTTTTAACAAGGTGAGTTTTGGGATCTTCAGGCCCTATAAAAAAACTTACTACCCAATAAAAAGTAAATAAAACAGTATAAAACTAAAGAGCACGTTACTTCTTTTTCACATGAGCGTACACACTTTGATTCCAGATAAACCACGTGTTTGTATTCTGCTGGTGAATGTGCATGAACATATGGCACAAGCCCAAGGTCAGAGCACCTTTAGTATGCACAGCAGAGAAGCTTCCAGAGGTATGTCCTCTCTGGCGAGCAGAGCATAGGTGGGCCAAATGTTCTTACCCTTTTTTCAGCGTATCCCTCACATGATTGCACGCAAAAACAATGATGTATATGTATTACATGAAAAGTCAAACGAAGCATCAAATGTTTCATGTCAGTAGAGACTTTACGGTAAGCACAAATGGGTCCATTCTCGACCTCTCACATGCGCCTCGCAAACGGTTGTACCTTCATCTCCCTAACATCTGTTTGTGTCAGCCATCCGTGAGCTAAAAAGGCACCAGACGCGCATCTACGCACATAAAAAGGAGTGAACTGACACACAAACCACCAGGCTGATGCAAGCTGTTTCCTTTTTTATTTAATAGATTCATCTCAGTTGAGGTTGCAGGATAAAGTGACTTAGTGAAACCCTTTAAAGGTCATTTTTAGATATAAAGACGGGCCAGAAAGATTTGTGAAAACTTTATTTGAATACTGGCAGAAAAAAAAAAAAATCCTTGATTTGGAATTGCATGTTGATTTGTTTACACTTTATGAAAAATGTTGTTTATAAATTCAATTGTTAAGCTTCTTTTTTCTGTCAGTCTTTGTGAAAGAATAAAAAAAACAATAAGTAAGTAAATAAATAAGTTTGTTTTCCTGATGGCATGACGTTCGTAACTTTTAATGCTTCAACATGTATGTACATCTCTCTCATGAGCGTTAGTGCAACCAATATACAACACAATAGTTTCCACTTGGGAATTTCACAATAAATCCTGATCACGTAACAATGTCCATAAAATGTCCTGTCTCCACAGTCACAGGGTGAGAGGCAGTGGACGCCCTGGACAGGTCACCAGTCCATCACAGTGCCACACATAAAACAACCACCCACAGGGACAATTTAGAGCGAGGGTGTCAAACTCCAGGCATCGAGGGCCACTATCCTGCATGTTTTAGATGTTTCCCTGTTTCAACACACCTGATTCAAATCCTCTGCTTTTCAGCAAGTCCTGCAGAAGCCTGTTAACGACTTGTTCATTTGAATCAGGAGTGTTGAAGCAGGGAAACATCTAAAACATGCAGGATAGTGGGCCTCGAGGCCTGGAGCTTGACACCCCTGATTTAGAGTCACCAATTAACCTCTTGCATGTTTTTGGACTCTGGGAGGAAGCTGTATAGTCCCCAGAGAAAATGCATGCATGCACAAGGAGAACATGTAAACTCCATGCAGAGAAACCCCATCCCAGATTCAAACCCAGGACCTTCTCACTGCAAGGCAACAGCTCTACCAACTGTGCCACCATGCTGCCTAAAATAAAATACATAAACTCAAATTCTGGCAGTAAAACTAAATGCGATTCTGCACAAACAGCTCCTGCTGCTATCGCTAGAAGAACAGTTTGTGCTCGTTTGTAGAAAGATTTTTACAACTAAACGGTGCTAAAAGTCTCAGACACAAAACCTCATGCATATGTAACATGAAAGAGTCAAATATATATCTGTACATAAAAATTAAGACCTTTTCATCACAGTCTATTTTTATCATTAAACATATCCAATATAAATAATTTTATTGTAGTTTGATTTCTCATGTAATAATGTAACAAAGACTATACAGTGAAACATGTATGTTGACAGCTGGCGTGTACTCAGTCCCGGGAGGTCTCTTGCTGTACTTTTACAGACTGACATCTGTGAAAGTTAGCAGCATGTTAGAAGTATTAACCTCTTCCCTTAGAGAGTTTTAGGAAGTTGCTATGGCAACCCAGCCTTGCATATCTCTAGATGCTTTGTTCAATCTGCAGAAGCAGACGGAGAAGCACGGAACAATTAGGAAAGCTTTGTTGCTCATTAGCCAGATATTTTACTGTAGAGATGTTTTTCTACAGGAGAGGGTGACACACATTCGACTACACCATCAAAAAAAAGTAGCTTTAAGCGTGTATAACTTTCTTACACAGACGTGTCCCTCGTAGAGTCAGTGAACTTAGCATGAAGTTTAAAAACAACTTGGTCGACCATTTAAAAGCAACACAATTTATCTACTTGTACAAGCAAATGTATAAAGTATTTATTGATAAAGGTTTGTTATGTAAAAAAAAAAAAACTCAGATGTCACGCTGATCAGAAAAGATAATTCAGTTTCATGATGCAGGGTCTTTAAAGTCCAGGGCTTGTTACCATGCCAACAATTTCATGACAGCACATTGTATTTCTGAGCATTTCTTAGATGGGGAAGGCACCTGTGGCGTATTACTATTAGCATAGCAGACAGAGCAAAGATTTCTCATGTGTTTTAGTTGCCATTTCACTCCTTTTCTAGTTTTTTTTTTAATTGACTCTGCTTTCTGTAGCTCGTTCAATGTGTTTCTTTCTTTGAGTCAATGAACCATTAAGTTTTTGCCTATGAATAAAGAGATTTTGACTTGACTGTCTGTTAAAGAGGCCATTTCACACAAATTTCAGGACTTTGTGGTTATTTCTTAAGTATTAACCAGTAATATGAAACATTTTAAACCTAAAGAACGTCAGGAAACACAGATTAACAGATCTTTCAAGCTGTCTGCGTGAAGATTCGTCCAGCTTCGGGCTGCAACTCATTAATGTTAATTATGCGAATTTGGTGGACTCTGAGTTGACGGAGTTGTGACGAAACAGATACTGGCCGTGTGAACTCTGGTGTTATCTCCACCTGCGTAGTTTGAGAGATTAAAACTGAAAGAGAAGTTATTTACGTGTTTTCACACCCACTATGAAGGTAAGAACACCTGTGGAGCTAAAATATTCAACAGAAACCTCAGAAAAAACGTTTTTAATGGAAGGGACTCTTTAACAGCAAAACGTTTCTCAAACTGTTGGTGAAAAAAACATAGTAAAAATAATAATTAGTCAGTAAGAACTCTCCTGATTGCAAATAAATATTATCTGTAACAAAAAAGAAAATAAGAAAAAGAAAACTCACATCAGTGTTAGCTGGATGGAATCAGTAGATAACCTCCCTCTCCTTTCAGAGGCAAAGGAAACCTTCTCCTTTGCAGATATGCACAATGATTTATACTGTTTTGATTATAAGAGATGATTATAAGCCTCAAGATTCCCTGAAATCTTTTATGGAACAGGAAAGAATAAGTCATCTTGTTGATGAAGTAAAAGGTTGGCAGATTACATTTTTGGGGGGCCGCATATGCAGACTAGGCCAAAAGCTTTTATCTTCTTTTCGCACTAAGTGCTGAAAGTATCCAGAATCTGCAGCCTGCCAAGGTGCACACGTTGATTCAGGAACAGAAGAAGAGAGAATGGACAACTTCCACTCTTGGAAAGAAAAGCATGGTATTAAAATTCATTTACTCAAAAGCTGCAGCAAGACAATCTAGTCCCTCTTTATAGTTATCTGTAACTGGTATATAATGCACTAACAGTGATGAACATAAAGAGCATTTTGAAATGTGATCCTGATAGACCAGTTTGAGCCAGTTCCTCTCACTTAGGATCTGGTATGATTCATCTGCTTGGAGACTCATGCTAACTCAACTTAAAACAATTCTGTGCGGCCAGCATGTAATTCTAGTTCACAGTATCTGAATCCGTTCAGTAAAAATAACATCATTAAATGTCAAAATGATTTGAAACAGTTTGGTAATCAGATGACACAGTTAGGCTGGAAAGAAGTCCTTGTTATGTGTGATTTTTTCCCCCAAAAGAGAGTCTGCCATCCTAACGAATTTAAATATTGAATAATTCAAATTTTCCAACAATTTGAAGGGTTAGAAATAAGCTAAAATTATTTTAAATTATTTGTAAGTCATTAAATCCTGTGACAATTTATTAGAGATGTTACATCATAAAATGAATGAATTAATAAATAAACTTAGCTAGTCAAATCAGAACATCTTAACTTATTCTCAAAGAAGAATATGCTACAGAAACGCCACATGCTAATGGTTCAGATACAGTGTTGTAAAATCTGCAGCAATTTGAAAGGTTAAAATGCTGCAGGGTGTGAAAACAAGGGTCAGGAACAACATGTGGAAGAGTGACTTAATGTGTCATAACAGATTTCCTGGGTCAAGAATGAGAAATAACACAAACACAGCTGCATAAACTAATCACAAAGTATTTTAAGAAACATCATAAATACATTTAATTTACTTGAGAACAGGTTAGTGATAACAGCTAGCCACCAAATGTCTTAAATGTTTTACCATAAAGCCTTAAGTTTTCTGTCAGCTGAGAAGACTGAGCAGGATGTTTATGTTAGCAGCCTGCAGTAACATTAACAGCACAACCAGCACCGTGGCAACAAAAAGCTGTTTAAATTTGACCACTTTTACTTATCAAACTGAGAAAATTAGAATTCAAGCCTTATTCAAATAAAACCCTAATGCTTCTGCTGAAGGACAATCTCCTTCGTTACTCTGTGAGCTTTTGTTTGATACCCAGCAGTAAAAAACAAGATAAAAATCCACATATTGCCTAAAGTTCAACATCATCAACAAAGAGGAAAATGGGGTCACGTAGTTTATCAGGTTCTGGTTCCTCTTGGACATCATTTCTTTTGAAGTTTTTTTTCTCTCTCACTTTGTTAAAGTCAGTTCATCATGATGTAGACATTTTCTTCACTGTGCAAAAATCTGATTTATTGCTGTCAGGCCTTTTAGGACCTGATGTCTTTGACATTTAAAAAACTTTATGCAGCGTTCGCTACAGGAGGAGTTTTATTGACCTTAATGGACCTTGATTTTAATTGTTTTAAGAGAGACCCTTCCATTAAAAACTGTTTTTCTGAGGTTTCTGTTGAATATTTTAGCTCCACAGGTGTTCTTACCTTCATAGTGGGTGAAAACAGGTCAACAACTTCTCTTTCAGTTTTAATCTCTCAAACTATGCAGGTGGCGATAAAACCCGAGTTCTCCCAAGTCCAAACGGCCTGTATCTGTTTCATCACAACTCCTTTGTTCGTTAGTATTCATCAGAATATCACACAGTTGAAACCACGCCTAGCATGCTGCTGGCTAAAAGCTGTTAGCATAAGACGTAGCAAACAGGAAGAGACTTGGTGTGCTGTTGCCATGTGCAGCGGGGCAGGAAACAGTATACCATGCTCTCATAGGCTATTTTGTTAGCCAATCAGAGTCCAGCAAATTCAAATAATGAATATGAACGAGCTGCTGACGAAGCCTGACGAAGCAGCCTGATGGAAGGAGCCGGAACCACCCGAATTTTAACGCAGATAGATTGAAAGGTCTGTTAATCAGTGTTTCCTGACATTTTTTAGATATAAAATGTTTCATATTACTGGTTAATACTTAAGAAATAACCACAAAGTCCTGAAACGTGTATGAAATGACCTCTTTAAAGAGAAGCTACTGCATAATCTCATGAAACTATGTGTATAAATATTCCTATTTACAGTCACTTACAATTGATCAAGCATATTTAATACATCCAAACCTTAGAGTAGTGAATAACTTTGCAACCAGGTAGATCTTCAACTCTAACCTGATTCAACAGGGTTAAAAATATGATTGTTATGATTGTCTATTGAAGCCAAGTTCTACTAGAAACTGGTAGGAGTGGAACGTTGATTAGAAGTCTAATTCTTACAGCAGATTAGACGTCTCTCAGACATTTTTGTCCTCACTGGGACATCAAAAAGATTTCTTTAAACACTAAGTTCTGCTAACTCTTGGATTACAGGTAAATGTGAAAGAAGGAGCCCACTGAAGCAATGGGTGGAGTCCAGGTCCTGGATCTGACTCAGTCTGTTGGGTGTCTGATTTTAAGTGAGATCTTGAATCCCAGGTGGAGAGCAGGATGTTCACAGTTCCAGCATCAGGTTTCACATTCATGTCTGTAAGTTGTGGAATAATGCTGCTCGAACTTGTCTGGCTTTCAGTCTCCTAGTACTTTGAATTTAAGCAAGATCTGATCCTTCCACATAAAAATGCCTGTTCTGTACAATCCATTAGTTTCTGGTGA
This sequence comes from Pachypanchax playfairii, assembly GCA_006937955.1. NCBI lineage: Eukaryota > Metazoa > Chordata > Actinopteri > Cyprinodontiformes > Aplocheilidae > Pachypanchax > Pachypanchax playfairii. Next base: position 5,680,983 of record SSNP01000015.1, on the reverse strand, counting down.
CCACACAAACTTTTGATTAGTGAGCTCTGCGAGGGCTACAGTCATCCAGCAATAATTCCTTAGATAGAAATTAGTGAAACCCTTGAATTGATGAAGTTTTTCTTGAATCTCAGTATCCATTTTCACCTGACTGTCAAAAATGTATCTAATGAAGACACATGAAACTCACATAAATTGCCCAAAGGGCTTTTGAAGGCAGTTGTCCATTCCTCTCCCTCCCATATATGCAAACTAAGTACATGTTACACATCTGATTTTGAGAAGATTTGTGCACCATGTAGTAACAAGTGGCAGGTCAATGGAACCATCATGGGGGCAATGAGGTGGCAGAGATAAGGCTCTTTTTTGCATGATTAGGGAAGCAGATCGTGGGGGATTCCTGAGGATCATGGGCACATCTGGGAAGCAGGAAACCACGAGAGCCTGAGCACCATCACAAGGTGCAACAAGGTACTGTTCACTTCTGTACCCGAGAGACGGAAAGCACAAATAATTGAAAAGAAAAAGGAAAAATGTTGATAAGTTTCAACAGGAAATCAATGGAATCTGACACAGATTCTGTCTAATAACGCAAATTAATAAAGGTTAAAAAGTTCTTTCTAAGATTTTAGGAATCCACTTTTCTTTAAAAATATATCACGAAAGTAGGGTATAAATTGTTTGTAATCTTTTCACAGAACAGATCTGAACTATCCTTTACATTTTTATACCATCCTCCAAATTACTGAAAATAATTGCACCATTTTCTTTATTTTATCATTTTGATAAACTCTCCAGTCTTCAAATGAAAATCTGTGGGACATCATTGTACTTCCATGTCACTCTGACTTTCTATCCTCACCTCACTGCAGCCAGAAAACTGTAAAGTACCCACAAGTAAATGTCTCTTTAAAGTTATTATAATTGCAATTAACTCCAGAAATGACTTTGCACCTCTCATTCAGAAGGAGCAAAGACTGTCTGGACCAGCTCTAATTGTACAGCTGAGGCCAAGCTCAATTAAAATCTCAGGTCAAAACAAATGAAATCTCATCATTTTCCTTCACTACAGTGACTTGCAACATATAAACACAAAGAAAGAACGAAAAAATGTTCGGCAGTGATCAAGTCGAGGTTAATTAAAGGGGTCTTAATGAAGCATCAGTGGAGGTTATTAAAGCAGCAGCAGGGATCATAAAGCAGCAGCAGCAGATAGTAGAGGTTACGATAAAAGGCCCTCTGTCTCTGCTGGACCAGTATATCAATATGTTGTTGTTGATCAATGCTGTTTTTTCCCTCATTTAACACCTGTGGATAACATGGAAACACCTTCATCTGTAGCCTCTGCACACCAACAATAAAAAAGATAAAGCTATCTTGACAGCAACTGCTGGAGACCTTTAAAATTTGGTATGGTTAAACACCGCTGCCTGCAGGGGGCTGTTACTTTATTCTTCATCTGCTTTCTTAGTGTTTGGTAATTATAAGCAGAGGAATGTGTCATAATGACACCAGAAAGAGTGCGCAATCTGGTGACAGACTAATTAGCAGTGATCTAGGTGAAATGCTAGCTGTGTTAGCGCGTTTAGAGGTGTCGGTGGGTGATGCGCACAGTTTGAGGGAGCAGTCTGACAGCTGCTTTGCCTCGTGCTTAAAACTAATTTAAAACCAGAACGACACACAAAGTTGAACAGAGAATACAAACTAGTCTTGTTAACATGGTGGCTGCGAAAATGAGCAAACAAATCTATTAAATGCAAACTCGTATCAAACAAGATTCGAAGAAAAACAAAGATTAAAAACAATGGAAAATGTGTTTGTAGTCCTTGAGTTTGTGAGACAAACTGAGATCTTTCATCAGACAACCGCCCACTTTCCTGTAGCATATCCCAAAGTACCCTGGAAGCTGGAGGAGTCCCAAGTAACATGCTGTCAATGCGTGTCTTATGTTCTGGATGTGGGTGTGTTATGAGCTTTTTTGTCTGACTGATTCATTAGCGTCTGTGATAACCACATTATACTGACAAGCAAATCCCTCTCACTTCATTTCAATAATGTCTGAGTAGTAAAATGTTGAAGTGAAATGCCATAAAAGCTGAAGGAACAGACAGCTATTCATATCCTCATACATGTATTATAAAAACAATGACATGAGCAAATTTTACAAATCTTTTTCCGACAATAAATGCACAATGTTGAGTCAAGGTAACTGTTAAACTCCTAAAATAAATGTTATCTAATGATAAAGTATTTAAGGCTTGTTCTCCGTGGATTGATAAGATTAAATAAAAGTGTATATGCTTATTTTACTTCTTCATTTTTTCCATCAACTTGAGCCTCACACAACGTTAACATGATCAGATACATGATGAGATAACTCTGATGCATTTTATTTTGCAGCTTTTATCAAATAAACAGGATCAATATGAGAAAATTTGGAGAGAGTAAAGTGAAAATAGATTTATATAAGAACATGTTTGAGAAGGGATGTTAAAAACACATAAAGGCAGATGTTTAGAAATGGAATGTGACGCATGGAAAGTATTATATCTCCTGTTTTATTGTCTTCCTAAAACTCACTTCTGATTGGATAATGAGTTTGTTGTGATGTAAATACAAATTTACCAGAACATGGTCTTGGAAGGATCTACCTGAGGTCTTGCTGGTTATGTGCGAAACCTTTGTGGTGAAGACATGTCAGTGTTCCGGGATCCAGGGGCGTGTCCAGAGGGGTGGTCCAGGGGGACACGGGCCACCCCAGGTGCCACCCCCAAGTTGAGACAATCCAATTCAATCAATCCTTTTACATTAACCCTGTAAGACCCAACTTGTTAAAAAATAGCCAGAAAATTCTGATTATTTGGAACTGGGATGTTTACGAAGCCTTAGAACAAAATTCACAAACGTTTTTTGCTGTATCATGTTATTTATAATAGATTTTTTGTATCACATTTATTACATTGGCTGTTTACGGTTTAATTGTAATATAAAAAATGAGTTAATAATAATGCATTCATCCATATAATAATGATGATTTAACCTGAAAAAAAAGGCAAGTGGATCATTAACTGGGAGCAACCACGTTAGAAATGATCAAAACTATGTAGAAAATATGATACAAGGGGCATTATAGGGTTAATGAAAGAAAATGATTAATGAAAGTGTGGATTAGAATTGTGCTTTGACTGATTTTTATTTCATTTTGGTTTATGATAGCCACTTAAATTATGATAAATGATCTATAATTCTGTAAAAACTATTTTTTAAGGTTATGAGCCCATTTACATGTGACACCCTTTTGGAAATCTGTGCCCCTACCTGGCCACCAACAAAGATTTTCTAGACACTCCTCTGCCGGGATCCTGGGTTTTCATGAAATGGGGCCCACACACACGCTGGAATGTTGATGGAGAATCAGGTCACTGTTCAGGTTCTGGGAATGATATACATGTAAATGTATCTTTAAGGGAATGAGCTCCAGGTGAGTATGAGGAGGATTAAGGAGAGCTTTTCTTCTTGTTGCATCATAACTTTCACACTGAAGGAGGTTTTCCAATTTATTGCAATTCAGCTACATTTCTATGTTAATAAAAGTTAAGATCATGGAGTCAGCGTCATGTGTGGAGGACGCCATAAAGCCCTTTGGTACAAAGACATTACAAATATATGTATTTAAAATGTATAAAAATATAAAAACTATATCAAACTGTTATTAAATTGTGTTTAAAACACTGGACATCAGATCCAAGTGGACTCTGTAATCCCAGTTTTAAATAAACATGAAAATCAACAACTTTTACGTCACGTGCTAAACTACATCTACTAGATGTTTTGATATTTTCTGACAGCGCTGTTGAATTTCAAGCATCTATTCTGCATTGATGTTGCCTCCCACCTCATTTCCAAACCAGTGCAATCACAATTGTATCAAACAAGAAATGCGTATTTGTTTACTGTAATTTTAGAAAGCACAATAGAAAAGACCAGATTTGTTTCTGAGAAGAAATAGTATTTATTTATTCAAACAGTATTTTATAAGGCCATTTTGAAAACAATGGTCTTATTTTTCTCAGAAACTTTTAGAATTTTGAAAGACAGTTTTAAAAAAAATTCTAATTACATTTCATATTAGGATTAAATAGAAATGCTCAACTCATTTGAAAGACTAAAGAGCTTGTTTATTAATACAACTTTTCCCCTTTTAACAATAATTTTGTAGAGTTTGAAACAGGAATAATAATCTCGAATTAGTGTCATTAGAACAGTTTAATACAAATAATAAATATATAGTGTAAACATGAACAAATCACCCCTTCATATCCCGTCAAAATAATAATAAAAAAAAAACAGAATCATGTGACTTTAACTCCTCCTTTGGATAAATTAACCTCCGCACCCTTTCACAGAAGCATGATCATCTAATAAAGAATACATTTAATTTTCATAAAAGAATTATTTACTTAAGCTTCCTAACAAATGTGACCATGTTTACAAATTAAGAGTTTAGCACATAAGTGAAAATTAGGTACTTAATGGCTACATATATGAGGACTGTTCAGCTCACCATATAAGCCGTCTAATTGATTATTAGAAAATATTTAATGAGGTAGTTAAGTGTCTGTGAGCTGTGAATGCAAATTCATTCCTTCTAAAATACCGTTTTACTTGGAAATATTGCAAATAAAGAAAGAAAGAAGCAGAGCTGTTGTTTTATTATGTGAAATATACTGTAAGGGTGATTTATTATAAAAAAAAAGTAATTTCCTTGAAACAGTGTATGTTTTTATTATTAATGATCAAGAAGCTTTAGTTGCACACGTGACTATTGAAGCGCTCGTATGAAGAACATAATAAAACAAATGAACTGTAGAATCTCACAACCATTTTCTTATAGGAGCTATTTAGGTTTTTCCCTTCAGCAGTGCGTGATTGTACTACAGGCTTGATATTTAATAATAATAATAATAATAATAATAATAATAATAATAATAATAATAATAATAATAATAATAATAATAATAGATTTGTATCTTGCTTTTTGAGACAGTCTGTCAGAGACAAGCCTGTTATTTTGCACCATCGGTTCCTCTGACACCACCAACATACATAGACAAGGTGGGTGGTGTGCCTTGCCCAAGGACACTAGGTGTAAATCACCAACCCTCGGATTATTGGATGACCTGCTTTACCTGTGGAACAACTGCTGCCCAAACGGCCACTGGGTACAAATTAAGAGCCATTTGCCTCCATAGCCATAGATTTAGTGAAGCCGTTACCGCAAATGCGTTTGCTGATTTACTGTCGTTGGGGGCACAACTTTCTTTATATAGAATTATTAACAGTAACTGCAGCTGATCGAATAGTATCCTAGTGAATTCCCACATAATGGAGACAATCACCATCACATGAAATACATTTATTTAATATAGATTGAGTGGTGATCTCTCCAGGGTATAACCTGATCTGGTGCACAATGACTGCTGGTGGTAGGAACAAGCCTGCGACCCTTAGAAGGACCAAACAGCTATAGAACATGGATTAGTTGGTCATATTGAAAAGTCAAACTTGTGAAATTATTCTTAAAATAAATAAAGGTTTATTAATAACTTTCAAGGATTTTAAAATTATTGTGCATTTGTAGTTTTGGGTAAAGAACACACTCAAAGGGCTGTTGGATCAAGCTGACTTATAGTTTTATTTTCTGTTGGTAGAAAATAGATTTATTGTCAAATTTCATGACAATAACTTTAAATATTGATGCCTGATGCCTCTTGGAAGAACTTTTCCTTGACAGTTTTCATCCATGTCATCTTGAGTTTGGAGTGTTGATGCTTCACATCAGCTGCAGCAGAATTTCACCCGTTAGTTACAGATTTTAGGTTTTATTATAGGCTAGTCGTCATGTTACAGAATACTTACGATTTAGCCCTAATTTATATTTATGTAATTGAAGCTATTCCAACTTGAAAACATCATTAACACACTAAAAATGAGCTGTAAAAAAATCAAACTATTATATTATTACAACTAAAAGAATATGACACAAATTTTTAGGATCCTTCTTTGTCAGTAGGTATGTCAATATTCTACAAATTATAGTATTTTAACAGTCATGCGACATGAAACTAGACATTAATACAACTGTTTAAAGATTGACCCCATAATAAATGGTGATTTTTCTCTTATAAAATTTCACAGAAAGGTTTAATTTCAGAATAATTATGTGTAAAAGATTATAATATAAAGCATCCTCTTTCCCAGGTATTACTGATTTTATTCAGGTTCTGTTTCCTGACCTCATGATTTTTCTGCAAGTACATATAGCGCCCATATGTTCATTCAGCGTGTGTCCGTCACTGCTGCTGAGGCCAAGCTCTAACTGATGTGGTAATGTGCTGTGGTCCAGCTTTTTTCTGAGTATCCAAACTAATTAATCATTTAAAAGTATTCCAAAAGGCTGGGATAACCTGCAAGGGCCACTTTCTGCTGAAAGTAAACTTTAGTATGTGTAAATGCAGCTACTCCCTCAAAGTCCTCAGGAGATTCCAGGAATAACTTCATAGCTTTTATTCCGTTACTCGGCCTTAGATTTGTATTTTTCTTAGAATGTATAGAGAAAAACTGAGAAAATTAAAATATCTGATGAAGAATTTGTCAATTAAAAGGTCAAGTTCTCTGAAGAGGGAATTTACATATTAACTGACCTTTTGTGTGAGCTGTGCAGGTAAAAAAAAAACGGTTGCCAGATTAATGTATATTAGTGCAATAATTTTAGTAGAATATACCACTAAAAGGGTGAGTTTAGATCTTTTAAAGTGGGACTCTATGGTAAAGTTCAACTGTAAATATCTTACCTGTTTTAGAAAGCTCTTTGAGTGACCTCAGTTCTGAGAAACAGAGTTTAGCTCTGATCAGACTTACAAGTAAATCAAGTCACAGCAGGGTCAGTTTAAAGTTTGACCTTAAAACAACTTTAAACTCCAACGTTTCACAGCAGTTCATGAAAACACTGATTTATAAATGTTTACACCTTCATAACTTTTGCAATACATAGATATTTACATCTAATTCTGTGGTTAATTAAACCAAACATTAAGAGCTAGTTTTCTATAGGGCGTCCAGTTCAGCGTGCGGCTCTGCTGGTAAGAATTTCACAATATTTGATAAAAAAAAACTGCAATGAGAAACTGAGAGTGATGGAAACATTTACAAAATATATTTCACATGAGCCACTATGTTTGTTTGTTTTTATTGCTGTTGTTTTAAACCACCGTGTGACCCTGCAGGAACAAGTGGGAGATGGAGAATGGATGTTGTTTTATGACAGCAGTGATCCAATTTGTAACTGAACCTGTTTAGACAAGCAGTTAGTTCTCCTTGAGTCCAGTCCAAAACTAAAGTACTTCAACATTATAACAAAGCAGCCAAACAGACTTGTGTTTTAATGAGGATGCCGAGCAATAGGCTGCTTTTTAACATAATACAAAAATCATGATCTGATTTAATGCTGCACATGGGACGAGTACATAACAGAGGCTTCTTTACTGAGGAAAAACAAACATACAGATGCAATCTTTTAGTTAACAGCTGAATGGCTAGTGTTTCTTTAACACTCCTTACCACTCACAAATTATACATTTAACAATAAATGCAAAATTTACTGCAGAATAATATCTAAAAAAACGTAGAATAGTCATTGTTCTATAATTTTTTTCAGGGTTGCATTTACCTAAACTGCAAGACAATAGAGATGAAGCTAGCTAATACTGACTTTATTAAAACCTTGTGTGTGCAGAATAAATTGCTTCTCTGTAAAAAATAAAACTTGTTTAGGTGAAATTTTGCCATTGAATTAACAATAGCCAATAAAACCAGGTGAAGTCGGTGTTACTTCTGGTGAACATTAAAATTCCTAGTTAAGAATAGAAGGAAAGATTATAATGTCCTGATCTTTGTCCTCTATAAATGACTGAAAAAAAAAAACATATTTGCTATATATCATATGTAGAGTTATATAGACAGGGGTGCACATAATATTTTTGGCCTAGTTCTCAGAAGAGAACCTAGGGTTGTTGCTTGGTCCTCACATTTTTAAATGTGTCTCGCTGTGTCTCTTCCAAGCTCCTCTGCTTTGTTTTTGGTTTCATCAAGCTTTAAATTCAGTCTGTTTACTTTACCTGGCTCTATATTTGTTTCAATACAAATCCTTTAATTGTTGAAAAAATCAAGAGAAACCAGTAAAATATAAAATTACTGGTAAAAAAAAAACCTTCAGAGTTCAGGTTGGATTGTTTACAGGTTTGATTGTTCACTTTAATCTACATTTAACAGTTTGGTGTTGAAATTTATTAGTCAGCTGTTGGAGCTTCTGTCATTTACTGTAACTGTTTTTTGTTTTGAAATGATGAGGATGTTTGTAATGTGATGCAGTCAGATAAAAAGATACACTGGACAGTTATGGGGCATTGACTGCATATCCCATAGTGCTTTGCGCGCATTCAAAATGGCGCGGATCACAGACAAATACGCTGATACTGTTGATTAAAACAGGTGGTTTTCTGTATTTTATAGCACAAAAAGGTAGTTCTACATGTCTGTGCCACGATGGTCTATTTGTCTTATTCAGTGAATGTTTTCAGTTTTGACGCGATGCAGAATCCTGCAGTCAGCTGCACTGATCTGACTGACTGAAAATCCGTCACACTGGCAAACTGATACACAGAGACAGAGAGAGACGCAGCATCAGCTGATCAGCTGGAACTTCGGCGCTCTGGCTGAGAAACATATCAGTCAAACAAAAGAAGTCAACGGGATTCTTCATTTATTTGACAATGAACCGCCTCTAATTAACCTCAAAATTCACGCAGCTCAGCCAAACCAATGTTAAGTACGCAAACGCGTGTTGCAACTTTTCATCTGGTGCATTTTATATTTTGACAGTGTGTGCGGACCTGCAAACCACTTATGTGCACCTCTGAATATAGTTTATTTTTAAAAAGGAAAGTTTATTTTTGTTGTTGTTTTTTTATTCTCATGATGCTCATGCAGTCCCCCCCAAAGACTGGAATTCATTCATTCATTCATTCATTCATTCATTCATTCATTCATTCATTCATTCATTCATTCATAACCCTAAAAAATGTTTTGAATATTTTGTTAAATTTTTATAAAATATGGAATTCAGGAAGCAATTAAAAACTGTCATTAACTTTGTATATCGGGCTGCACAGTGCTGCAGTTGTTGCTTTGCAGTGAGAAGGTCCTGGGTTCGAATCCGGGCTGGGACCTTTCTGCATGGAGTTTGCATGTTCTCTCCGTGCATGCGTGGGTTTTCTCCGGGGACTCCAGTTTCCTTCCACAGTCCAAAAACATGCAAGAAGTTAACTGGTGAGTCTTAATCATCCCTAGATGTGAGTGTGTGTGAGTGGTTATTTGTCTATGTGTGGCCCTGCGATGGACTGGCAACCTGTCCAGGGTGTCCCCCGCCTCTCGCCCAGAGACCGCTGGAGATCAGCACCAGCTCCCTGCGACCCTGAACAGGAAGAAGCAGGTTCAGAAAATGAATGGATGAAACTTTGTGTATCTTTAATTAAAAAAAAACAAATCCTAAGAGCAGGATATTCATTCATTGATCAGTCCTTCTTTAAGGAGTCTTAAAAAAAACCCAAATCTGTTTTTTTCTAAAAGACGTAATACATACAGTTCTATAGTTCAAATGTTTTAACACTGTGATGTTAGTCAGTATTTGAGCTTTTGTCCACATCAGTAATAAAAGCCTTTTTAACCTCAAACAAAACAAACAGCATGAGGAAAAAGCTGCCGGCGTTATTTGGTATACAGACGCACAACTAGTTGTAACCAGGGCAGGTTTCAAAATAGAGGTTCAATCACTAATGGAAAAAAAAAATTACATGCTAAATGTGTGGGGGAGCAGGTGCACTATGTTTGACCACAAACAATTACAATAATGGGCAGCACGGTCATGTTCACGTCATGCAGCCGATTCTAAAGCGAATATAGCAGCAGCCTTTTTGTTGCTGGAGGAGACTGTCAACACTGAGAAGAAGTTTGCTTCATTGTCTTCCACTGCGGGGCATTTTGACTCACAATGATCATTCATTTCAGTGAATGCATATAGTTTGCTTTGCCGTGTCATTAGAAGCTGTCACAACACAAAACAGCTGCTGAAATTTAAACCCCGCCTCAAGGGGACAATCATGTTTTGTGGAAATGTGCACCTACACAGACATACTGTCAATTTCCTCACCGTGTAAGTTAGCTTAAGAATTCCTGAATCCAATAAACAGTAAGGGCTGAAAATATTTGTATTGCTTTTGAAACTGCAGATGGTTTATGCTGTTCTAAAGCAGTGGTTTCTAAACCTTTCAGCCTTTGACCCTTAAAATAGCAAAGATTTGCAGCCACAAATATTTTATGTTAATACATATAATGTTTTTTTTTTTATTCACACTGCATTTCATAACTTTATATATAATATAAAGTCAATCTGTTCTTAACAGAGGATGAGGATAAGGACATTACAATATTTATTTTTATCAGTATATGCCATCAATAACTAGTTTTAGTTGATTTCTTTTGGATTAAAAGAACAGTGGAATTAACAAACATGCTATTTTGGTAGTTTTTGTTAGCTTGTGTCTTGGGTTAAATGTACTCAGATGGGAGTAAAAATTTCAGTCAAAATTAAAAGCAAATCCTTATTGTTGCACAGCCTTATAACGACATTACTGGAATAGATAGCTATAGATTTTTCTCTCACGCTCGACTCTGATTGACTTCTACATGACTGAGCATCCCTGTTCAGGACATAATTTCCACACAGGTGTCAATATACTCAGAATATCTCTGCTTTCTATCTGATTAAGTGGTGAGGAAATGTGAGATGCAGGCAGGTCCTGTTATTGTTCATGTAGATCATTCACAACCTGCTTTGAGACTTCAGAACCAAACTGATGCTTTTCAACTCAAGATGTTTGTGTCCCTGTTTTGTAACTACTTGACAGGATTTGTGGGGAATCGGTTGCAGTAAGGTTCAGTTGCCTTTCTTGAAAAAAAAAAAAACTATTTGGAACACAACCCTAATTCCAAAAATGTTGTAACATGGAAATAAAAAACTGAATTGTAATATCTGCAAATCTAATTAAACCATATTTTTCCTAACAGAACATAAATAACATCAAATGTACTCAAGAAATAAATAAATAACTCAATATTCAGATTCCATGTGATTCTCTGAATCTCTGGATGATATTTTTTCACTCTAGATGGTGGGATACTACTACTACTACTACTACTGTCATTTAGCAGACGCTTTTATCCAAAGCGACTTACATTGAGAGAACATACAAGCAAGAAATCAAAGAGAAGGAAACAATATAAGGAGGCGGACTGTTTGGAGTCCAGTTTAATTCCGACGCTGATACATCAAGTGTATATATATATATATATTTTTTTTTTTTGTAGAGATAAACTCCCAAATCGCTATCATAAATCAATTCCTCATTAAGACTGAAAGTGTTCTTTAAAGAGGTGAGTCTTAAGTCTGCTCTTAAAAGTAGGTGCCGACTCTGAGGATTGGACCGAGATCTTAAAAGTCTTTACAATTTTACATTGAGAAACATTTTTCTCAAAAATTTTCTACATTTTTTTCTACCATTTTTGGTGAACCTTTGCCAATCTTTACATCTTAGAGGCTCTGCCTCTCTGAAATGCCTTTTTGTACTCAGTCACATTATGGATCTATTTTCCACTAACCTCATTATCCTAATGTTCCTCCAGTCATTTTTGAATTGTGCCCTATTACTTTTCAACACTTTTGTTCCAACTTTTTGGAGATGTCTTGTTGCCATCAAATATTTATATCATATTTATAATATAATATTTATAGTATTTATTTAATTATTACATAATTTATATACTTTCTGTGAAATAGTAAAACATCTCAGTTTCAACACCCTATATGTTTTTATGTTCTTTTGGGAATAAATTATGGGTTTACGAACTTTTTATTTACATTTTACATGGTGTCCTAAATTCTCTAAAATTGAGGTTCTATTTCCATTTAGAAGGTATAAATAAGTAAATATGAATTGAATTTGAAAAAAGTAAAGAGAATGTTTTACAGCAGTAATTGTCATTAATAAATTTGATGACGTCACCTTGAGCTCATGACTTAGCTATTATTTTGAGATTGCAGTGTTAATTTTATTCTGTTATCTTTAGAAAATAGATTTTGTATTCTCAAGATTATTAAATCTTATCTGAAGACAGCAGGAACCAAAATCGTAAGATATTTATGGTTCTTCTTTGTGTTTTATAGAAATATTCGGCCTTATAGTTGCCTGTAGAACAACAGTATTTATTGTGAAACGGTTGTTTGCTTTTTAAAGTCAGAATAAATAAATACATTAACCTGTTATCCCAAGAAACCAAGCTTCATTATCTCAAAAATTAGTTTGTAAGCATGTCATCTCTTGACTCTTGTACTTTTGTATAGAAGCATTGACCCACCTTATGGTGCGTTTTGGTTATTTCACATATGATTTGATGTTAATTAATCTGGATGATGCATAAGCTGTGTTTGACTTGGCATGCTCGGATAATGATCAGTCCCTTTGCATTTATGATAAACTATTCTACACATTCCCACAGTACGGTGTCCATATTAGGACATCCTCAGAAATACAACTTCATTTTTTTAGGCAAAACAGCCTCAGACATCAGACTTTACATCAAAAAGTATCAGATCTCAGGAAAACATCTGAATAAACGGCGTCACACCAAATGAAATCAGGAAAAACTGTGTCAGATAAAATGACATCAGAGCAAACGGACTCAGATAGATAGATAGATAGATAGATAGATAGATAGATAGATAGATAGATAGATAGATAGATAGATAGATAGATAGATAGATAGATAGTAAATCATATTTGCAGTTTTGCTCATTAATACGGGTCAGCCTTCGGCGATTCCGGTTCTGCAAAGAGCGTTCACAAACACCAACTGTTGGTTAATGCATCATTTATAAGTTACACTGGGTGTAAAGGGAAAAATATTCAAATACTGTTATTTATGTAGATAAACAGTTTATTTGCGATGCAGCTCTTTACAAAAAAAAAAAAAAATCTAAATTAATTACAGTAAGGTTCAAACAAGAAATTTAAAGTGACATGTCTGTTGAAAGGAAGTTGAAGCCATTTTTCTGCTGCAGTGTTATTAAAGGCAACTGCTCTATCTACTCAAAAAAGATCAAATATTTGTCACGATTCCATGCATCATATAGTGTAAATCCATCAGATGACTTGTGTGTTTGTTTCTAATGTGATATCATCAGTGAGAGAAAACAAAATACTTTAGGGGTTTTGATTACAGGTGATAAAGAAAAAATGACAAGGGTTAGTGTTAGAACAGATCGCAGACAGTAAATGAATCCTTAAGAATAAAAATGACTAATAATTGTCTACTTAATGTAACTTAAACTGTAACAAATTGTCCCATTGATGTCAATGTAGTCTACACTTTTCCAAAGCGCACCAGCTGTCTTATAATAAATGTAGTTTAATGACACACAACTACAAAGACATAAAAATATTTTTTCAGGACACCATGCCAAGTCTGAATGCCAACTTGAGCTTCTGCATAACTGCCCCAAAATATCAGAGAATAAAATGTTTTAGTGTTTAGAGGAACGTTGTGATTGCTGCTAATAAAAGACTCATTAAATGATGTGATATTTGAATGGGTTTTGGTGTGGTGGTCTTCCAGGACTGGAGAAGACAGGATGGCACTTGTCCTGGTTTGTCCTGTAGATGACTGATAATGTTCAAAAGAGGTGGTTACCATGGCATTTGCTCAGGTGTTTCCTCCATTTTTTTTACTTTACCAATGGTAAATGGGCCAGGTCACTGAAAGCTGGGTCACTTTAACCTCCCTTTTGTCTGACACAGAAATTAAAATCTCAGGGCTCGAGCAGTGACACCATGAACTCAGCAAAAATTATTTATTTAAAGATGCAGTAGCTTTGTAGGAAATCAGGTTGGTCACAAATGAGGGAATACATGACTATTGTTTGAAATATGCAAATAGGGTTTGAATATTGTGTTGATAAACTGTAAAAATCTCAGTAAAACAATGTTGAAAAATATATTTTAAATTTCTATTCATCAAAACTGATAAAGTGTTGTGCAGCACTGACAGAACAACTAAAATCCAATCTTAAACTTCAACCATCAAGTCGCACATCTTAATGCATTATTGAGAACTCAGGTCAGTTGAACACCATATACTGCATTGGGGGGGGGGGGGGTCTCTAATGGACTGTTTGGGCCTTTGATTCATACATTCTGTGAGTGCACAGGATAAATATTTAAACACTTGCAAAAAACAACATGTTTAGCTAGTCCTGTTCTGAATCATATGACATCACGTAAGTCTATCCCGTATGATATATTTCCATTTTTTTGTCCATGTTCCTGTATTTGATGAACGTGTGTCAGCTGCATTCTGTGGCTTCAACCTGACAGTGTACACCTAGACTATAAATCAAAAATTTCCTCTGAAAAAATGATGCAAAAACAGATGTGCGCTCCTAAGATTAAGAACTTTTAAATACCACATTGAGTTAATGAACATAAAAGAAGGTAGAATATCTCCCTTCTGCTCGCTGATGCACATTGTGGATCTACTGTTCTTTATTACATCTTCAGCAGAAACACAATGTCTATGCTTGACTTACATTTTATGGAAAATAACAAAATTATTCATGCCCACTGCAATTGTCACAATCTGTGGGAAAATCCATGATTCTATACATTCCAAAAATGCATGCTGTTCTAAAGCCTGCTTAATTGGGAACAGCTGTTCTCACCACCCCAACAGGTGAAAAACTGAAACCCTCTGCAGTTGTAGCAGCAGGGCTAAACAAAGGAGCTCAATAAGGACTTGTGGCTGAGTATTTTGGCTGCTACAACGCCATATCTAAACATATTCCAGTTCCAGAAATCACAAAGTATTATTAAAAATGTGATTTTTATCTGTGAAATGTGCTATATAAATAAAGTTTATTATTATTATTATTATTATTATTATTATTATTATTATTATAAAAGCATTATAGAAAATCTCAAATTAAAGGCAACACCTTAACTAGCAAGGCTGATGTTGCAAAGAGATGAGGAAGCTTATGAGGATAACTTCCAAGGCCATCATGATGAATCTGGGTCATGCTGATGGCATCATCTCAAGACAGAAAGTCCAATGGACACCGCATATTGCAGGATCACACAGATGCTGACCGAGGAGCCCACAAATCCAAATAAGGCACACAAAAGCTCACTTGGCCTTTACTAAATCTCATCTGAACAAGAAGATGACTTCTGCTCTTCTGTTTTGTGGTCAGATGGAACAAAGATTGAATTATTTGGCCCCAATCATATAGCCTACAGAATTTATGGAGGGAGCTGTAAATTTAGAGTGATGGCAAGAGGCCTTCTAACCTATAAGACTTAGAACTCATCGCAAAAGATGAATGGTTCAGAAATATCAGTGGAGACATGCAAAAAGCTCATCAGCAGTTAGAAGAAGTGTTTGATTGCTATATTAGCCAATAAAGTCGTTTCCATAGCTTACTGAGAAGGTAATGAATAATTTTGAATGTCCCATCTTTTTGTTTAAATGTGAATATAAATGTGAATTTCTTCCATCGTGATAACCCTCAGAGACCGTCTTTTTATCTTTTGGGAGATGCCTGTGTCATTTCTAATATATAAATATATGAAAAAAAATCTTAATTGAATGAAAAAACTTTTTTTTTCCTCTTTTGATCAATTTGAATTTTTTTTCTGTGGTATATAAAATGACTCTATATAACAGCTAACTGTAGAATTTAGCAGATCAATAAAGATATAAAAATGTTTTTGCTTCAAATAGTTATAATTAAATCCTGGCATTTCTTAAATTCCTGCCAGCTTTCTGGTCAAAATTTTTTAAGATAAGATCATCTCATGTTGAGAAATGGCATGCAGAGTTATTTATTGAGTATATAATGAATATAGATTTATTCAGATATCTGACTGAAACTCGAACATCGAGGACAAACAAGCGCCCTCTAGTGGCTGGTTCCAGAACAGGTTTTACATCCTTCCCCCTGTATGTAAACTGATGGGAGATTATCCTGCTACAAGATACAAAATTACACCTCATGTTATTTGTGTCAGATGATGATTTCTGTTGATAACTTTATGTTCAAATATTCATTTTCCTAAAATCGTTGATTCCAGTTATTTTTGGGTACTTTAACAAACACCATGTTCATGAGATCTCATGTGATCTGTTGCCACTGTGAGTGACTCATCTCTTACCACATGGCATTTTAGTGTAATATCTGTAAAATTGAATTATAGCCAAGTGTGTGCATGCTAACCCTGATTAGCTGTGGTGGCCATTTTAAAAAACATTGAGTCAATAAAATATGTCTAGTGTGGAGATATTTTGCAGACAGATGTGCACGTTGTTTGTCTATCAGCAGCGAGTGATAAATTCAAAGAACACAAAGAATGTTCAGAAACAAAAGGGGGATGCTACCAGATACATTTTTTATCAGATTTTTTAAAAAATCCTTATAATGAAACTAGGAGCTATTTTCAAGAGGCAACAATAGAATAAATAATCCAGCAAATAGTCACCGACCCTGCCCTCCATTAGAAAAACTCTGCTTGTGTGAGAGAACTATTCCCTTTTTAAAAAACACTTCACCTTTCTCACACCTCAAACCACCTAAAACATACCTCATTAAACACAAAGTTGACACATTGTGTTCTGGATTGTAAGTCGCCCCCTAACGTTGTCATCCAATCCATTAAGCGGTCATTCTTTCTTTTTCTTTCCATTTATCTTCACTTAACCTCCATATGCTCTCTGGAAATCCACTAACACTGAGAGTACCACAAAATCAGCTTTACTGGCTCCTAATGGTGATTCTCTTGAGGATCGTGGTGATCACTGTCTTCTCTCCTCAGAGATTAGTTAACAGCTGAAAATCCGTTTTTGCACATATTACCTGATTAATGGCGGATCACATTTGATTTCAAGGCCATTGTTTTTGTCCCCAAATCTCTTGCTTACAAGACAATAACTAAAGACAAATAAGACCAATCATGCAATGAAATAAGGTTTTAAAACATTCCTGTAAATATTTCTAAAGTTATAGTGCTTTGAGTATTTCAGTAAAAATTATTGCAGGTTTTGTTTTCCTTTTCTGTTAATTTCTGTGTTGTCCATTAAGTTTCCTGTATGTGAAGCCAGTTCTAACTTTACAACTCTTCAGCCTTGTTCTATTGTAATTGAGCCAAAAGTCCAAATGTCAGTCACCAGGCTGACATGACGCCGGCTTACGAAAGCAATCACAGCTATTTCGACGCCACACAGGCAAAAGTAATACAAAAATCTTTCAAAAAGTCTGAAAAGCACTTTATTAGTTTTTTATTTTTGATGGATTTTAAATGTCACCTCTCCATAGCTAAAGGCTCTGCATCTGTGTGAGAAGGAAAACATTTATTTAAACATCTTTTTATAGGCCTCGTTTGGCTTCCAGCCTCTTTCTTGTACAATCTTTTAACTTTTCAGCTTTTAAGTCTTTGTACAGACATTAAAATAAAGACTACAACGTAAAAAAAACTGCACATTAAAGTACACGATTTCTCATCAGTGACCTGTCAGAACAGAGGTCCTGTTGTCTGCCATTAACTGAGCTCTGCCCAACCACCGCTGAATGTTAATGGAGCCGTTCCTGGATCATCAGAGTGTGTGCATTTAATTCACAATCTGCATCTATTGGGGAGGGGGGGGGGGGTTGTGGCTGCATGCATGTATGTGTGCGAGGTGTTGTGAGTTTGTTAATTAGACAGGACACCTTCTGAATGCCAGGCCCGACTGCCACACACTCCGGCTGAGATGTTGCAGCACAGAAGATGCACGCGAGTCTAATGAAGCTGTCATTAATATGCATAATAAAAACTCACGATTAATCTGATCTATACCCCTCAAAACTGATGAGGAACGAGGGTCCTGCTGGGAAGAGCAAGCAGCCTGACTCACGGTCTACATGATCAGCCGCTTCCAATTAAATCACTCAGATCTTCTTGTTAGCGGCGCGGTGAAAACGGCTGCTGCATGCTGCTTACAAAGTAGACTGATCATGTTAAGATGTGACAGCTTATCAACAGGCAAGGCCAATCCAATCCCTCCCACTCAAAAAGGAAGATACTGTGTGCTATAGCAACAAAGTGATGAAGACTTAACACTGAACACCCTGTGGTGACAGTGCGTCAAGATGTGCGCAATGTGCAAAGTCACCAAAGCGTTCAGGGTGCGCACATTAAGACTGACAGAAAACCTCTGGTCACGTTTAGGAGGAGGAAGGCAGGGTGGTCAACACACGGCTTACCTTAAAGACGCGATGCAAGCGCCGGAATTGAGATGATGACGATGACGCTGATGCTGGCCCCGTCCATCTAAAACACGATTCTTCTGCTCTATCCTCTGATTTTTTTTAAACTAGGCCATTTCTTCTCCGAACGCAGTTCTTTCTCAAGAGGGCAACACGTCGCAGGCTCTCGCACGTCAGTACACCTTCTCGGTTTCCGTCTTTCTCCGGCTTTTTCGGAAAAAAAAGAGAAAGCACACCTCATTCTGCCCCCCTCCTCCTCTCATTCCTCTCCGACAACACCCCGCTTCGTTCCTTAGTCACGGATATTTGACTTTTTATAAGGCTGAAATACTGCAGCGAACACAATTTAATAGGAGGGGGGATAGAAGGACTCGCAGAAAAAAATAAATGCGTGACGCGACAGCGTCAAGTCTGTGCGCGTTGCTTCAAAAGTGAACGCAGTGGTGTGTTCGCTTTTCCCCGTATGGCCATGCCGACGGTAATCCAAGGTGGGATATCTGCCCCGCCGCTCAGACAGGGCCTTTAAAACACTTAAAATATGAAAGAGCGCTCCAAAGGCACCCGCGAAATCAGGTGTCCAATCTCCTCTTTACGCGCTTGCGTGGCGCTCTCTCTCTCTCGTGCGCTTCCCCCCTCTCTCTCTCCTCTAGGTATCACTTTGCGTCTGATGCTCTTACGAAAAAATACATTTCAGCCTGACAAACAGAGTGGGCATCCTCCGTTTGGACCTGGTGTTTTAGAACAGCACGATCACAGCATGATGATGCTGCCTGCGCTGAAGCAGACCCCCCCTCTCTGCTTCCGTTTGAAGAGCCCACCTCTCTCTCTCTTTCTCTCTCACCCCCCCGCCCCCCCCTTCCCTCTGACACACACGGTGCGGGCTCATCCACTCGCTTTCAGAACGCACACTTGTTTTTTTTCTCACGGTTGTGCTCGTGGTGCGACGCATCACGCCATCAACAGGAGCTGCGGCTGGAGTGATGAAGTCAGAGAAATAAAAATACCTGCTTTTATGTCTGTTATTTAAATTTTAAGTCTCAATGTATATTTAAAGAATGCCAAATCACAATAGTTGCACCCCCTCCCAACTTCTTTATTGTAATTTTCCTGCTTCAATCGTAATGTCCATCTTGATTTTAACTTCAGTTCGCACTCAAATGGCCACTTGAGGGCAGCGAAAACCAATCAGTCACGTGAGCGATTGATTCTTTGATGATTCTGAGCCCGATAATTACTCTGTTATATTATTCTGTTTTGTTCTCCTGCCAGTCCTCGTGGGAAATCTCTTTGCTTTTAGTTGCCAAATGCGTTCTGTGTTTGTCTTTGAGCAGCTGGATTGATAACATGCAAAAGGGTTTGAATCCGGCAAACTGCTAGAAACACTGTAAGAAATGAGAAATTGACCTTTACTATATTGCACTTTTACAGCAAGCTATACATATTTCTGCCTCTCATTTGTGCACGCTCTGCCACACACCGAAGTGCTCAGCAGCCATCAGGAGCAACTTTGGGTTCAGTCTTTTGCCCAAGGACTCTTCAGCATGTGGACGAGGGGTTTCAGTGATTGAAGAAAATGGAAAAGGGATATAGACAAAGAAAACAAGCTCCTCTCCAAGGATAACTGACTTCGGTTGGGAGTTCTGAGTGTGGAGACAAACCGAGATTAGAGCCAATGGATTGGTCTTTCAGGAGCCAGTAGAGCTGGAGTCCTATGAAGTTGGACCCAAGAGGTTCTTTTCACCTCAGGCTCTCTTGATTCTGCTGGTATAGGAGATGAACCTGAGACAAAGTTAGAGAGAAATCTGATATCCCATTTAGCCTGGGAATCATGTAGGATGTTAGGGCTTTTTACTAAATGTGATATGTTCTGAAAGGATTGGGAGATGGATGGATGGGTATATTTAAAACAGAATGAAAAAGTAGTTTTTCACAGTCATTTGCAGGTTTCACAAAATCCTAAACAAATAAGAACTTCTCAAGTTAGACAGAAAACCCCTAAAATGAAGCTACTGGATGCTATTTTAATATATAGCTATCATTGTTTAGGTGTTACAACATCAGGGTTGGCATCAATAAAGGCAAGTGACTGAAAATTTTTATTTATTTATTTTTTTTCAGTTTAGTCTGTTGTCTAAAATCTTCAGTCAAGACATTTTTCCACTGTGGAATCAATAATGAGACGATGTACATGTCCGTGACATCTTTGTGTGAATTGTCTGTGAACTTGCTGCTTCTGAGTCTGAGGTGCGAGACAATCAGAGGAGCTGCTGTGGATAAAAGGAGCTGTAGGTTTAAATCGTCACAACTCAAGGATGGAAATGTAGAGGAATGACAAAATCTGAGAAATGAGCCCATGATTGGTCTTTTCTGCTGGAGAGGTTTTATTTGTGTATTTGTTAGCCTGAGGCTAATATTAGCAAAAATTGCCCCTGGCTTTGTGTTTTTAGAGTTTTGAACTCCTCAAAGTCACTCACTCAAGCATTTTTATGACCACCGTGTTTTAAATAAACTGTAAAACACAGTCATTTTAATATGTGCCAATAAACTAAAGCTTTCAATTTTCATTATGATAGAACCACATCATAATAACTGCCCTAACATAAGATCATATGTCTAATAAGCCATCTTATTTTTTGAACTTGAAACTACAAAATAAAACAAGTAATGATGAATCAATCTATTGGTAAATTATTTAATTAATTGTTCATGTAAAATGAAAAATAAAACAAATAATTATAAATAATTAAATCACTGAACAGAAACAAACTTTTAAACTAATGAAAGATTTTGGAAATTAAAACTGTATTTCTAAAATGGTTATATTTATCTAATTTCAGTGAACACATGCTTAAAGGGATTTCTCTTTAGAAGCCCTGCAAATTCTTTTAATAATCCAAAGTCAGACATTTCTTTATGAGGGTAAAGGACAGTGTTTTTTTTATTTTATGTAGAGGTGGTATCATAATAAAATCTGGAAATCAGTCAAATCAGTGCACACTAAAATGAAAAGCCACAAGTTTCCCTGAACTGAACCTGAACTATAAGTACAAGAAACCCAGAGGCAATGGTTGGTCATTGTACTTCTGTTCAAGACAAGTTTGTCCATGATGCGCAGTATGTTTGAATGTAAAATGGTTCATCAGTATGTCTGGTAACAGTCTTCTTTGGGTGAAAGGACTATGATGATGTCATAACTGAGTCCTCATGCCATGGACATCTTGGTAAAAAGAGGAGCAGAACTGTCAACTGATCACTACATGGTGGATTCTGAGTTGGATTCTGAGGCAGGGGAGGGTACCGGACAGTGAATCCAAAAGAGAAACAACTGGAAACATATCTGTCTGTTTCTTCAACTTATACATCCAGGAGAGTTTTTCATGTATCTTGGGGGACGTTGAGGACATGGAATTTGAGTGGACTATGTTCATGTCCTCCATTGCTGATGCAAGAGCTACAAGACTGAAGCTGCCAGTCAGCTCCTCCAAATCTGAGGCCATGTTCTTAACCAGAGAGGTAGAATGCTCCTTTCAGGTTGGTAGTAAATCTTTACCACAAGTAGAGTTTAAGTATTTTGTTATCTAGTTCATTGGGGACAGCAGGATGGAACGGGAGATGGACCAACTGATTTGGCCTTTGTCCACAGTGGGGAAGGTTTTGTCTTGTTCTGTTGTTGTGAAGAAGGATCTGAGCTGAAAGACTCCCTTTACAAGGGGCTGAAACAAGCGTCCTCCTCAGGGTGGCTGAACTGAGCCTTAGCAATAAGTTGAGGAACTCCGTCATCCAAGAGGAGCTTGAAGTAGAGCTGCTACTCAATCAAAAGGACTCAGGTGAGGTAATTTGGGCATGTTCTGTGCATTTTCCACTGGGAGGAGTCCCCCAGGCAGACCCAGAACTCACTGGAGGGATGTTTATCCTCTTTGGCCTGGGAATGTCCCAAGATGCCCCAAGAGAAGCTGCAGAGGGTCCCTGGAAGAAGGGATGTTTGGGTTTTCATTCTAACACCTGTTGCCTCCATGACCCGATCTAACAGCTGTATCAAGGTGATTGGTCTGTAACAGGTTGGTCAGTAGGCGGAGTTTCTTGAAGGTTTTTTATTGTCCTGATCCTTTTAATTTACATAAAGACATTTCTGACCATGATTATCAATGTATCAATAATAATAGAATTTTTTTTTCTTGTTATGTTACAAAAGCATGAATCACTGAGCAATTACAACTAAAGTCAGACAGGAGAGAAATCATGAAGAATTAGATTTACCCATGAAATTCACTCCAATGAAATGTTTTGAAACAAATGCCAAAAAGCAAACATGAAATATTGCACTGTTCATCATATTATTTATGTTTGATGAAGATAAGGAGAAAATAAATATTATGAAGACTTATTTTGGTATTTCTTTATTCACTATGGGTTCAACAATATGTCTAAAGTAAATTGTTTTGAACATCAGACTAAATGTGGGCATTTCGTAAAGAAAATTGAATTTAAAATCAGATTCTTGTAAATTACATTGTTTAGCAAACTTTAATTACACAGTTTTTTACAAAGAATTTTATAGCAATTTACACGTGCAAATAATTATAGCACTTCATGGTCACACCTGGGGGGCATTTCCTGCAAAAATATCATTATTTCTAAGATCCACTTAGCATCTGCATAAACTAACTGATTTAGATTTGAACTATTTAAAGATAGCAAAATTAAACTTTGTTCTTGAAGGGCTCAAACTGGTTAGCTTGTCATTTCAGTCAGAATTGTCTCTTTTTCTAAACTGAGGATCTTAAGAATCTTTTAACCCACTTCAAAACATGTAAACGGTCCCTCAGTTCATCTGGTCATTCTGTTCAGACTAAATATGGCTTCTGACTGTAGATCAGGAAAAATTGAAACTTTTCTCAGTAGATTTTAGTTGTAAAATTGAGATGGAAGACATCACAGGACATTATAAGGACGCTGGAGGTTAAAACAAAATAATGTTGTTTAGAGAATCTTGTTTTTCCCTAGTATGATTAAAAGAAGCAACAAAACTAATCGGACCAGACTGGAGTTAAAATGTCAGTGAGTGGGAGTGTTTTCCGTTTTCTTTTTCGCCTGAATGCATCACAGGATTAAGAATTATGCTGGCAAACAGTGGAAAGAGTCTCAGCAGAACTAAACTGGTCTGCAGTCAGCTCTTACTGTAAATCGAGGTTTTTCATGTTGCTGTTGTGCCTTTGAGCAGCAAAACTAGTGGAAGAAAAGGAGATTTTCTTTACTGCTCATGAATTGGAGTGCAGTGTTCAGCGTCTCTGGTCTGTGGATCAAGTGTATTTTAAAGGAAATTGAAACATAAGAATATCAATCTTAAATCTTTGTGTTAATCAGAAAAACGTAATTAAGACAAAGTGAATGATTTATACTGTAAAATGATGCATCCTGTCAAAGAAACAACTAAATATCAACAAAATATATTTGCTAAATTAAAAAAATTAAAAAGCAAAGTCACTGTGAGGAAAAAAAGTGATTTTTAATACACAAAGATCCAACTTTAGAAATAAATATGATGAAACTGTTGGGGAATGGCTCCCTCTGCTGGAGATTTACTGCCTCTGCTTTTCAAAATGATCATTTCAAAGAGTCAAGTCACTGGTTCTGATTGTTGTTCTTGAAATAATTTACAAATACTTTTTTTCTCAACGCTTGCTGTGATTAATGCATGAAGAGGAGTTTAACTGTGTCCTCAGCATGAACAAAAAATGTCCGTGAGGTGTCACTGTTCTGTGAAATGATTTTAAAAAACTTCATGGTTTAAGTATAAAATTTAATGAGTTCTGTAATTTTGTTCCAGACATCTAAAATCCTATTTGTTCCACTGCACAAAATAAAAAAATGAATTTATTCTGGAAAATGTCAAATTGCTGCTTTACACTAAGTGTGGTTGAGGCAGAGCTCCTTTTTTCTTCACATCACACAGGCCTGTTGCCTTGACAACACCACTTGCAATGCTTCTTGGATATGGCCCTGCTGTAAAAAAATAATTGCATAAAAAGTCAGTGTGTCATTCATTAAACCCAGAAATGTCAGAATGGGATCTAAAGAGCTTTAGGATGACTTTATACTCCGAACAATTATCAAGTTTCTGCTTTTCCTGTTTGTCCTTCAAGAAACATTTAAAAATCCGTTCGTATGTCCGTCTGCCCTACCTCAAACTTGGTCCTTGGTATAACACCTATTACTTTTACCTGGACAGCAGTTCAAGATTTCTCTACTATCATTAGCTGCTGTGGGTGTTGACTTTTACTTTCTTTTGAATTTTCACAACTAATTTCTTGTTATATTTGTACAATATCTGTCAAAAAATCTAATTATATCCCTAAAGTTCAGTATATCAGCCATAAAATTACTGCATTATGCCATCTCAGCTGACAACTGTGTGATGAAAATCTTTAAAAAGTGTAAATAAGAAATGATATTCTTTAACTTCCATCTCTTATAATGATCCAGTGTTTTTGACATTCAGTCAGAACAAAGTGATGAGGTCGCTGCTTTGTTTTGTCATAGAGAAGAAGGAGCAGAGCTAAAAAGCAAAGCTCTTGATTTGCTGATCTGTTTATGTTCTGACCCTCATATGAGATCTGGATCCTGACCAACAAAATAAGAGCCCAGTTACAAGCGGGTCAGGCTCAGTCTTAGATATCAGGTGAGGAGCTTGAAGTAGAGCTGCTGTACCTCCACATCAAAAGGAGTCAGCTGAGGTGGTTCGGGGATCTGGTTGATGCATCCTGGATGAATTCCGATGGAGGTTTACTGGGCACATCTCACTGGGAGGAGACTCCCGGGCACATCCAGAATTCACTGGAGGGATTGAATGTTCATTCTGGTCTAGGAACGTCTGTGCATCCCCCAGGAGGAGCTGGAGAGTTTCGATGGATGTGCATTAACATGCTGCTCAGAGAGAAGACATCAACAATGACCTTAGAGAAGGAACTAGTGCTGCACATCACTCTGAGAAGGATTAAAGGTCATTTCCATGTGGAAACATCCCCCTACAGTGAGAAAGATTATTCACAATTAAAAAAACCTCCCTGCAAATTCACAGCAAGGTCAAACTGTTCAAGGCTCAGAGAAACTGTAAAGACCCAGAAGCTCCAGCTCAGACTCTACAGGTCTGAGTTAGCAGGTTAAAGGTTAAAAGACAGAACAGTTAGAAAAAAAACTGAACACACATGACTGATTTGGAAAAGCTGCACGATTTAGTAGTTTTTCCGTAAAAAAGAATCTGGCACCACAACGTTGGTTTATAGAGTTTCACTGGAAAAAATTTTGAAAAAAGACTTCCAGAACATTTTTGGGCAAGATAAGACCAATGTAGAGATGTTTATCCATCATACACTATATCATCACAAACACCTTATATCAGCTGTCAGCACAGTGGACAGTGTAATGTCCCAACCCGGCTCATAGGCCATGACAAAAAGGAGACACACTGCTGTTTATTGTCAAAGATTTGAGTATTTATTAACAAAATAAATAAAAATAGAGGAAAACCACTTAAAAGAAAATTAAGGGCAACCTAAAACTAAACCAACAAATCAGAACACAACCAGGAATCAAGACCCAACTTAACCAAAACCAACCAACCCCTTTGGACTGCCTGTCCCACCCTGAACCAGGACAGCCACCGTGAATGTGGCACAGCTCAGCTTTCTAGACCAGGAGAAATTGGGCCCAGGTGTTCCAAGTCAGTAGCTGATTGACCACGCCCACATCTGGAGAAAATAGAGCAGATGTTATGCAGGTGAACACAGACAGCAGTCGTCACAGTAAGCTTCATCAAAATTGGGTCATTCAACTGGACAATGATCCCTAGTACACAGAACAGCATGTGGTAATGAAGCAAGAGTCCAGACCTCGAAAGGTTGTGGCTGAGCCATAAGAAACATGTGCACGAACAAATACCTGCATGAATCCGTGAACTACTGTACAATGTTGTAGAGAAGAAGGCACCAGCATTTTAACACAGCAGTATAAAACTAATAATGGAATGAAGAAGCTACAAATTATTGTGCAGGTTGAGGAGAAGGACCTAAAAAACATAAACAATAAAAACCCAACTACTGTTTTGCATTAATGTTCTGGAGCTAAAGGTTCAGTGCATGCTTGCATGTTTAATCCCCTAAAGCTTCATTCAGATGTCCATTCAATAAAAAAGTCAAATAATTAAAGGTCATCCCACCCAATCTCCTAGATATGATAACATTTAGAAGTCTGTTTGCAAAGAAACGTGACTGGAATGATAATTCACTCCCTCTTTTAACTCCCATTTAGTCATTCTCCCTCGCACGTTTCGTTTTTTTCTCCTTCTCACACATCCCTCCAACCCCCACCCCTAAAAGGAACACTTTACAGTCTCTGTATCATAGCTATGTCTTTAATAGGATGAGGGAAATCACGTTAAAGGATTTAAAACCTCTGCAGTGAGAAGCTGTAGCTCTGCCAAGCTGACTCTCTCTGCCGTTCAGTTTCTCATTCTGTGATTCTCCCCTCAAACACTCTTTTCTGCTCTGAACTACTTAGCGTTAGCTAGCACTGTTTAAATCCTCAGATCCCGACTAACAGAGGCCCCGGCAATGACAAAGCAAAGGAACAAAACAGTAATAATAATTAATGATTGACAGTACGTAAGTGTGTTTTTATTGACAAAACAAGTTAAACATTATAGAGTGGTAGAAGTCTCTGGATGGTGTGAAACAAGATTCAATACTTATGAGCAAATCTCAAAGATTTACCAGTTTTTGGAGGAAGGGGAAGTAAAAAAAAAAAAAATCCAGAGAATCATCATTGTATTCAAATTTGTAAAACACCATTTGGATCAGCTGTAAAAAAAAAAAAGCAGTCTTAATTAAATACGGGTGATGAGATTGTTAATGCAGCATAATGTTCTAAGAGGAGCTTTAGGTTACACTTCATGGCTATTTCAGCATGATACAGACTGAAAACAGGTTATGTAGGTCAATACATTCAATGAAGTGGATGCAATGTCTCAAATAAATTAACTCTTTATGTCATAAAGTTAAATATGTTTTAATTGACACAGTAAATTGTCAATAAACATTTTGAGTCAGGATTATATTTCTTACATTTTTTGTATCATCCTGTGAGTGTAGCGTTCAGTGAACTGTAAAATCCATCCTGTAGGTGAATGAAAGAATGAGTCAGTTATCGATTCAAGGGATGCCCTTGCTGTGTTCTTCAAGGATGCAGCAAGACCGAGAGATTCGTTGTCATTTCCCGTACAGCAGGAGGTGCTGGCTGACTACGCATTGCTTCCTTCATCTCGCTCTAATCCACAGCAGCTCTGCGAGTGGGAGATAGTCACGGTTCTGTGGGTAAGACTATCAGGGAGGAGAGAGAAACCAGGATAGAAAGGGAAAGATGGGGAGGACACAGAGAGAGCAGTGAGGTAAATGGTGCTTTATGGGGTGTTAAGATGAGGAGTACAGGTGTATGAAGGTGTTTCAAGTACGTAAATAGAAGTGTGTGCATGTGCTTTAGTTAGACGAGTGCTCCTAAAGGACACAGTTCCCTTTAGCAGAGACACTTTTCTTCTCAGTGGCAGCCTCTCTTCTCTTTTTTCTTACTTTTTCTCTTTCATCCCTCCCTCTTGTTCTCTGTTTTCTTGTTACAAATCTGAAAACCCTCCTTATGCTGTTCTCTCCCCGAGGTCTCTGTCTCTTGGAGTCACAGGTGAAAATTTGAGGGGTATAATTTCCAACAATCAGCAGATTCTGGTCTTCAGCATGGCAGCCACTCCTTTCTCGCCCTTCTGCCGCCATCCCACCACCACCTCTTCTCCCTTGAATCCTCAGTGTGGCTGGGGGCCGAGGAAACGTCCCCTCACGTCAGGTCAGTTGAACTTTTATTAGCAGGGGAAGAACAAACCAACAAGAGTAGGAGTCTTGGTCTGAAGTGTGTGAAGAAATGAATTAAAACTATGGAAGGAAGAAAGTGCAGAAAGAAGGAGAATGATGAGGAGGAAGAGGAACATCAGTGACGTAAAGGACACACATATACACGAATTTGCAGATCACACACTGAACCAATCTGCCATGGATAAGAAGATTATGCCTCTGAGTTTCCTGGAATGTTCTCTGCTGTACCCCCCCCACTACCCCCACCCATCCCCCACATACACTAAACAACTGTCTCTGTCTCTCTTCTCAAGGCCTGGACTCAGACATGGATATCCTCATCTTCCTTAACTTATATAAGCGTCTCCTCCTTCTCCTGTATCTCAAATGATGCTCACCTGGTACCAGATTTGGGTCCCTTAACTCAAACATCTTGGTTGGAACAATACCTTATGGCAATAAATCTTATATATGTATATATATATATGAAATGTCTTATATTGGACATTTGAAGGGAAAATGCATTTGTGTGCAGCAAAGTTCAATACGTGGGTAGTACCCATGAAAAATCTGTAAAATCTTCACTGCAAATGCCAAACAGTTATTTCTGCTGGTGGTTCTTGTTTGATCTTCTGGTGTTCCCGGTGGCTGATTGCAGCCTGACCAGCAACACCTGAAAGCATAGACTCTGCTGCAGTAATCAGCTCTATCTGCTCCATGCCACCTTGGCTTGACGTGACTGGGCTTGTGCCAAAATGCAACTTCTTGTTAGTGTTTAACAAATCCACATTTCAGGATTATTTGGAGTGATTTCTTGTATCATCTTCAAACTGAATGCAAAGTTCCAAATAAGTGTGGGTGTAAGAGACGATCCACAAAGTGAGTGACCCAAGAAGACAACACCACAAAGAGAAGGTTTCCTCACCCTGAACTGTAGGCAGTCTTCTATAGATCTGCAGTCAATGTTTGCAAGACAAGGGTTTTGCTTTGTTAAGAGGCCCTTCCATTAAAAACAGTTTTTCTGAGGTTTCTGTTGAATATTTTAGCTCCACAGGTGTTCTTACCTTCATAGTGGGTGTGAAAACAGGTCAACAACTTCTCTTTCAGTTTTAATCTCTCAAACTACGCAGGTGGTGATAAAACCCGAGTTCTCCCAAGTCCGAACGGCCTGTATCTGTTTCATCACAACTCCTTTGTTCGTTAGTATTCATCAGCTCCCGCAGTTGAAATCACGTCTAGCATGCTGCTGGCTAAAAGCTGTTAGCATAAGACGTAGCAAACAGGAAGAGACTTGGTGTGCTGTTGCCATGTGCAGCGGGGCAGGAAACAGTATACCTTGCTCTCATAGGCTAGTTTGTTAGCCAATCAGAGTCCAGCAAATTCGAATAATGAATATTAACAAGCTGCTGCCCGAAGCCTGATGAATCCAGCCGAATCTTGACGCAGATAGATTGAAAGGTCTGTTAATCAGTGTTTCCTAGCATTTTTTTTTAGATATAAAATGTTTCATCTTGCAGGTTCATACTTCATAACCACAAAGTCATGAAATTTGTGTGAAATGGCCTCTTTAAGCTGATGCTCCAAAACTGTCAATTTTCTTTACAACTAATGGGCTTTTGCATTGAGAGACTATTATCAAAGTTCTTGTGAATGAGATGGAAAAAGCAGGAATCCCAAAAACCAAAACAACATGATAGATTTAAAATTTATTCTGTGTGTTGTGCAGAAAATTCCTCATCAGCTCTGAGTTGTTTCATATTTTGAATTCTCCTGTTGAATGGCGTGAGTTCAGGTTTACTAACTAGCTGAGAGAAATGTTTCCTGGCTCTGACTTGACTCGGGTAATTAGTATTCTCTTTGACTCTATTTTTTCACTTTAGAAAGGAAGTCTTGGATGCAAAATAATTGGCCGCGGCTCAGAACCTTTGAAGTAAAATTGCTTGGATGAAGTCGACAATTGTAAACTGGATTAAGAGTCGAGGGGGTAATAAGTAATCTGGTTTTTTAAAATTCTAAATCAACTTTGCTTTCTCACTGTTCTCTGGCTTTTTGTTTTCTTTTCTCTGCTGATGTCACTGCTGTCTCTGCCTTTCTGTCTTATTAATCCCTCTCACTCTCTGCTCCTTTATCTGTATCCTTCTTTGAGCAGGTCTACTATCGCAGGAAACAGTCACGGTCTACAAAGCATCCCCTTCTCCCCACTGCAGAAGTTCACAAGAAGAAACAGAAACATTTAGATTCTCTTTGTGGAAATGGCTGCTTTCTTAATGCTATACATAGATCATAAGAAAAACACATTACTGCTGATACCAGTTTCCTTTTAGTGTGTTAGACCCTCTTTGTACTGCACTACAATATCAAAGATCAGGTAGATGGTTTTTAAGAGGTCTTGTCATGGTTATCAGGTGTAAATCATGATGTATCTCAAACACAGTAAAAATAGATGTAAAAAACTATCTAGCAAGTACCACCAGTACTATTTAGGCCAGGGGTGTCAAACTCCAGGCCTCGAGGGCCACTATCCTGCATGTTTTAGATGTTTCCCTGTTTCAACACACCTGATTCAAATCCTCTGTATTTCAACAAGTCCTTCAGAAGCCTGTTAACAACTTGTTCATTTGAATCAGGTGTGTTGAAACAGGGAAACATCTAAAACATGCAGGATAGTGGCCCTCGAGGCCTGGAGTTTGACACCCCTGATTTAGGCATTACCAAAAATAGGGATGCTCCAATACCGATACTGTTATCAGGGCTGATACCAATGTACTCATATCGGTTAGTTAACAGATACCATGAACCGATACTTAAAGAGGCCCTTCCATTAAAAATGTTTTTTCTGAGGTTTCTGTTGAATATTTTAGCTCCACAGGTGTTCTTACCTTCATAGTGGGTGTGAAAACAGGTCAACAACTTCTCTTTCAATTTTAATCTCTCAAACTACGCAGGTGGTGATAAAACCCGAGTTCTCCCGAGTCTGAACAGCCTGTATCTGTTTCGTCACAACTCCTTTGTTTGTTAGTATTCGGCAGCTCCCGTAGTTGAAACCACACCTAGCATGCTGCTGGCTAAAAGCTGTTAGCATAAGACGTAACAAACAGGAAGAGAGAACGTCTGATGTTGTCATGCGCAGCGGGGCAGGAAACAGTATACCTTGCTCTCATAGGCTAGTTTGTTAGCCAATCAGAGTCCAGCAAATTTGAATGATGAATATGAACAAGCTGCAGCCGAAGCCTGACGAAGCAGCCTGATGGAAGGAGCCGGAACCACCCGAATTTTAATGCAGACAGATTGAAAGGTCTGTTAATCAGTGTTTTCTAACGCTTTTTAGATATAAAATGTTTCATATTACTGGTTAATACTTGAGAAATAACCACAAAGTCCTGAAATTTGCATGAAATGGCCTCTTTAAAATGTGGAAACTCTGGAATACTGTAGTAACTGTAAATGTACTGTAGCTTAGTTTTGTGGTTATTTTTAATAATATATATATTTTTATCGGGTTCACCATCATTTGTTGTAACAAGCAGGGAAGAAAATAAAACCTGTCTTCAAATTCATTACATTTTTTGTGTAGTAGAAGTATTGGCATTTGTACTCGGTATCAGCAAGAACTCAGATTCAAGTATTGGTATCGTATCGGTTAGAAAAAAGTGGTATCGTTGCATCCCTAACCAAAAACAGTCATAACTGCTTTAATACTGAAGATTGTCGAATAGATCGTCTAGTTCATGAAGAGCATAACAGCCCACATCCTTTATGAGCATTAGCAACATTCATACAATTAAAAACTAACCCACATAATTAGGCTTAATGTTTTAGCAAGTTTGCTAACTACTAAAATAAAAATCAATAAGTAGATAAACAGACTGGAAATATCTGACACAGACAGAATAAAAGTTTTTATCTTCTCTTAATCCAACTTTCCCTTCTTTTCTTATCTTAATAGAGCCTGAGTTTGAGTTTCCAAAAGAGAAAATATCTAATATTAGATTGTAAAGTAGATTGTTATTTATGTGTGTGCCCACCCCCAACACATCCTCCATCTGCAGCTCCATCCAGCAGAAGAGATGTCGCAGCCTGGCAGGAGGAGCTGCTTCGTCTCAGCACCAACGACCTCCATTAATAAGAGATTTTGTTACATAGATGTGGAGCTCTAACATTTTTGTTGGCTCATCAGAAAGATGGGGATATTATTTCTTTAGAAAGATAAGGACATTCATCTTTTCACATATCACTTGTTGCCAAAAGTTAATGAAGTTTTGGATGGATACTCAATACTTTCCAAAAAATGGGACTACAGTCTGATGTCTCACTAAATCTGTCATAAAATGACACCAGAAATACATAAATAAAGATTTTCTAGTGTGTTCATTATCTTTTAAAGCACTATACATAATTATAAGACAGGAGATTATAAAGAAATTAAGATTGTCATTATTTGGTTTTTGATATTTGTATGGTGTGGTCATTGTCTCCTGACATGCTCAGCTGTGTAGAAAACAAATAATATTTTTATGTGCATAGACTTAGTTGAGTTTACATAGGCTGTGGTACTACCATGTGGTTTAATTCATAATAGGCGAAACCTAGGTTTAGCCTCAAAGTCAACTAAAATAGTTTTTTAGATTGATATGTTTAAAAGGGGGAAATTAAATGAAAAGATAAAATGAAATCAAAACTCAGAATTTGAAAATTAAACATTTTAAAAGAAAAACACTAACAGAGAGACAGTCCAGATGTTCTCTCCCTCTCATTAGCCTAATTTTTGTAGGTTAATAACTATAAACTCAGAGTGCAAATGTGTTTGTGTGTGAGTATAAAATAACACCTACACTTTGAACACTGCCATCACTCCCCCACTTGTGTCAGAGAGAAGCATCTGTGTGGATATTGCTGTGGATCTAATGATGAGAGTAAAAGGTATCATATTAATATTTTAATAACCGGCAGTGCCACTGCTTCTGTTGAGAGACGGGCTTAATGTTGTGGCAGATGAGGGTTCGAGGTAAACAAGGATTGGCTGTCCTCCGTGAGAACTGAGAGGACATAGCTGGTGGATTAAACTGCCGCTTGGGCCGAACGGCACCTCGTCTGTTGCGGGTGGGAATAAAAAATCCCCAAACTGATTAGCATTAACTTTAAATTCAATTATTTTACAACAAAAATTCACAAATAAATAGTGTTATAAATCCTCTATGATTTGAGGGGAAAAAACTATTACAACGACATGTTTTCATGTGTAAACTGCAGGACAGGTGATAATTAAGCTGCTTTGGAAACAGTTTGGAAGATCATAGTGGGTCACCGATGTGCTCTGTTGCCTCACAGCATGTAGCTGCTGTTTCCTGAGAGGTGAGAGTGTGACAGTGATAGTGTTAATCGGTTTTAGCCTGGTAATGGACTGCTGGCCTGCCAAGTGCATGCTGAGATAAGCTCTTGCCCTCTGTGAAGTAAATGTAAAGCATATAATTGTCTTGTAAATACAACACAATACACAAACTACACATGAGCAACACTATAAAACAAAAACAAAAAAAAGGTATTTGCTAACCAATAAAAAAAAAAGTGTCATTCAACTTTCGAGTTGGAATGAATTTACATATTAGGGATTGGCGAAGGCTTTACACAGAACACACATACATAATGTAGTCATGTTCAATTTGTCCCCTGGCATGAACCTTACGGCACCAAAAGCCGGATTTAAAGTTGGTTCACATGAGATAAACTGCGAGCTTTGCCTGTTAAATTAAACTCATCCCAGATCCTTTCAGTCCACCGCGCTTCCAAACACAGCACATGACAGCCAACAAGCCATCCTTCACATGCGCACACACACAACTACGCAAACACAAAATAAAAACATATAAAAAGCTGCAGCTTTGGGATCAAATATACTTTTATTTTAAACTGCATGCTAGAAATAAATCATCTAATTGTTTCATGGTAACAAATAAAGCTTTTTATAATCAGAATCAACTGTATTTTCTTTTTTTTCTAAATTACAGCAGCTAAAACCAAAAACAACCACAGAATGATAAGGAGAGAAAATGTGTCTAGAATGCAAAAGAAAAAAAAGGTAACTGCTACAAATTAACATTCATTTCCACTGAATCCCAGCACAACCTTTAACACACATTTAACCTCTAAAAACATAAATTAAGATCTTATTTCTTCTGGCCAATTCCACATGCAGGGCGTAACTTATAGGAAGTTGATAATAAGAAAGATCTGCATGGTTGGCTCACAAAAGCCCCCAGCAAAGATTTGACTGCAATATCCATTAATCCACTGCAGTTTCCCACAGATTCAAAGGCTGTCTCACAGCAGAGTTCTGCAACATCAAAGGACGCTCTCTTATGAGGGAAAATGTGAAAATGTGGAGCTTTCAGTACAGCTAACATCCAGCCATTTGCAAAGGAATCTTTAGAATTCACCAAAGACACAATCACAGCTGATTTGACTGAAGTGACCTTTGAACTGATCCTCTACTGACATCATTAGAAGACTGCAAGCTTAACCTTTTATGTTCAGTCATGATAAAGGTGTTGTAACATTGGAAATTGTAATAAATTAGATTATTCTGTTTAAAGTAACGGCATTATTCTGAACACTGCACAGGATCATCATCAAAAGGGCACGCCATGCTCAAAACCTACCTGCGCAGGTTATGTTCAGAGATTAAGTTGCTATGGTTACTAACATACCTTGAAGATACCTCAGTTTTTGGAACCAAAAGTTGAGGTTATCTACAAACTTATCCAGTTATGTCACATAACCTGCTTTCTGAAACGGACACCTGGTCAGGTCTGATCTGTGTTATTTCCCTTTTCTCAGTTGTTATCTCTTTTTTCTGACAAAGTTAATCTCCAATTTTTTTGTACTTTTTGGATTCCTGCCTTTGCTAAAAAATAATTTCTTAGTGGTTCCTTCATTCTGAGTCTGCATTTTGGGTCCCCATCACTTCATCCTGACATGCAGCAGGACAACCAAACATGGCAAATAAAATAAACTGTCTCAAAAGACATGAGAACCACATGCATGATCACAGATGTGAGTGATTACTGAGAGAATCATTGGACAAGCCAATAGCAGTGGAAAAACAATGATTGAGCAAAAAATCAAGACTATTAGAAAATAAGGACAACTTTAATTGGTAGTGAAGTAACAATGAAAACATCTAAGAACACAAAATGGACAATAACCATAAGAAAAAGGACTGAATTACATAAAAATATCTGACAAAAATAATAAATAGGCTTGAGAAAATGAAAACTTTTAACAAGACATTTATTAACATTTATTAAAACACTGAAGTGCAAATAGAAAAACTGAAGTTATTAAACCAATTATGTTTATGTTTCGATATTATTATTAATTTTAAAAGTTCAAGGGTCTATGTAAAACAGTTTCTTACATGGGCTAATTTTGAAAGATAAAATATATTTATATTCTCTTATAGTTTATTACTTATATTCTTCTACCAGCCATCACAGTGATTTCAAACAATCAGTTTTGTCTTCGTGCTCTTTTGTTAGGGTTTATTAGGAAATCATGGTTTTTCATTTCTAAACACTGTTTTATGTATTTGTTTGTTACCTGTGTTCTATTTTGTATTCTGTTATTTACTGTAATTCATGTTCACTAATCAGGAAATTATGTGGTTTATACCTTATACAAAATTGTTCAACTGGGGTTCATTTCAAATGTCCTGTAGACTTTATTTTAATTGCTGACAAAGTCATGGTAAAGTTTTATGAGTCCCAAAAGTATAAAACTTCTGATGAACACTGGAGCACAAAGCAACGGTGAAGCAAGCCTTGACTTCCTGTTTCTAAGGTACAGTGTGTTACCATGGATTTCTTTTCTGAGATTGGAACGTTATGTACTGTCTCCCTGCAAATCAGAATAATTCCTTGGTGGTAAGTTCAAACACCATATACCATAATATATATCCACTGTATATGCAGACTTTTAAGACTTTGTTTGGTGTAACCGAGTTTGTCTAGTGGACAAAAATAAACTCTTTGAACACCATGATAATGTGCATGTTTCTAATTAAACTGTTGTAGTAAAACTGAAGGTGCATCTCAGAAGTTGGAGGTCATTTGGGTGACACCAGTATTATTAAAGTAATTGAACGTTCATAGTAAACATTGTAAATCACGACCATGCTGCACATGGTAGGGTGGAGATCTCTAGGTTCCTCATAATATGATCAGATACGCCATATATGGCCCCATAGTTTCAACAATATCAGTTTAGAGGAATTCAGCATCGTTGTTGTTTAACAACATTAATTCTACAGAGAAGAGACTTTGTGCAGTGAAATGTGTCACACTACAAAAAGTTCAGCCTTTCTTATGAAAATAAGTTCACAGAAGAGGATTGACACAAGCAGAATATACAGCAAAACACCAGCAGCAGTATCTCCAACGTTGATGTGTTTCACTTAAAGGGTCTCAAACCAGACCTGATCTGTGCTTCACCCATATTTGTGTTGTCTTGAAAGTTCTTTTAAAGGTACGGTGGAAGATCTTTTTCTTGGGTTGGATCCTCTAGACTATTTGTCCAACATCGCGCACATTTCTAGGATAGTGTAAGACTTTCTATCTATGCTTTTATTTTGAAAAAGTGACCAGGAAGTTTCTGTTCAGAGTGTTAACTGGCTGTAATTAATAAGTGATTGAATAAGCTCGGTTACAATAGTTTTCACTTCCTGCACATGCGCATGCGTGTGGGCGAAACAGACCCGGAGCAATGGGGTGAAGTGGATGGAGCCATGATCAGAATCTGACCAAGTGAAGAACAGGTAGGATACTGTTTATCGGTAAACAGAGCGTGCATGCTGATAACTGTGACTGTTAAGCATTTTTCAAAAAAGTGGTGAGGGCGGTTCTTTCCTGAAATTCAGAAAAATTCTCCACTATGCCTTTAATAGTTTTCAAAATAAAACACAAACATATAAATAAATAAATATAAATAAAAATTAATTTAACTGAATAGAATGGATGGATGGATGGATGGATGGATGGATGGATGGATGGATGGATGGATGGATGGATGGATGGATGGATGGGATTGGTAAACCACCTTCAACACAGGAGAAGGTGGAACATGAGCATTAACTGAATAAAAGACATGAAGTTCTTGTATGTTTTCCTTTTTAATATGGCTTCACCGTAAATACTCATGAAAATGAACATTTTGATAAAAATCTCTGTAATATATTTATAGATCTGTGCACACTAAACATGACCTCGCTCCCAGAGATTATATTTTTATATTTCTAAGCTGTTTGTGTTTACTGAGAAACCCCTTGCAGAGATGATGAGAATTTGTAATAGCTAGATTAGTCCCCAAATCGAGTCATTATATGAACCTCAACAGTTTTTCATTTCTAATCCTAATCTGTGACATAAAAGGTCAGTTCTAATCTGTCAGGGGCTCATTTCTGATCTCATTCAGTTTTATAGAAATGGGGAATAGAAACTGTGAAGCAGGAAAAAAGAAGAACGAGGGCTCAACAGCAGAGATCAGCTGCAGCTTGTGTTAATCAGGTTTAAACATCACTGTTCATTCGGAGCGTTTAATTAAACCTGTCATCTACATCCATCAGATCATTTTGTACATAATTAAAGCCTCTTACATTCACTTACAGGTTTTCATGTAAAATTAGCCAAAGCATTAAAAGCTGATAAATGTTTTTATACAACTGTCACAAACATTTGAAGCGAAAACTGGAAATGGTGAAAATCTGAGCCATGGAGGTGTCAGATGAGTTAATGCTCTCAGTTTCTGGTCACTGCCTTTGGTAACACTTCCTTTTACAGTCCCCTAATTACTAAGAAATTACCTGGTACTTATATGATAAATCTTGGTGTGTTACTGGTAATTACCATGTATATTAAGTAGGTAATTACAGAGAAAGTACAGCAGAAATTACTCAGCATTTACCTTAAAATTATAGCATGTATGGGGTAAATACCACATGTAATAAGGAGGTAAATACAGAGGAAGTACTGCTGCATTTACTAAGAAAAACCTCCACTATTACACATCAACTCAATTAGGTTGTGACCAGTTTAGATTTGTAATAACTAAAATTAAAATAGTACCTTCCAATAAATTACCTTTTCTCATATGTCCTTCAGTTTTTTTTAAGCATTTACCTTGTCCTTACCTGTTGTCCTCTAGGATCCTGGTACATCTTAAATACTGAGTATGTTCTTGCTGGAGTTCTTAATATTTACTTGACCTGAAATTGTAAAAGCGGACAGTTTTTAACTCAGTGCAAAGTGAAGGAGATTAAAATGATTGAGTTCAGATAAGTTGCCTTGAAAATCTCTAATATGCAGTTCTTCCCAAAATCAGCATTCATTAAAGCATCCTCATTTATACACGAACAGAGCAAGTTTAATCCCAGAGATTTGACTGGTGAGACTTCGCCTCAGGCTCTAGTGATGAAGAAAATAAGAAGATATTATTTCCAGGTGCCAAGAAAACTGTGAATGTGATGCACTTCTTGTTAACTAGTTAATCAACGTAAACACCATTAAAAAGCTAACTTTTGACCTGAATAAAAAAGTATGAACTCAGATACAAATTTCAAAGAGTTTTCCACTAACTGGTCCATCTACATTTTTACCCAGAATCCTGAGTTTTGGGTCATGACCAAAAGATCTTTGATAGAGGTTATTTAGATGAGCTTCATCCATGAGCTCGGACAGAGTGAGGCGCTCCATCAACCGGGATGAGCTCGGAGTAGAGCAACTGCTCCTCAGCATCAAAAGGAGTCAGGCACGTATCCAGGATGTCTTCTGGGTGTCTCCTTTTGAAGGCATTTTGGGCACATCCTTCTGAGAGGAGACCCATGGGCAGAACTAACATCCCCTGGAGGGGATTATGGGTTCTCTCTAGCCTTGGAATATTTTGGGAACCCTTCAGAATGAGCTGGAGAGTTTTGTTGGAGTAAGGAAAGTGTGGGCTTCTCCTTGATCTGGGCTTCATTGACTTGGCTCTGAATGTTTCCTAAAGTAATCTGAGATTAAGTGAAGTAAAATATGTATTTTGAGATTACTATACACCCTAGGCATCTTTAAATGTCATTGAATTTAATTGAATGTGATTTGATTAAAACCCTGACTGTTACTTTTAAAAGTTTATTGTGTTTTGATCACTTTCAGAGCAAAAGTTTATGTATATTACAAAGATATAAAATACTTACTATATACTTTGCCTAAGAATGACATTGAAGTCATGCAGGGTATGAATAGGGTTTTGTCTGAGGACATGTTAATCCTTATTTGATCAGTTTTGTGTTTAAGACATGGCTGTGGCACTAAAAGTTAAACTGTTCAAGGTGGATTTAAAAGAAACACTTTCTATAAAACCTGTTTATTGATTCATAATATATTTTACTAACTCTGCAAACAAATGTACACAGACAAGGTAAAACATGACCATTGCCGTAGGCGGTAGGGGATAAAAACGAGGTGTCTGATAGATGTCTCATTTATCTGAAACTAATGCTACATGAGCTTTTGAAGCCGCAAGGGCTCAGGTTGATGGTTAAACAATAACCTTGTAGCATTAATCCTAACATTAAGGTCCAAAACTCTTGTTTTAGGTGTTCGTTTCCAATTAATGTGGACATTTAAAATACAGAGAGCTTTTAATTTTTAAGACTTGATTATTATAATTAATATTTTTTTTTGCTATAAGGTAATGAGTAACTCCTGGAGAGTCACGTTCAAAGAAATATAATTTCAGTTCAGTTATTATTTTAGTGTGCAAGAATCCAGCTTCAGATTCACATGTTTGCATAATGGAGGGGGATTAGCAGAGAATACCTCCTGTCATCTGTGGACAGTATGATGAGCTGAGAGGGGATTGAAGGAGAGAGAGTGATGAAGAGGAGAGGAAAGAAGAGACAGAACTAGGCCAATTGTTTAAATGTGCCCAAGTCTTTTTGGCTTTATGTGTCCATGTTGGTCTGTCTGCTTATGTAAACAAGGCTGCAATCTTCAGAACCGATATAGTACAAACAGAACCAGAAGACACTTTGTGACAGGTTTACTCTGTGCGATGAAAAATAAAGGGTGAAAAAATATGGGAAGTTATTAAACTGTTGCAATGGCTTCCAAAGAAACATTGTTATCAATATAAGACAGATTTAAACACAGAAAACAGCCTACAAACATCACCGTCATAACAGATATTCGGCAGCCTGCCCTTTTCAAATTAAATGCAAAAAAAAAATTTTGCTAAGTTCATATTTTTGTATTTAAAAATAAAATAAATACATCCAATTTATTATGATGGGGTTTCAGGACAAAATGCTAATGTGTAATGGTGTTTTTTCATCACATGGTACAATAAATGGTCCAGTTGGTCCAGTTCCTTTTACTCTATAGACAGTACACTGAGTGACTGATCAAGATCAGCTGTTTTCTGGTTTTATTGAACTAATATGAAAAAGGCTTTTGCTAATAGCTCATGCACAGAGTCTTTAATCCATGTGTCCAGTTTCAGAATTTATTTGCAGTAAATTGTGTGCTGGACTCTTAAAGGGCTTTATAAGGGAAAGATGTACAATGTTAGCTGAAATGGTAGTACAAAAAGAACCCAATATTTTATATTACTTTCTCTTACCGCTTCCAAATGATATCACCAGATCTCTACTAAATTCAGACTAAAGTCTAAAGTCTGAAAACAAAAAACACCTGCTCTGAGTTGCAATTAGCACTGTTCCTCATGTCTCATTACCTTCCTGAATACTTAATGTCCATGTTTTTTATTGTTTTAATAATCAGTTCTTTTGTTGTTGTTTTCTTTCTGGTAGAAAAAATTATTATCATTACTAAGTAAGTTGTTACTAGCTGTGTTTTAAAGCCTGATCAGGTTGAAAAAGCTTCATGTAAACATGCCATTCAGATTACTTACATTTGGTTGGATCAAAATTTATTTCCGATCGAGACAGTTGGGTTATGCCGATAGTTGATGTGATCGCTGCACATGTAAACACTTCTTCCGAATGTGGCTCATGTCTGTTCTGCTCTACGTTGACGCATCTTGGCATTTACAGAAGCTGGATGAAAA